>OY723389.1:21195520-21500520 GCA_963210295.1 Ophion ellenae | reverse complement strand
ATGGATGGATGGATGGATGGATGGATGGATGGATGGATGGATGGATGGATGGATGGATGGATGGATGGATGGATGGATGGATGGATGGATGGATGGATGGATGGATGGATGGATTTATTACCCGAACTTTATTACCCGAAATGTCTGGTTACATCTTCAATGCCATGGGATAGTTCCACTTTGTGTAATATCTGTAGATTTTTTATTAAGCTGAAGGAGCTGCGGCGGATGTTGTCAAACGGCGTGACACGTAGTGTCGCCGGGATTAATCTGAAAAATAAAATCAACAAAGATTTTTCTTTCCTTAACACTCATACGCAGAATATGGACCAAGAAAAAGTGGGAAATATTGGAAGTCAAAGAAATGGTACGATTTGAAAAAAAAAGATTGAATTTTCAACAAAAAATAGCTACATTTTGCAATGAAAACTATTTTTTTAACTTTCGAAAAAATTTAGAGTCATATTTTAGACAATAAGGTTAGAAAGACTTGTACCAAATTTCATCAGAATTGGTCGATTAGTTTTTTAGCTACACGTCACGTCAGATTTGAGAATGCAGTTTCAGATTTGAGAATGCAGTTTAGAAGACCGTGCTACACCTCCGTCATTCTTAAAGCTTTATAAGAAAAAAATACCATGTAACAGCCAAAAGTAGTAATACAACATACCCTAGGGCTAAAAAATTGTGAACAAATCTCTCTTCTTAAACAAAATCACGAAAATCAGCTAAATTTTCCTCGCCGAAGGGTATCGCCCCCCTTCGGTGGCTTTTCTACTACATATCTTCAACTTTCATTGTAAATTTTCAGCTAGAAAAGCGTTTTAGTTAGCAGCCAGTCGAAGCAAGTTTCCTTTGTTGATAGTGGCCTGCAGCCGACAACAGTCCTTAAATCTTTTGTCCGAAATGGAAATACAAAATAATTTGAGTCGTCGATAACATTTACCTTCGAAGTACGTAGGGAAATGGGAAAAATCTATTTTTCTATAAAAAAAGGTGCATGTTCAAAACAAAATAGATGTTTTCGCTAAATGTTTTGAACATATTAAAAATCGCCTACGAACTCCAATGTGAAACGTTGTTATAAGGTTCAAGAAAATCGAGACAATCATCAAATAATTAGCGATGTAGGTGAGTCACAGTCCCATCATCCAGCTTCAGCGCCGCTATTCAGCTACAAAATCTTGTGAAACATTTATAAAGATACTTGAAGATATGTCAAATAAGAACCACTAAACGAACTTTTCACAGAAATTCACCATTCTTCCAGGCTTTAGGCTGGTAGTCTCCCTTAGAAGAGTGAATGGAATTCAACCAACGCTGATCAGTTGCCTGCGCGTGCACCGTTGATTTTGACAAGTGTCTTGATTCGCTAGGCGAACGGTGTACCATCGAATCTAAAAGCTTCGAGATGTAGGTTACGATATCACTGATAAAACATACAGAAAAATAGAAAAACTTTTTCTATCTCATTACTTACAATTTAGATAATTCATACGCGTTCCATTTTTGTTCACGTCATTTATTTCATTTCTGGTTCACCGGATTTATCAGTATTGGCGTCGTCTACGAATGAGGAAACGTTAGCTCACTTGCGTCATCATTTCGAGTTCGCTGGAGTAATTATAATAGCTCCTTCCGTGAGAGCGATCAGTGCACGTACAAGGCGGATGCATGAGCAACAGGCACCGAGGTACAAATCGTGGACAAATAATATGATTATTGTCTATGGGTAATTTGTTCTCTTTCGGTACTTCCTCTTTGTCATTTCCAGGACGGAGATTCCCTTGTACGGTAAATGAATGTGCTATTCATGCGGACGGCACGTGACTGCTCGTGTAGAACGAACAAGAGTCTGTGGTACAGAGCGACAAAGTATCAATTAAACGAGCCAAAACGATTTCGAGGCGACACGCACGTCGCCTCGTGAACGACCGTAAGCCGGTTCGTAGCCAGGTATAGGTGGCGTGCTCTATGATTTGCCATACTCCACAGTCTGGGGCTTCCAATAATTATCGACAAATTATTGGGACTACCTGGCGCCAGTTACCTCACCATTTTCTCCACTTGCGAACGGAAATGCGAGATACGCGACTGTCTCAGTACCTCGCAGATTGTGCAAACTTGGCATGAATGATACGAACGAAAGTCACCAATTTCCGCGGCAAACTTTTCAAGGATCTATCGGTCTTGCAGCACGGCTGATCAACTAGTCGCATAATGATTACGTTTCTTGCAGCAATAACGACCTGAACGAGTGTTCTTTCGTACGGTCGATTCAGATTTATAACCCAACGGTGGAAGGGATTCACGAATATCGCGGAGTCGCGGATTTCAGGCTCTTTTGAGATGCAGCAGTTGGACTTCCTATCAATGTCTGATAGGCTGGCGTTCCACAGACAAAAAAAGCAACATCGTAACGTGGCAGGGTAGGCTCGGTGACTCGCCGTGTAGAATTTTGAGTCAGGAAAACGTACCATCCCTGGTCGGCCTACCCTAGATAATGTTAGGTTCTGGTCGGGCCTTCCACCCTGGAATAGGTTCGCAATGTAACCAGTCTGAGGCTGGGTCCCGATCTCTTTCTAGGGAACTGATCAGGAACGGGGCGAAAAATAAGCGGCAAATGACCAGAAAGGTTGTAGGGAATAGATCAGCAGTATCAGGAGGGAAGGTTGTAGGGAATATGATCACCAGTATCAGGAATTAACCAGGAACAAACGAGGAAATTGTCAATGACGTTTCAGCGTTTTTGGAATCCTTGAGGAGGTAAAATCGAGAGTGTATTCAATTTAGTATTTAGTATGTTCGACAACATATTGTTCATTGGTTATCTATTCGCTAAGGTAGTATAGCAGTGTATACATACGCTTGCTCGCATTTCCTGATAGGCAAAGAGCCGAAAAACGTACACAGATCACTATCCAAGCGAAAAAAGGCCTAGAGTGCAAACGGTTATTTCACAAGTATCGCAAAATCATAAGCATAAGTGCACCCTGTAAGCATAGCACTTCTGTACGTGGTACTACTCACAGGTCGAACTTTTATCCTCGTACGATGGTACCTTGCCTACGCGAAGCGCTTCGCTTGTAGCAACCTGGCGGATTGTTGGCGAAATACATTCAGGTAATGTCTTCTCGGTCAGAACATTGATATTTGCCAACATGTCGCCAAGGCGTTCAAAAACCTGCGAATGACCTGTTTTACTTTTTTCCCTCATAAAATAATATGGCTATTCCTTATGCTCAAATCATTAGTTATCGTAATCCTGGTATTCATGATAAGCATCGTTATCCTCGTCGATTATCACTGATGAAATGAATGCTTTTAATGATGAATAGAATTACAACCGATGTATTCGTTTTATCCCAATCAATTATAAATATCTGTGATGAGGTGAAAAACAAAGTAGCTTTTCTTCAGTTCTTAAAGATAGGCTCCACTTTTCAGAACATGTCAATGTTCTGGCCGAAAAGAATCGATTTTGTGACTTTCCCGGTTTGTTCCATGGACAGGTCAGGTCAGGTAAATCAGACAAGGCAAGTCTGGATAGGGCCGGACACAAAGTAGGGAATGCCTGGTCACCTATCAGCACGGGTCAATGACCTATTGGTCCAACGCTAGTGACAACTAGTAAGTTCGTAAAATGCTGCTGCTTATCGCTGCCCGTAATGTGTAAGTCCTATGCAAGTCCATCTGTCGATCTGTGATTTCAGCATACGGCAAGCTGTTAAAAATTATCAGGATAACAAATACAGGATAAATAAATGGATTACAAGTTGCCATGAAGTTTGCTTCTAACGTTACTTATTACACTGCTGAAAAAATATTTAATTTAAATCAAATAGGTTTTTTCCTTACCGGTGCGATGGTCTAGTGGTTAGCGTGCTCGCCACTAAACCAGCGGACCGGGAGGTCCCGGGTTCGAATCCCAGTCGCGTACATTTCGTCGTGAAATGTTTTTCTTCGGCATTTCGCGGCGAAATAAGACTAGTTCCACGACTGGGGGGCGAACTCGATGACCGATTGTATTGGTATAGGTTTTCCGCAGTTTCCCTATACCCATGATAGAAATATCATGATGAATATAATACAGAGGGGGAAGTCGGCTGCGGCCGCAAGAGGGGGGGGGGGGGGACAAGGTGAAAGATGGAGAAAAAAGGAGTAAACAGTAGAGGAAAGAAACGGGCACAATGAAGGGAAAGAATAGGTAACAAACGCGAAAAGCGTGTACCTAAGGAAAAAACCAATAATAGGTTTTTTCCTTGTCTCACGGCCCACTACTATCCAATTTGGTTCATATATTGGGGGCACAAGTAAGTTTTAAACGTTTTTTTTTGTGAAAATTGGGTCTTTATTGTGCAAAATGGTAACAAATTGATTACTCAAAGTATTGACCATCACTAGACACTGTCTTTTCCCATTTTTCTGGCAGCATACGAATTCCGCGTTAAAAGAACGACTGGTTTTTAGGGGCAATCCAACAATCGACCCATTTTTTGTATTCCTCGTACGAACGGAAGTGCTGCTCAGACAGGCCATGAAGGATTGATCGAAACAAGTGGTAGTCGGAAGGAGTAATGCTGGAAAATACAGCGGGTGGGTTAGGATATCCCATTTGAGTATTTCGGAGGACTGGCACTGCAACATGTGGTCGAGCATTGTCGTGCTGCAAAATCACTTTGTCGCGTCTGCTCATATTCCGGCTGTTTCTCCTTTAATGCTCGGCTCAAACGCATCAATTCTAGTTGGTAGCGATCCCTCGTGATGGTTTCATTTGATTTTAGCAGCTCATAATAGATTACACCCAGCAGATTCCATCAAATACAGACCACGAGCTTTGATCCATGAATATTTGGGTTCGCCGTTGATGTTGATGCATGACCGGGCTTACCCCACGATTTCTTATGCTTTGGATTGTCGTAATAATTCCACTTTTCATCGCCAGTTACGATTCGATGCAAAAAACCCGTCCGTTTTTTGCCTTTGGAGTAGCTGTTCGCAAGTGAAAAATCTGCCTTCCACCTCTTTTGGCTTTAATTCCTAAGGCATCAGTTTCCTTGCTTTTGGACCATTTCTATGGCTTTGAGGCGTAATGAAATTGCTTGTTGAATCACTCCCAACAATTCTGCAAGTTCTCCTTGCGTTTGATATGAGTCTTTGTTCAATAATGCCTCCAATTCTGCATCTTCAAACGTTTGTGGCCTTCCTTCACGTTCCCTATCCTCCGGGTCATAATCACCACTTTTTAACCGTCTAAACCAGTACTCACAAATTGAGATTGATAGAGCATGGTCTCCATAAGCCTCACCCAGCAATCGATGACCTACATCTGTTTTTTTTTCAAATGGAAGCAGAAAAGTCATGCTTTCCGCAAATTGCGTTTCGTTGGCACAAAAGACGACATATTTGGCGTTTAAAAAGACTATGTTGTTTACACTTTGACAAAATGATACGCACTGAAAATTGAAGCCTAATAATAACGCTTTAACATAAAGGTGGTTTAATACTAGTCACGCCCTCTCTTGTAAATCCTTTAAAACTGTACCCCTATATATTGTGCCCCTAAGATATTTTTAAATTTGTTTCAGCTATTCTTTTTAAATATTAAATATATTCAAATTTAATGAATAAAGATTCGATTTGAGTGAATTTTTATTTGTTTACTATATAGACTGCAATTCCAAGTGTACTATATGCATAGAATATTTTATAAATCTAAAATAAAATGGAATGCTCAATTTTGAGTTCTACAATAATGATGTTGCATGATAATTCGTAATTCCCTGGCCTGCTGAAATTATTTTAATCGAAGACAATATTTCGCCTATATATGGAATGGGGCCGTCCATAAATTACGTCATTTTAAAATAGGGGGGGGGGGGGGTCTGGTCGTTGGATGACGGTAACGATAATTGGATTATGACGATAGGAAGGATAGGATGATTTCGGGGGGGGGGGTTAAAAATCAGCCAAAATCGATGACGTAATATATGGTCGGCCCCAATCGAACTTACCACCTACCCATAGCTACGCACACTACCTCTACGCTACCGAATGTTGGGTTCATCTTGGTCGCATATATGCCATAAGAGACCAAATGAATTCCTATAATTATTTGTTGTATCACGAAAACTGTATCAATTAGTCAATATGATTGTGACAATTGGAGAGTTTTAACTCATATCATGCTAGAGATTTTTGAAACATAGCCTATATATATAAATTCCTATATAAAATTCCTTTCCCTCCTCCTCTACGCCACGTCCCTTCGATGTGTGTGTTGCAATATAGACAGCCCATTAAATCAATCGAATAAAAATATGTTTGGCTCTACGAAAATTCTTTTTCAGTCAAATTAGAAAAGATGAAATAGATACATTTAGTGGATTCAACTAAATTGTTTTTTAAACAGATTAAACCGAATCACAGATTGATTAGGAAACAAAATATTTAGTTATTAGACGATATTCAATGGATCTTGATTTGAGTAAATAAATATATTTAAAATAAATAATTCAAATAATGGAATGCAATATTAAAAATTTGAATTCACGAAAAATCTAGTTAATTCAAATGAAAAGAATCAAATATACGCATCTAGTTAATATCAATAGAATTTTTCAGTCAATGTTGGAATAATCGACTGGGTGAATGGTCCAAGTAGATCCAGCCGTACGGGTCGTCTCATGAATTAGGAAATGTGGTAGGATCAGTAGAGATCGCGGAACATAATCTCGGAAGAACATCACTGTTCCAGTTTCCATACTGTTGCAGTTCGTACATGCGTTCACGCGCACACGTACAAATTCGGCCTTAATACATTCCAGCACTTATCTCTCAGTTATCACACCGGGAATTAGGGTATGTGTTTCCTCGACATCGGCCATATGTATCCTTCGTTCCAGTAATCCACAATTTTTTTTCCTCACTTCTCGCGACCGCGTACAAATCACGTACGTGTCGGGGTCGGTTATTACGCGGCATCGAGTAAGAATCGATACAATCTGTCGCCGTTTATCCCTATCAGCAATAGACGTACGCATTCATCAAGCTCTCAGATACACGACGAAAAAAAAACATCCGGTAGATTGTATCGGTTAGTTGGAAACGGGAAAGCTGAAAGGGAGGCTTGGCGGGTACGTCGAGGTCTCGCACGTTTCGATCAAGAGCCTGGAAGACCGTGCCGGGCCTTGATCTACACCCTAGATGCTTGTCCGCGTGCAGGTGAATCCTGACTCGAGCGCAGTTTTTTCCAACACATTGGAAGTACCTTTTCTTCAGGCAAGGCGATTGAGCGCCGGATGACCCCTGGACCTCAGCGTCGTTCAATCGGATCTACGGCTGCTGGACTTCGCGATAGCGAAATTCGTGGATGGTGTGATGCAAGTGCTAACGGATCGCGCAACATGGAAGAAGCTCGAGAGCGTGCGTCCCGAGGAACACGCTCCGCACGGTAGTGCAATAGTGCAGACGGGGCTCGCGCTTCGTGGTGTATAATTAAATATCCGACGGAACGCGATTACATGCGGCGGGCATCGAGCAACAGCTGCCACAAGTAAGTGTGGCCTCGAAGAAATAGCTAGCGTATACAGGCTGGATCGGCTCACGGTGTGGCGCCAGAGTATCAATTAGCACCGAGAGGTGCGTGCACGCAGGCCTCGATCATCAGAGGATTCAGCGATGACGACAAAGACCGCGCAGAGGGGTGGACCGAGGAGAAGGTGTTCGCTCAGCATTGGAATCCGGAGTCTCGGGATTATGTTGATCCGGTGTATGCCCGCGTCCGGTCAGCCTGATCCAGTCAGCCGGACAGTGATGAGATTGAAAACCACCGAGCAAGAGGAACCATTATAATTAACAAGCCTCCCCGGTGAATCACTCACTTCGCTCACTTAACGCGTCAAGTCGTACCGCATCGGAGCCACGGACAAATTATGTATTATTTATATATATATATATATATATATACATATACACACACACACACACACACACACACACACACATATATATATATATATATGGGATATTTCACGCCATTTCAACTATCCTGCGACCCCCACCATTTTTGGTTTTCTTAATTTTTTTTGTAAAGTTGTACCCCATGAAATGAATATCCACACCAATTTTTAGATTTTTATCTCTTCTCTTTTAGGAGTAAACATTTTCTAAAAAATGTCGATTTCAGAAGTTTTGGAAATGTTTAAACGCTGATAACTCCTGAACTAATTGAGATATCGACAAATGGCCGTATACATATTTTTTCATTTTGAAGCATACTTTCGTTGAAAAATATGAAAAAAATTATCAATCATCAATGTCAATGTTTTTTTTGCTTCTAAAGTGAAAACTATTTTTTTAAAGATGATTGCCTTTTTTTATTTTTATTTTTTAATTTTCTAAAATATAGTGACCTATTCTATGATTTTTAAGGCTAGGCTCATCATGGGCCCATTTTTCCTTCCATTTTTTTCGAATTAATCATTTTTTTAAACGATTTTCATCATTTTAATGTCCAAAAATGCTATTAATGATTTTGTGATTTCCAATTTGGCTTCGACAGGTCAGAAACGGTTTATTTGTCATTTGTACTGAATTTAACAAAAAATAGTGATTTTGAGTAAAAAAAATTTCGGTAAATTCAACACAAATTAAAATTGAACCGTTTCAGGCCTGTCGAAGCCGAGTTGGAAAACACAAAATCATTAATAGCATTTTTGGACATTAAAATGATAAAAATCGTTTCAAAAAATGATTAATTCGAAAAAAATAGAGGGAAAAATGAGCCCATGATGAGACTAGTCTTCAAAATCATGGAATAGGTCACTCTATTTTAGAGAATTTTTTGAAAAAAATAAAAAAGGCAATCATCTTTTTAAAAAATAGTTTTCACTTTAGAAGCAAAAAAAAACATTGACATTGATAATTTTTTTTCATATTTTTCTACGAAAGTATGCTTCAAAATGAAAAAAATATATATAGTGCCATTTGTCGATATCTCAATTAGTTCAGGAGTTATCAGCGTTTAAACATTTCCAAAACTTCTGACATTGACATTTTTTTGGAAAATGTTGACTCCTAAAAGAGAAGAGATAAAAATCTAAAAATTGGTGTGGATATTCATTTCATGGGGTACAATTTTACAAAAAAAAATCGGGAGAACCACAAATGGTCGCGATCACGGGTTAGCTGAAATGCCGTGGAATATCCTATATATATACATATACAGGTACACAAGCATATCAAAAGATGTGGTAGCTTCTTGACGCCAGGTACTATAAAAAATATTTATTTCTGTTCCTCTTACGGGACGAATGCCGAACAAGCTTACGCGAATATGCCGGAAGTGAAATTTTTCGATACCTGCTTCGCGAAATCAGGCTTTTATGCGAATTTATAAAGGCACTTTCACAGCATAAAAAGTGAAATTATACAGGTATGAAGTTGTAATACTCTAAATCGATGGATACTTGAGTGCTTTTTTTTCGTTGTAGCTATCGTACACGGGTCATTAAAATGATTGCAGGAATTATTGGGATGTCGAGTCACCTAATTCACAAATTATGACGATTTTGCGGTGCCCGAATGTCCTGATACTTCGAGATCATGAGATTCGAAAATGGGAGAAAAATTGAGCAGCGAAACAAATTTCAAGTCGGAATTCTATTTGTTATTGCTATCCCGTAAATGATAACGAAATAGTTAGAATTAACCTACGGTGCGATTGTTTAATGCAATATGTATAACAGCTATTGGGGAAAAAATTAGCAAGGCTTGTTTTCGTCTTCCATAATGGTACAAGTTAGTTCGTGTAATTTTTGTTAATTAATTTTTTCAAAAAATATTTTATACATCCATCCGCAGAAACAAAATATTTTTATGTACCTTAGAGGCATTAATTCTGAACATTTTTAATAGAAAAGACCTTTCTTTAAATATTTACGCAGAAAATGTATATTCTGCTACACCGAAATGATACTGTCATTTTTAGGGTTCCGTGCCTAAACGGGAAAACGGAACCCTATTAATGTCACTCTGCTGTCTGTCCGTCCGTATGTCACGGGGCTCTTTAGCTCGTAAAATGAATGAGTTACAGACCTGAAATTTGTATATTGTGTAGAATGTTGACCCAAAACCGAATATCGAATTAGAAATTCAATTTAGGTATTTTTCATGGGGGTCCCATACATGAAAAAGGAGCAGAAAGAAATGTCTTTCTTACCCTGGCATGTGGGGTGTCATTTTTTAAAGCTCATTGAGTAGAGTACAAATATTTTTTTTCTTTTTTATCTTCACAAATAAAGAAATGGGGGGGGGGCTCAATGTGGTCAGTTTTATTGTTAGACCATTTTTGTTACAGTGTCTATCGCAAAAACTAAACTAGTTAGGAATTTGGAATTTCTGTATATTATGTACCATGTACTGTATTTAAACAACAAATACTGAAAACGCCGATCCATAATGTATATATAAGAATTCAGTGTATGCATAATACAATACCAAATACATGAAATTATACAAATATCAAATGACTTATTTTTGGAGTCAGTGCCAGCCAAAAACGAGAGATTGATGTCACCGAAGAAACGACATTGCAAATTAAAAAAAGAATGTAGATCGTATATTTCATTTATTTTTCTTCGCCTCCTCTTTTTCTGCGAAATGTGTGATAATATTGGCAATTGGCTGGTACCGACTCCAAGAATAAGTCATTCGGTATTGTAAATATTTAAATAACAATAATTTTATATATTTCAATTATTAATAATGAAAATAGCCTCCTTTAGTTTACCAGGTATTTCAAAGTGAAATTTGTTTTGGGACGAAATCGTCCCAGGGCGACTGCGCAAGTTGGTAAGCCTACTCTGACAAGAATGTAAAATATAAGTGAGTATAACGCAAAAATTATCAAAGAATGCAGAAATGTATCAAAATTTGAACAGTGTCCAGAATTAATTCGACTAGTGTACTTGCCGTAAGGTAGTTGGCCTAGTAATCGTCACCTAAAGCAGATCGCTCGACTTCGCAAATTTATATAGGTCAACTCAAAAAGTGAGTAAAAGTTATTTTAAGTAATTCTTTGTCAGATTTTGATTATAAAGAAGAACGTCGTTGTGAAATTCTCGTGCCTGGTACAGTTTTTGAGAGAATATTTGATTAAGGTTATAAGTGGCTATTGTACGGGTCATCGTTATGATGGTTGGTCTAGTGCTCACCATGTGAACGTCCCACTAATCGTCACATGCATTCAAACTGCTCCACCTAATTATACAAAGGTCTGTAGACCTTTGTTGACTCGATTGTGTCTGCATATAGGACTGCAGAATAATTTTTAGACATTCAGTCACAAACTTTTTGCTTTTTATTAAAAGCAAACATTCGACAAACCGTTTAAAACATAAATTTCTCTTACATAGAACTCTATTAATTTAAAAAACGAAACTAATTATGGCTATTACGTCAGATATATACTTTTTATTCGTTTTCAACAATTATAAACAACCATTTTGCGATAAAATAGTTTTTCATATTTTTTCGATCGAGTAGTGTTCACCTGCGTTTGAGACGTACCCAGTAATCGACAACGTTTATTCACACGTATATCTTTTTACTATCGCGATTACTATTACTGGTCCGTGGATTCTCCAGACAATGGTACTTACGGACCCAATATTTCTTTTCTGATTTTCTAGAAATGAATGTTCGATTCATAAGATTTTTTTTGCCAACCCTGTCCCAGTTATCGATAGCCGTGGCGATTAATCGGCAAAGCGTTCACATTGCTGAACCGGTAATCGTCATAATAAAAACTCGTTGAAATTAGCATAAAACTATAATTTTCTATGTTGAACGCAAAACTAAGATTCTTATTTATACTTGGAGATAAACTTACCTCACGCAAGTCCTCAGGCATTCTCAAATCGTCCGAAATGTGGCAGGGTTTACTTTCACCTTCAAATGAAGGATTCGGCTGAAATCGCAGGTAGACGCCGGAGCTTAAGGGATCATTACAGTGTAGCTGGTCGAAAATAGCTGAATCTTGCGATTTTTTTCCGATGGTTAAAATACGCTAATCAGTTTGATTTTTTTTTGTCGAACCAAAGCACTCATGAAGAACCGGAATTAATTTTTAAACGTTTATTGTTATTTTTTTTACTTTTTGTTTAACGGTTGAAAGTGTCTTTGAACAAAAGGAGTTCTCACGGTGTACACGGTTGTGGCCGTAAATATGATCTGAAATAAAATTGACAAAATGGCGGCGATTTGAAAAAAAGTATCGAATTTAGCCTATTTTTTCGACAGTTTTTCGTTAAAGAAGGCATGAAGATTTCCAACCAAAAGATCTTCCATAGTAAGATAAAGAATGGCGTGAAAAATGTTGTGTCAAAATTGGTGACGGATACCTTGTAAACTCTTCCTTTGAGAGTGTACACCATTTTTAAAAACGACATTTCGAGAAAAATGCGTCTGTCCGCGCCAGGCCTCACGCAGCTGGTCGAATCTCTTTCTCTGAGAAAGGCTGAACCAACCGGAATAATTCGAATTTCGACCCAAAAATTGAACAGTATGCTTATAACCGTCTATATTATAGGATAATGCAACAAAAAAAAACGATTTGAAAACAATATTAAACTGTGATGATCCCTTAATAATTCATTTGATTATCCTTGAATGCGTATGTTTACGAGTGTAAATACCTCCTGGGCGCCAGTTTATAACAGAGCTGCACGAACGACTGTTTCTCATATTAAAATACTTATTTAATGTGTAAACATGATGATCACTAGCACGACTACTAGGCCGACCACCTCATATATTTTCTTTACTTTGGCAGTGCAATTCACACATATATAGTACTGGACAAAATAAAGTGCGCACAAAACAATGCAGCATAAACAGCAGTATTCGTACTTTTTTCGTCCTGTGTAGTATATATATATATATATCATATGTAGCAGTTATGTGAGGTTTTTATAGTATGAAGGGACTATCAATGTGTCTAATGAATACACTTTATCTCTAATTGTGGGCTGATACTTAACGGGGTCATCCCATGTGACAGCTACTTTTAGCTTATTTGGGAATTTTTTTACGAACCATAAAACGAAACACTATCGTTGAATTTTTACCATACATTTATTAACATTTTCACAGTCCCTCAGAATTTTATCAAACAAAAATAACGAGTTGAATTGACTTTACACCGTTCCGAAGACACTCATGTGTAAAAAAGGTTAGTTGACGGCTGCTATGATTCCGGAGGTTTTGCTCATCTGAAATAAAAGAATCAAACGGTATTTTAATTTGTAGATCTGAGGTCATCGCCGGAACTAGTAAACTAGTAAAGGGGTAGTAGACTAGTAAAGGGGTTGTCCATTAATCACGTGAGGTTTTTAGGCCACTTTTTGATCCTCCCCATAGAGATATGTGGTGAGGTTTCTAGCCCCCCCTTGCACAAAAAAATACACGTGATAAGTCAGCACCCCCCCCCCCCCCAGCATGATCAATCGTCATGTGATTCAAACGCCCCCCCCCCTTGTTTGAGCCTCACGTGATTAATGGACGACCCCAAAGTAATAATATAAAAAATTGTATTTTTGGCACGGTTTGAAAAGTTAAGTTCCAAGTTCCGTCATTATTTTCGACTTTTTCAGCTTAAAAAAAACACTGGCAGATATCAGAAATACTAGGTGCGCAACTAAATTTCCGGGGTTTTTTTACCAATAAAAAATCGAAAATTTCAAGACAAATATAAAAAAAGGTTCATTCGAAGTATTGTCCCTCGCTATTTACACATTTTTGCCACCTCTCTGGCAATACATAAATACCACGACGATAAAAAGACGCGTCTTTGGATTGAAACCATTCATCCAACCAATTTTGTACTGCATCGTAATTGGCCAAGTGTAGTCCACCCAAGCCATGCGCTATCGACCGGAACAAGTGATAGTCTGAAGGGGCCAGGTCTGGCGAATACGGCGGGTGCGGTAGCAGATCCCATTTCAGTGTTTTTATGGTGTCCTGGACGATGGAACTGTGGTGTCCCATTCTGGCCGTTTTTCGAGCAATGCGTGGTTCAAATGAATTAGTTGTTGTCGGTAGCGATGCGCATCGACAGTTTCGCCCGATTTCAGCAGCTTATAGTACACGATTCCTTTCCACCAAACGCAGAGCATTGTCTTTTTTTCCGAAGCGATTAGGCCGTGCCGTCGATGTTGACGCTTCGCCAAGTGAAAGCCACGATTTTCTGCATTTGGGATTCTCGAAATATATCCATTTTTCATCGCAAGTAACAATTCGATGCAGGAAACTCTTTCTGTTCTGCCGCAAAAGCAAAATTTCGGAAGTGGCTCTTCGATTGTCCATTTGTCTCTCAGTCAACTCATGCGGCACCCACTTTCCTTCCTTATGAATTTTTCCCATAGCGTGCAAACGTTTCGAAATACATTGCCGAGTCACATTTAATGCCTCGGCAAGTTGATCTTCTGTTTGAGTGTCACCTTCATCCAATAACGCTTGCAGATCGGCGTCCGCAAATGTTTGCGGTCTTCCCGAGTGCTCCTTGTCCCCAGTCTCAAAATCGCCACTTCTGAACCGCTTGAACCAATCTTCACACGTTGTTTTTGATGGTATATGTTCGCCGTAGGCCTCCTCAAGTAACCGACGTGCTTCAGCTGCTGTTTTTTTTAGGTTGAAGTACAAAAGCAATGCTTCCCGCAAATGCTGTTTATTTGGCATAAACTTTGATATTTTCGAGGCTAGAAAAAAGGTCGTTGTGTTGCGATATTTGTTTATATTACGACTGGGTATTCTTAACAGATGTCCAAGCTATAAAGACACCCAATTTCAGACCTGTATGCCGACTACATGTGTCGCTAGCGCCATCCATGTGTGAAACCCGGGAACTTAGTCGCGCACCTAGTATTCAAGTTCGGGTGAGAACTATATTTGGGCTGATTATACCATAAAAAATTGAGCGAAATCCGTTCAATAGTTTTTGAGATATCATGGAAGCCAATTTGAAAAATACAGTTTTGAGAAAAACGCCTTTAAAAGTGCAAGTACGATGTACACAAAGAGAATGTTGACTCACCGTTAGTCTGCAATGCCGGGTCCAAATGACACGCACACATCATTTGCAATTTGTGAAAAAGAAAATTATTCGACTTTTTGGACCTGTCACATGGGATGACCGTCTTAATGAGTATAAGAATACAAAAAGTGTATAATTCATTATTCATCGCGTAGCCAAAGTTCTAATTAACCTCTCGACGATTAATCATTCATTGCCATTTGCGATAAAGCAATTTATAAGTAACAATCGTAATACTATCTCATTGCGATAAGGAATCGGTCAGTAAGAAAGTTTCTTCTAACTCTATCTGAGCGCAGTCTTTCAGGACAACGACGCGGCGTTTGTATGGCGGAATCCGCAGATGACCATCGTCCTTGTAATTTTTCCAAGCCACACATATAGGTCACAAATTCAGTTCGAGACATTGTATGTGTGCATGAATGCCGAGGCCATATCTTATGTCCTGTTCATTCGTGACGGATGCTGTTTTTTCGCTATTTCCAGGGCGCCTGTACGTCGCGCATACGACAATGATATATCGGTACGCTGTGTTCCATGGACGTCCCTATGCGCTTGATTACTTTGGCAATTAACAGCCAGCGCAGAGAAAGTATCCGCCGAAAGAATCACCGCGGCTCGCCTATTCCAGAATACAAAGTGCACTAGAGAACTTTGTCTATTATGTATGTACAGCTAACCTGCGGGCATTAATGACCCCATTGATTTCATCGAACCGCACGGCTTAGAGACCGCGTATACTTATGGCAACGAGTATAATAACATTTTTATCCTCCGTGCAGCAATGAATTAATTTCAACGATGAAATAAGTTAGCTCCGAATGGCGCCAATCCTGATATCCTTTGCTCGATTCCTTCTCGTTAAAACGTAATTAATTTTTTTTATAATGGAGAATGCAACGACGCATGAGGGTAATCCCGATATTTAAGACGGGTAAAGTCGACATTTAAGACGGGTGCCTTAATTAGAAGGTCCAAAAAGCGTTTTTTCGGGAATTTTTTTAGAAGGGGAAAAACAAGTGAGCCCAGTAAACATTGAGGTATCTTTTCATGAATATTTGAAATGTATAAAAAATGTTTTAACATGAAACAATAAATGACTGCAGATTTATCAGCCCATGTGCGTCTTGCCACTCCAGTCGTAATTCTTGACTGAAACAAAAAAGCCAATAAAGTGGTCAATTGTCATATATTTTTCTTCTGAGTGAATTAAGAAAAAGTCGACAAAATCGTGAAATTATAACTTTTCTCAGGTTTGACAAATAAAATGTCTTTAAAAAAACACTTTAACGTGATATGAAAATTAATTTAAAAAACTTTTCCAACGACTTTTTTTAATTTACCTAGAAGAGATTTTCATACTGAAGAAAATAAACTTTGGTTTCATTCAATAGGTCGTTTAGTTTTTTTGCTATCACGCCCGCCAATTTGGAAAAATCGTGAAAATGAAAACTGGAGAAAACGCGCTTCAAAGTTTTCAATGGGAGGAAATATCAATATAAAATATCAATTGCTTCTCTGCTTTTGGCCTTGTGTCGTCGGAAATGTTTACAATTGGCCTCTGTCACTTTGTAAATGTATTCTTGAATTGTTTATCTATCGATTTAAGGGGTTATATACAATTAAAATTTTTGAAAAATCGATACATTTTTTTTTAATTTATGTAATGGACATATATTTAAGTACACACACAGAACATTTCTTGTCAATCCGGCGAATATTCTCGAAGTTACATCCACATTTCTAATGACGTGTCAGAGCGTTCGAAAGTGCTTTTATATCTTTGAACGCGTTTTTCTCAAAACTGTGTTTTTAAAGTCGGTGAGCAAGATTTTTGAAAACGGCTGAACCAATCAGTCTCAAATTTTAACACAATCTTTTCAAATATATTTTTCAGTAATTAATCGAAGGTTTTTTCTCACCGATAAATATTTTCCATTTTATAAACAATTTAAGGCCTAAGTTTTCCCAAAAATCGATTTTTTTTTGAGAAGCCGCCGTTTTGTTAAAAAAAATTATTTTGCTTCTTCCTTCGATCAATTACAAGATAATCCATTATATTAACGAAATATTTTTGGTTTTTTCATTTTAGATGATCCAGTCCAGAGATATCGTGGTCACTGCCAGATGCCTTTTTTTAGAGGTGCTCGCGCATTGTGCGGGAGTGATTTTTCATGAATTTTTCTTGAGAAGACCTTTAAGGGGCCAGTCCACTTTGGAGCCACGAAAAAAGGTCATTTTCGCGATTATTTTAAAGGATTTTATAAAAGATATGGATATAAAAGTTGTTGGGCTTGATAAATAAAGTCTTGAAATGCATAAAAAAAAATAATTCATTTTTAAGTATAAAAACTATATTTTAACGTAACGCCTCAAAAATAGGTGGGCTAGGTAGCTCCATCACAACTCGGCAACGGCTTGTCTGAAACAAAAAAATCAAAGTCCGTTAGATTCAGTATGACACCAGCTACAAAATGACCCTCGGGTATAAAGTTTCATAAAAAAATAAAAAAATGGCAGATGAAAAACGAACAAAGTAAAAATTAAACGCGTTTTTTGACAGTTTTTCGCAAAAAAGAGTAAAAATCAAAATTTTAAAACCATTAAGGGTCATCTTGTTGCGAATCATGTTTACAATATGTGGTTCAAATTTCAAGAGAATCGGTTCATTAGTTTTAGAGATACGATGGAGTTCGATTTTGAAAACGTTGTTTTGAGAAAAATGAGTTTGAAGTTTATACTATGAGAAACTCTTACCTAAACTCAATCGGCAATTCCTGCACCGTACAAAATCCCTTCTGATTGCTCATCATCGTCGATTTCTTCAAGTCTTGCTTGCTTTCGATTTTTTGAAATTTTCAAAGTGGACTGGCCCCTTAACTTTAAAAAAATCACAAGATCTTGTAACATAGCAGTGGTGAAGCTGGATGAAGCGTGCTACCTTTGTCTCACGGTGTTCCGCGGCCGCCAGAATTACATCGACAATTCTCCACTGATCGACTTGAATTTTTTTTTAGAACCTTATGACAACCTTTCACATCTAAGTACGTGGGGGATTTTTTATATGTTGAAAACTCTCTGAAAAAAAATATTTTCGGGCGATTTTTTTATCGGAAACAATTTTGATTCTTTGACATGCGCCATTCGATTAAGGAGGTACGGTGATTGGAGCGAATTCAAGATAAAAGCCCGATTTTTTCTAATAGCATTGTCGAGACCTTCGTTCATGTGTATGCGGAGTTTCCACGAGATTTACCGTATACTTTCCGAGTTTTTCATTGTTAAAGTTAGTGAATTAGTCACACGTAGACGACAAAATGTGCCTGTCCTCCCATATATCAATTTTTTGTGCTACTTGGAGCCAAGAAACACGTAAAAAAAACTGATGGTTGCGTTCGTTGAATCTTTGTGATCGGTAAGGCACCTTGAATTGGAAAGCACACCGCAGAAATAAGCAATAAATTTAGAAATAAAGTCGCAAAAACCGAAGTTTTCGGAGAGCGAGACTTCTCGTGACGTAACCGCAGCCATCTTGCTCGACGTGTGGCAACGCCGGATACCCGCGCAAATTTGATTCGTCTATCGGATATTTTCAACGCGAATTAAAAATATTATTGTGCGAAGCCGTACATTTTTTAATGGATTATAAAGGGCCTTTCGTCGATATTTACTTGAAGTTCTTTTACGTACAGCAAAGGCATCCCAATTTTTCTGGCGACATGTACCTATACAACGCATCTATATATAAATTCAGCATGGGAGAACCGTCATATAAAATAAACGTTCCTTTTTATACCTGCAAATATTGTGAAAATTGGGAAAGGGAAAAAAAACACAACAATCGATGAAATATGTTTTGACTTTGGACAGATTGGACATTGGACATTGAGGTTAACTCCAACGCGACGTTTTTTAATTGCAATCGCAATATTATCTTTTCATTTTCTAATTCTTGTCCGTCAGAATCTACATTTGTCTCTAAACTGGACTTCAGATGCAATCCCGTTACTCTTTTGATAAACTTCCACAGTATTTTCATTCTCCATGTTAACCGGCTACAAAAAATAATAAGCCGGGCGCGTGGAACCGATGACAGTCACCGAAAATGCGACGATGCTAAACGTCAACGATATAGCGTACTACTGAAGTCGAGTAGTAGATTATTGAGATTGTTTCCATATTATAAAGATAATAAGAAACTCGAAATTCAATACTTAAAAAATATTTCTCGAAAAATAGGCTATATACATATATCTAAAACGTGGCGGTATTGCGGCGTGAAATAGACTCTAAGTTTACTAGCGTGGTCATCACCGTACCTCCTTAAAAACCGATACTTATTTCTTTATTTCCCCTCGTACTTTAAAGGAAAATCTTATATAGAACTCAAATTATTTTGAATCTTCGTTCCAGGTAAAAAATTAAACGGCCGCAGGGCATTATCAGACAAAGGTGACTTCCTATATCCAGCCTCAGCGTCGCCATGTTGTTACAAAATCTTATCCATTTTTTTTCTAAACAGTTGAAAATATTTAGAATATAAGCCGTTGAACAGAATGTCGATTCTACCCACTGGGTATCCATAAAAAAATGGTCGAAACTCACCTTTTTTCCACGCTCTAGACTCGTAGTCTCCCTTAAGGGGATCGATACCTCTAGGTGAGGAAAAAATTTGCTGATTTTTATTTTTTTTTTTTTGAAAGATTTCTTCTTCAATTTTTAGACTTAGTGTGTGGTTTATTACTACTTTTGGCTGTTACATGGTATTTTTGCTATTAATCCTTAAAAATGGCGGAGGTACGGTACGGTCTTCCAAACGGGTTGTGGCGAATGTTGTCAGACGGCGTGACATGTGGCGTCGGCGGGATTAATCTGAAAAAAAAAACAATGGAGATTTTTCTTCCATTAACACTCATACGCAGAATATAAACTAAAAAAGTGATAAATGTTGAAAATCGCTGGAATGGTACGCTTCGGAACAAAAAGATTGTATTTTCCGAAAAAATAACTACATTTTGCAATAAAAAATACTTCTTTCTTTATTTTCAAAAACATTTAGGGTCATGTTTTAGACAGTAAGGTTAGAAAGAATTATAACAAATTCCATCAGAATCGGACGATTCGTTTTTTAGCTATACGCCTCGCCAGTTTCGAAAATGCAGTTAAGAAGACCGTGCCATACCTCAGCGATTTTTGACGAACAACACTTCGTCTGTAAACGTTTTTTCGGTACCTTCCGCATATAAACCTGGGTATTTAACGTCATGCCGTTTCTTCACGCAGTTACTACATTCGAAGATTTTTGAAAAAATTCTTGCTAGTGTTCGAAACATTCAATTCAATATATCAATAATAAATTTATGGGAAAATATTTTTTTTTATATTTTTTGGTTAAATAATTGAAGCAACTGGGTAGGAAGTAGTTTTGGCTCGGACACGAATTACCCAGGTTTACAGACGAAGTGTTAATAGAAAAAAATTCCATGGGACAGCCAAAAATAGTAATAAAACGTACCCTAAGTCTAAAAAACGGTAAAGATATATTTCCTTTAAAAAAAATGATGAAAATCAACAAATGTTCTCCTTGCCTGAAGATATCTCTCCCTCTTAAATACGTTGCCCTCTCTTCCTCCGCTACCCCGATTTTCGGCGAGTCCTCGATTCGGACACATTTTCAAAAAACCATTGCTCGCACATGATGTAAGTTAAGGGGATATACCAGTGTGAACGCTGAAAATTTGGGTGATTTTCGGGAATTTTTCGGAAAAAAAGTTCTCAATGAAATGTGTCGGAAAATTAAGAATACATTTGGCTATATTTGATCTATATTACATATTTTTTTCATAGAAAAATATTGAGATCGAAGCGACTTATGCGCTGCCTTCGGAGGCGACAAAAAAAGTTCCTCCACTGCTGACACGATTCCGGCCGATTGAGTAGCTGAAACCAAGAAAGGAAAAAATGTCGTTAAACTGGAAGGTATTTACTGTAAAATGACGTAGGATTTTCGAAAAATATAAACATCTAACAAAATTGCGTAGTCATGAATAAAAGCCTGTTTTCTTGCCTATAAAATGGTCGATTTTTTTCAATGCCCAATCGTCAATTTTCATCTAATCAAAAATATCCTACGTCATTGTGGAGTAAATATATTCAAGAGTACTCAGTTCGAATTTCAAGTCAATCGGATAATTGCTCTTTGAGTTACAATGTCAGCAAATTTGAAAAATCTCATTTCGAGAAAAACGCGTTTAAAGATTTAACTATCGATTTTTGCAAGATAAAATGATACAAATGATAATGATATTCTTGAAAGTATAAACTGCCGAAAAAGACAACAACAAACAATCGATTTTTTGAACGTGTCACACTGGTATAGCCCCTTGAAGTATACAGGGTCGCGAACAATACACACTCTTGGAGCAAGCGATGCGATCGAGGTCGACGAGAGAATAACTGAGAGTTGGGCAGTCGTGTAGTATGATCCCGATAACGAGGAGATGAGATACGGGCGTTAAACACGTGCTCATACACGGAGCTCGTGAGTTAACTTCGAGACCGAGAGAAAAGGCAAGCCGGGGTCCAAGCGGATATCGGTAATTAGTAAGGATCCTCGGTCCTGGCGGGCCGCAGTTCAGCGAGTGATTAGCATATCATACCCTCCCTATATTGGTGAACCAGAAACTTGTGCAGTCTTCGTGGCATTGAACGGCACGGTTGCAACGCAAAGTACGAAAGAGTCGCTGCACGAGTTAGTGCCAACATAATAGGAGCACGCTCGTCGTGTATATACGGTAATGTCACTCGACGGTAATTACGGGTTCTACTAAAACCGGTATACCTCTCTCGGCTCGTGTTGTTGCTCCTCTCGTGTCAGTGTTCCTAGGATCTTCCGAGAGTGGTCGAGAGATTCCGACTGTCTAGTCTCGAAACGATACGAAATTGTCTCGGTGAAAACGAGTTATTAGTCATTCAGTATGCTGCAGCACCATTAGTACCGGCTCATTAATTCTAACTGCCTGCGTACCCAAGTTTCTATACACCGTACAAATGAAAAAGAAGGCGCGAGAGCCACCTGTGCTAATAGCAGATAACAGTTGGATTATAGCGAAACGGAGTAATGTGGATAGAGGATTTTACTCGATAATCCATGGTAGCGATGCTCTCCTCGAACGTTGTTTGTCGAAGCTTTTGACATCGATCTACGCATTAAATCATCACGTGTCCACCGTACGGACACTTCGCCGGTCCCGCGGAGACAGATACGGTTCTAATTCTTCGATGCTTTTAGAATTGACTCTGCAAACTAAAGGCGGATAATCCGAGACGCTCGAGGTTGATGCTCGTGGAGTATGAGAGATTCATGTTTTGTTGATATTGATGACAGCCACGGTATCAGATTGATTTTTCTAACAAGGAACATCACTTTAGTGTCCATCGGCGATTTTGTTGAAACTCATGCATACGGTAGAGTATCAAAAACTATTAGATACGTATTTTTTTTTTACGGAAAAACTGCTTTAAGGGTTGGAACCGCCACTTTGAGTGAAGGATGTCAAGGGCTGATTTTGCAGTTTCAACGGCAAGCGGTCTAATTGTCGCTAATTTCTTGTTCTGTTGATATTGATGTCAGCGACGATATCAGATTAAGTTTTCTAACAAGGAACATCACTTTGAGGTTGGCCGTCGATTTTGTTAGAACTCATGCATTTGGTAGAGCGTGATATTCTTGTTCTGTTGATGTTGATGACAGCCACGGTATCAGATTGATTTTTCGAACAAGGAACATCATTTTGGTGTCCATCGGCGATTTTTTTGAAACTTATGCATATAGTAGAGCATCAAAAACTATTAGATAAGGATTTTTTTTCGCGGAAAAACTGTTTCAAGGGGTGGAACCGTCACTTTGAGTGAAGCATTTCAAGGACTGATTTTGCAGTTTCACCGTCAAGCGATCCAATTGTCGCTAATTTATTTTTCTGTTGATATTGATGTCAGCAACGATATAACATTCATTTTTCTAACAAGGAACATCACTTTGGGGTTCGCCGTCGATTTTGTGGAAACTCATGCATATGTTAGTGCATGAGATTCTTGTTCTGTTGATATTGATGACAGCCACGGTATCAGATTGATTTTTTAACAAGGAACATCACATTGGTGTCCGCCGTCGATTTTGTTGAAACTCATGCATATGATAGAGCATCAAAAACTATTAGATACATATTTTTTTTCTTGGTGGAAAAACTGTTTTAAAGGGTGGAAACGTCACTTCGAGTGAAGCATGTCGAGGGCTGATTTTGCACATTCACCGGCTCGCAGTCCACCGATTCCAGTGAAACAGAAACGACAATTGTTTTAATACAAGACTATCAGAAATCCACTTTGGGTACATTGAAAAAAACAAAAATGAAGGGATGAACCACCCCTTTATTTTTCTGTTTTTCACTCCATATGTAGAAGGGGTGTATCAAATTGAACGTATCGGGTATCACTTTCGAGGGAGGATGAAATTAAAGTTTACGTTCTTTTGCATTTTTGCTGGATAGCACGCTTGAGGGGACAAACCACATTCCATATATTTTCGACGTTTTTTCATGAAAATTGCCGGTTTTGGGGAAAGAGATCGGTGAATTTGTGTTCAGGGGGTAAAAATACATCGATTAGGGCTTATTAAAAAACATTAAAAACCTAAATTTGTTTCGCATCTCGGCCACCAATAAGTGTTTCCACCTAATCATCGCTCATTTATTCTCCATTTAGATTTGAAACGCCGCTTTGCGCACATTCTCTTTTCAACCATTTGCTCTAAAAGCTGCCGCTTGATTATCCGAGCTACGATTATTTTTCGATTTTCAGCAGAATTTCAGAGTCGGACCATAGACTGAGGCAAACTTTTCCATACCTAAACATCAATTTGGAGTTTATAGAACTGTTTTAAATCAGCATACACATTTTAAATACAGAAAAAACCACTGCGATAAAGAATTTCGAGTAAGGGGTGGGTTACCCTCTTAAGCTTGCTACCCGGTAAAAATGCAAAAATACGTGAACTTAAATTTTATCTCCCCTCCAAATATTTTGGTTAATAAACATTGTCTTTTACATTGCTGAAATTTCCAAAAATTGCCAAAATACTCAAATTCACGCAAAGTACCATGCCAAAACGTTAAAAAATTGCTGAAATTTCCGAAAATTGCTAAAATACTCACATTCACGCAAAGTACCATGCCAAAACGTATTCATAATCCGTCAACGATCTGAACGTTCGCAACTAATTTTACAGTTATGTGTACACGTTCACTTCACTTTGCTATTGTTCATATACTACTGTTTCCAATTATACTGACAAGGAACATCCCTCAGGCGACACCTTTCGTTTTTTTTTGAAATTTGGATATGTTATAAAGCACCGAAAAGTAAGCGATACGTATTTTTTTTATCGACGGAAAAACGGTTTAAGGGGTGAAACCACCCCTCGAAAAAAGGCATCTCTAGGGGTAATACAGCAGTTTTACACACAAGGAGTCTTCTAATCCGAAGCAATGAAAAATCCACTACAGTGACATCGCAAAAAAACAAATTAAGGGGTTAACCACCCCTACATTAAGGGGTGGTTTCACACCTTAAAACCGTTTTTTCGCTGTTAAAAGAAATACGTATCGCTTACTTTTCGGTACTCTATAACATATTCAAATTTCAACAAAATCGAAGGGTGTCACCTGAGGGATGTTCCTTGTGAGATACCTTTTTAGTTTCAAGGGATACGAGAATAAAATTGTTGACCTTCGATTTCTTCTAGTTGGACTTGAAAAACAATTCTTTTCCTTTAAAGTCCACTGGTATTGGTGGCAAAATGTGGAAAGTCGTGTAATTATATCGTTGTGATTGTATCTCTGCGGTGATTAGTCACTGTGGCCGCGATTATAGTGGAGAGTTCCGTTCGCAGCCTTCCCCGAGCGCGTGAATAAATGGTCGGCAGTGACATTTGATTTCGATTTGACGGTCAATATGAAGAAATGTCATTGACAGTTATGAAATCTATAGAATAGAAAATCCAATTCATTAGGAAGTTGAATAAGTTTTTACTGTTTTCCAACGGATGGCGTTAGAAATACCTCGTGCGTGTAGTTGAAGATGGTATTGCATCGGTAAACAAGTACTATAAGCAAGCTCGAAACTCAGTGTACACTGCGACCTCTATTATCGGCACTACGGCGGGATCAGCTCCGCATTAAATTTGCAAAAATGGAGGTTGCGCACCATCTAGTCAAGCCGACTCTGCGCAGCTGACATAGCTGAAAGCAGTACCCCTCAAAGCCATCTATTATTGGCTAGCGTGGTTCGAGCCTTACGATAGGGCCTGGCGCTTCTCCCATCATGTGTATTTGCGGGGAATTTTACTGCACTACTTTATTTTTAAAAAAGTCTGCATCTGAAGCACACAGAATTCTCGTTGAGACTTACGGCGACCATGCTCTGTAAGAAAAAAACATGCAGAGATTGGTTTAGATGCTTCAAAAATAATGATTTTGATGTGTTAAATTTGAGGCATTACTTCATGGAGATTCATGTCAGACGCTAGCTGAACGTGCAGAATCATTAGGCGTTGATCACACAACAGTTTCGAAACGTTTGAAAGCAGTAGGAATAATCATTAGCATTGAAAATGCTTTTAAAAATGTATATGTTTTTTTAAGTTGGCTGAGTTTAAGGGTCTGAGTTAGCTGGATGTCACACGAAAGAAGGAGCGGGATGGATGGATGGATGGATGGATGGATGGATGGATGGATGGATGGATGGATGGATGGATGGATGGATGGATGGATGGATGGATGGATGGATGGATGGATGGATGGATGGATGGATGGATGGATGGATGGATGGATGGATGGATGGATGGATGGATGGATGGATGGATGGATGGATGGATGGATGGATGGATGGATGGATGGATGGATGGATGGATGGATGGATGGATGGATGGATGGATGGATGGATGGATGGATGGATGGATGGATGGATGGATGGATGGATGGATGGATGGATGGATGGATGGATGGATGGATGGATGGATGGATGGATGGATGGATGGATGGATGGATGGATGGATGGATGGATGGATGGATGGATGGATGGATGGATGGATGGATGGATGGATGGATGGATGGATGGATGGATGGATGGATGGATGGATGGATGGATGGATGGATGGATGGATGGATGGATGGATGGATGGATGGATGGATGGATGGATGGATGGATGGATGGATGGATGGATGGATGGATGGATGGATGGATGGATGGATGGATGGATGGATGGATGGATGGATGGATGGATGGATGGATGGATGGATGGATGGATGGATGGATGGATGGATGGATGGATGGATGGATGGATGGATGGATGGATGGATGGATGGATGGATGGATGGATGGATGGATGGATGGATGGATGGATGGATGGATGGATGGATGGATGGATGGATGGATGGATGGATGGATGGATGGATGGATGGATGGATGGATGGATGGATGGATGGATGGATGGATGGATGGATGGATGGATGGATGGATGGATGGATGGATGGATGGATGGATGGATGGATGGATGGATGGATGGATGGATGGATGGATGGATGGATGGATGGATGGATGGATGGATGGATGGATGGATGGATGGATGGATGGATGGATGGATGGATGGATGGATGGATGGATGGATGGATGGATGGATGGATGGATGGATGGATGGATGGATGGATGGATGGATGGATGGATGGATGGATGGATGGATGGATGGATGGATGGATGGATGGATGGATGGATGGATGGATGGATGGATGGATGGATGGATGGATGGATGGATGGATGGATGGATGGATGGATGGATGGATGGATGGATGGATGGATGGATGGATGGATGGATGGATGGATGGATGGATGGATGGATGGATGGATGGATGGATGGATGGATGGATGGATGGATGGATGGATGGATGGATGGATGGATGGATGGATGGATGGATGGATGGATGGATGGATGGATGGATGGATGGATGGATGGATGGATGGATGGATGGATGGATGGATGGATGGATGGATGGATGGATGGATGGATGGATGGATGGATGGATGGATGGATGGATGGATGGATGGATGGATGGATGGATGGATGGATGGATGGATGGATGGATGGATGGATGGATGGATGGATGGATGGATGGATGGATGGATGGATGGATGGATGGATGGATGGATGGATGGATGGATGGATGGATGGATGGATGGATGGATGGATGGATGGATGGATGGATGGATGGATGGATGGATGGATGGATGGATGGATGGATGGATGGATGGATGGATGGATGGATGGATGGATGGATGGATCGATAGGTTGATGGATGCATGGATAGATAGATATCGACATGTACCTGTTTTTTATTACCCGGAATGTTTGATTACATTTTTCTTCAGATAGTTGCACTTTGTGTAATATCTGTAGATATTTTAAATAAAGCATTCATTTTCACGAGGAAACAGCGAGAACGTATTCAACATTCCGATAGTTGTTATTTTTGTTAATTGAACCTGCTGTATCTTTCTCTCCCTTTCGAGTAGAAACTCATTGGTTTTTGATAGGTTTTTCATGCACTTGGAGCTCATTTCTTTCAACTTTCTTTAAAAAGTTTTGCGCCGGATCAATTGATTTACCGGGATGAGATTCGGTTATTCTGGGTCTTTGAAGCTGTTCTTCGGAACACTGAAAATAAACATGACATGCTCGATTAGAAGTCGAGCTATGATCGTTCCAATAATTGCTATTTTGTCGAAAAGAAGAGATTGAACAAGAAGCCGAAAATATCGATCTTCGTATTTCGGCATATCGCGATGAGCGAGAAAAATCAAATACCGATTGATCCACTGCCTCATTGGCATACCGCTTACCATCAGTGGTGAGGAGTTAGGGAAGAGAGCACGTCTTCTAGGCAAATTCCGACGGACCCTTTCGCTTTTACTGGCTTTTTTTGCCCGATGTAAAAAATGAAGATCAAGATCACGAAACAAATCTAAAGTACCCTATTCCGATAGTGTATGTGCCGGAGCACGATTTCTGCACGTACTGCATTATACTATTGAGAATAAGGCACAGTGCACTTTTAGTGGTCTACATGCCGTCACGTACGTGAAAGAGCAGCGTCGAGCACGCCGAATGAAATTATTGTTATTAGCCCCCGATACATCGGTATGGTCTTTCTCACGTGGTTCGAAGAAGGTTGGATGCGGAACGTGGCGCGGACACACATACGCATACGAATGCACACACGCACACTGTACGAACATGATCTAGAGTCGAAGAAAATCAGCCGTAAAATATATGCGACCTCTAACACACATTTTTTATTGGAAAAATTTTAAGTGCTCGACTGAGAGTTGGACGTTGATCTCGGAATTTCTATGCCAGTTTGAAAAATGACTGATCAAGCGTGGCTCCTTTAACGGTGTACGTCGGATTGCGGAATCAAAAATTACCCGCCATGAGTATGTATTCGGAGTCGTTGGGGCCTGTAGACCGAGGCTTAAGGGGGTCCACAACGAGTTTGTCAGACAAGTTTTTTTTTTAACTGAAAGAAACGTTTTCTACGTGGAAAACACGCTCTTGAAATTTTCGTGCCAAAATTTGACGGGTAAACGCCTCTGCGGATAATTTTTTTCCTGCAGCTTAACAAGCGCGCCTGACCTTACTGCATTTTTTGGTCTTTGTTCACACGTGGAACAAACGGCGTGACCGATAGCTGAAAGACTATTCGACCGCTCAAGTTAGGCTTGCGCGTACTTTATTATGTCCTCTTGGGAATGAACCTACGCAGTGAAAAAATTACAACTTTGTTTTGCCTAAATAAAGAGAATGTTTTGTTTAATCGTCATTATTGGTTCCGAAGCTCCGTATTTTTTTTAGTTTGCGATTTTAGGGCTTCGCGGGGTTAATCAATAAAAATTGCGATTTAAAAAAAAACATAATTTGCACCCTTAAAGTGTTTGCAACACGTGGGTTTGTTTGCCTGGGTTGGCAAAAAACAAACATTAAATACGGTTTTATACAACGTTAAACTTTCAATGGATTTTTCGTGAAACAGTCTTTTCAGCGCGGGGGCGCTCTTCAGCTTCAACGGATTAACCGATTCACATCAAAAAAGCGATTTTCGTCAAAAACTAATTCAGAAATATTTTCTCGTCCGTGGAAGGAAAAAAAGGAATGATACATGCCAAAAATGTTAAAAAAATGTTTAGAGCTTATTTTCCGAAGCACCTGCGAGCGCTCCGAAACGCGCGAAACAGCTTAGACGGTGAAACTAGTAATTTGGAGTCGTTTAGTCCAGTCGTGCGAAAAATAAACAACGACCTAACAACTGAATCTACTATCTACCTACTATCAAAATGCCTCAGTGTGAACACGCAGAATTCAAATGAGAGCTTCAATTCCTTCTCGTTAACGTTAGCTTCTAAATCAGACTTTTGGCTGTTCCATGGTATTTTTTTAAATCAATCTTTGGAACTTGCAGGGCTATGGTACGGTCTCCTCACCTGCATTTTAAAAACTGGCGTGACGGATAGCTAAAAAACTATTCGAGAGATTCTGATGAAATTTGGTATAAACCTTTCTCACGTTATTGTCTAAAACATGACCCTAAATGTTTTTGAAAATAAAAAAAGTATTTTTTATTGCGAAATGTAACCTTTTTTTCAGAAAATTCAATATTTTTGTTTCAAAGCGTACCATTTCATCGATTTTCGACGTTTCTCATTTTTTCTTGTTTCATATTCTGCGGATGAGCGTTAACGAAAGAAAAATCTTCCTTGGTTGTTTTCAGATTAATCCCGCCGATGCTACATGTCACGCTGTCTGACAACATCCGTCCCAACCCGTTTAAAGGACTGTGTCATATCTCCGCCATTTTTGAAGATTCATAAAAAATACCATGTAACAGCCAAAAGTAGTAATAAAAAATACCCGAAGTCTAAAAAATGGTGAAGACATTTTTCCTTAAAAAGAAAAAATGATGAAAATCAGCAATTTTTTCCTTGCCTAAAATTATCTTCCTCCTTAAGGTGCATGCGTATCACACGTATTTCTTTATATTTTTTCCTTGCCTGAAATTATCTTCCTCCTTAAGGCGCATGCGTATCACACGGGTTTCTTTATCGAGGTGACTTTTCCGAAAAATGAGCGTAAACATTTTTTGTTGCTATTTTCTCATTCATTGGGTTATAATTGATGATATTCAGTCGGGGGAAGCTGAAATTCACCCTCCATAAAAAGTTATGGGGTTTTGAAGTTCGTGGAAACACGTGATAAAATCGGGCATTTTTGAACATTTTGACGCCTATATTGGGTTTGTTTGTAGTATGGTCAAATGGTGCGTCAAAAAAGGCCTCGTGAACATTTTGGATAGAACGCAATGATGCCTTTTCATTTCGTAGGTGGGTCGGCTGTGAGTGTAAAACTCAGTTTCCGGAACGTAGAGGGTGTTAGAACGGCCGCCATCTTGAAATTAAGGGTGAATTCGTTTTTTTTTCAATGTATCTCCATAACCGTGAGGCTCACAAGAAAATTGTAGAGAGCTCTTTTGTAGTTGAGACAATTATCCATAACTTATTTGATAAGTTTTTGCGCTAATATCAATAATAAAAAAGTTATAATAAAAAAGATGAAAAATTCGGGAATAAAATACTTTGAGGCAAGATTGTTAATTAATTTAAAATCTGACAATAAAAATGCTTCTTACCTTTTTTACGGAGCATATTGTTATAAATAGTTTAACCTTTTTTTCATTCGATTTGTTTTTATTGATTTTTTAGCGTTGTGTAGAGAGGTAGTGGACGGTGAGTAGGTTACGTCGGTAATAAAAAATTGTTTAAAGTTTTATTTCGAGCAGTAGTTTCTTTTTTTATTATATTGTTAAAGTTTTCAATGATTATTTCGAAATGATCCGTCATCATGACTCTCAAATCTTATTCGTTTTGAAGGGCCGGGTTTTTAAAATGTATCTCCATAACAGTGAGGCCGACAAAAATTTTGTAGGGAGCTTTTGGAGTACATACAATTGTCCATAACGTTTGTTAATAACTTCTACGCTAATATTAATCCCCTCATTTTCCATTCTTTTTTGTTTATAACTTTTTTAATATTAATATTAACGCAAAAAGTTATCGATAAAAGTTATGGAGAATTGTATGTACTACAAAAGCTCCCTACACAATTTTTGTTGGCCTCTCGGTTATGGAGATACATTCTTTTAAACCCGGCCCTTCATGACGAATGAGAATTGAGAGTGATGATGATTGATCATTTCGAAATAATCATTGAAAAACTTGACAATATAATACAAAAAGAACCTACTGCTCGAAATAAAATTATTAACAATTTTTTGTAATACCGACATAACCTACTCACTTTCCACTACCTCCCATCACAACGCTGGAAAATCGATAAAAACAAACCGAAAGAAAAGAATACTTTAAATTGTTTATAACCAAATGCTCTATAAAAAAGTTAAAAAGCATTTTCATTGTCAGATTTCAAATTAATCAATAACCTTGCCTCGAAGTTTTTTATCCCCTAATTTTTCATCTTTTCATGTTTATAACTTTTTCATTATTAACATTAACGCAAAAAATTATAAGAAAAAGTTATGAATAATAGTATCAACTACAAAAAAGCTCGCCACAAAATTTTTGTTAGCCTCACAGTCACGGAGATAAACAAAAAAAAACTAATCACACCCTTAATTTCAAAATGACGGCCATTCTATCAGGCTTAACGTCCCGGAAACTGAGTTTCACACTCATGCCCCCCCTCCCCCCGAAATGAAGAAAAAAATAGCGTTGGACTCAACATTTTCAGCAGAATCACCATTTGACCCTACTTTCGGGTTTGTTTGGGTTTTTTTTTAAATTCGAAATTATTTTTCACGATTTTTTGCTCGTAAAAAATGATAATGAAAAATGTCCGCTTCCCCCGACTGAATGTCATAATTTATAACCCAATAAATGAGAAAAACGGAAAAAAATTGTTTCGGAAAAGCCACGTATCTAAAGAATTACCCTCCGGCTATATTTGATCGGATTCCAGTTGTGTTGCCATCGGAAACAATTGCCGCCCGCTCGGTACACTGTAAAAAAAGTAATTAAATTTACTATACTTTTATAATTGAAAATTTCTAAACTCGGAATATGAAACGCAAATTCGCACTTCAGTAATGGAAATTTCAGTAATGGAAATGAATTATCATAGATGCGTATACATTTTAATATATGGGACATTGAATATTAGTATACTGCTCATGAGTTTTTCAACGCGCATCATAATAATACAAATATTTGTTTGATTAATGCAACAAACGTATATGATTTCATTATTTACACAAAAAAGTTTAAAAATCGCAATATGACTATTATTTTTAACTTCATTCTGTTGAAAAGTACAATACCTCGTACATTGAATATTACAAAACGCTGTTTAAAGAAATATGAAATTTAAAATACTTTTACAATACTATGGCAAATTCAATTTCAAAACTTAGTATATGAATGGATATTTAGGCTTCAGTGTTGTAAAATTCAATACCGGACCTACATTTCATACGGTTTTACATTTCGTAATACGTACGAATTGAATATTAATACACTATCTACAATTTTTCAAGGCGTCTAATAGAAAAATAAATATTCTTAGTTGAAAAATACAACAAGCGTTTTGAATATATACAATGTAGACGAAGTAAGAAAATTACAAACTGACTCTTAATTTTTACAATACTTGGTTCAGGAGTATACAATTTTTTGTGCACTGAATATTATGATAGACTGGAGAATATTTGGAAATGAATAGGACATTTACAATACCAAGGCACGTACATTTTCTAATTTACAAGGAGACGGCTGAGCCTAGATGTCGCGAATTGGGTTCTCCTTTCGCGGGGTGAAAGTTGAAGACCTCCGAATTAACGTCGTTTTTCAAATTTTTGTTCCAATAGGCCTTAGTTGCTGAGATATCGCGATTTGAAAATTTGGGAATTTCGGACGGAGCCAGGCCGGTTTCGCCTCGCGCGTAGAGTACGTTGAGCGTTGATACTTAAGACAAGAGCGGCCGTAACTAATACGGTAAGACGACGGACTGGCACTCTGAAAGTTCACGGTTCGCGTCCCCATGCTTTTTTTTAATTCAATTTTTGTTTCTTCCTAATCTCTCATAAGACTTTGCATGTGCAGGTAAATAAGAAAATTCGAAAATATGTATTACTAGTTTTATTTATCTACTATATTAAAATAATTAATCCAATCATGAAGTCACAATTACATAGCACAATAATATTGTATAACAAATAATTAATCTTAATAATCGAGCCACAATTACAAAGCAAAATGATATGGTTAAAAAAATAAATAATTAATCTAATTCACACTTGCAAATTTCGCGGCAGGTAATTATTCTGATTCTTCAATCAGATCGGTATGCTGACAAATTGGAGGGAGGAAACCATCGTAAAAGCAAGGGAAGTACAAAGGCTTACGACACCACGAACTAAGATGAATTTCAATATAATAGATAAATAAAACTAGTAATACATATTTTCGAATGTTCTTATTTACCTGCACATGCAAAGTCATGAGAGATTATAAATAAAATAAAAATTAAATTAAAAAAAAAGCACGGGGACGCGAACCGTGAACTTTCAAGTGCCAGTCCGTCGTCTTACCGTATTAGCTACGGCCGCTCTTGTCTCAAGCATTAACGCTCAACGTACTCTATGCGCCACCGAAACCTGCTTGGCTCCATCCGAAACTCCCACATTTTCAAATCGCGATATCTCAGCAACTAAGGCCTATTGGAACAAAAATCAAAAACGACATTAATTCAGAGGTCTTTAACTCTCACCACGCGAAAGGAGAAACCGATTCGCGACATACAGGCTCTGCCTTCTCCTTGTTAGTATGTGTTTATTCGGATAATCTGATTTAATATATAATTCAGTGCAGAAAACTTCAAATTCGTGCTTTGGTCAGCATGTTAAATCAAATCATAACAAACGTATCGAGTAACACCAAATCTAAAGTAAGTGATGAACACCCGGAGCGATGGTCTAGTGGTTAGCGTGCTCGCCACTGAACCAGCGGACGGAAAAGATTCCGGGTTCGAATCCTCGTCGCGTACACTTCGTCGTGAAATGTTTTTCTTCGGCATTTAACGGCGAAATAAGACTAGTTAGAAATACGAATTGTAGTCATGATGAATATAATACAGCGAGGGGGCTGCGGTCGCAAGGGGGGAACAGGGGACAAAAGGAGAGGAAAGAACGGTATGAGGGGAAGGATAGGAACAAACGCGAAAATCTAAGGAAAAAACAAATAAGTAAGTGGTGAATTAACGGAACAGCAGCCAAGTTAATTAACCCCAAACAAACTCAAATCGATTAGCATTAATTTTTATATATCCACAACTGATACTTTTGAATAGGTATACGATTTTTCCAGCACTTTGGTATTACAGTATTACTACACATTACTCAGCCATTCAAAACGTAGTGTATTAATTTAAAAATAACGATTATTAGTTTTCACGGACTGAATCAGTAAAAGAATTCCGGAATTTGTATATTAAAATTCATACAGAGTTTATTAAAGACGCAGAAAGTAAATAATAACAATTACACTAACCTACCACCGTAAAATTAATACTATTTTCTATGCCAAATTTACTTTTTTTTAAATTAAAAAAAGCAATCTGTGCGTATTAATTTTAATACGCTCACAATAGATACCTTGCGATACGTATATGATTTTTCCAGTACTTAAGTGTTGCGATATTACTGAACAATTATTAGACATTCGAAAAGCAGTGCATTGATTTTCAAATGACAATATTAAAATTCATAAACGGTATCTGTAAAAAGACTTCCTACACTTTCATATTAATTTTAATACAGATTTTTTTTACAGTGTAGATAGAAATTTTAAATAAAAGGTGTTTAATTTTTTCACTAGCTCCATTAGTAATGGAGATATCAGCGACGAAAATTAATCGCATCACCGCTCAGTCAACGTTTCGTCCCTTTCACTCATCGTTCCGTCTTTTTCATAAAAATGTTCCTGGCTCCTATCTCCATTACTAATGGAGGTAGCGAAAAAATGTAGAAAACATTTTTTATTGTTAATTAAAAAATAAACATCTTTTATTTCAAACTTTTCTCTACAAAATGCACTGTTTCGTCACAATCGTCATTATAACAATTAAATTTTCATAACGGAAAAAAAAAACTATTCTAGAACAAAATAAATGTTCTATTCGTGTTGCCCGTACCCGAAACCATAAAGAACCACCGAAGATATTGAGCAGACCTAAACATTTATACGAAAATGGTATACGGAAAAAGTGGTTTTAGTACGTTTTCTTCTATCGCGTTTATCTCGAAAGTATTCTTTGCAATTTGGCGTACGTCATGTCTCAAAATCTAATCGTCCGATTTACTTCAAATTTGGATTAGACATATTTTATAACATATTCAATCGACTGACTGGATGATTTTTCATATGGTCGTCCGTTTGTTAATAATAAACGTTTAAAGTCGTTATTTTTGGTTGGAAATCGATCTTTTCATTAAAAACAATGCTATTTATGCAATTTTTAAAATTTCGAAAATGTATCCGGTGAGTCTGTAGCTGAACCATTGCACTAAAAGTATATTTTTCCATTTTTGACTTTATATGAATCCACTTACCGGAATCACGTACGCGACCACGCCGTGCGCAGGCTACAGTCTCAAGATTAAATAACAATGATTACGTTGTTTATATATATTTTGCAATAAAAAAACGGTCACATGTCGAGACTATGTACTATGTGTGTGCGAAAGATCGACCTTATCATCCCAATACCTGAGACGAAACAAAATATTGAATATCGATCTGTTTTTTCAACTTCAAGGTTATGCATATCCCTTAACAGTCATTTTTAGAATTTTAAATGTGTTTTTCTCGGAATGTCGTTTTTCAAACCGGTAACCACGCTCAACGGAAGAGTTTTCAAGTTATCTGTTTGAAATTTTAACAGACCATTCTTCATGTCATTTCTTATGTTGCTATGGAAGCTTTTTTTTAATCTTCCTATTTTTTTACGAAAAAGGCTAAATTTGATAGTTTTGTTCAAAGCGCCGCCATTTTTTCAAATTTCACTAACAAAAAAACCTCCATGCAAACATAGCGGCTTTCCTACAGATTTATAATCATTTTGAAAATTTTGTTTCAGATAGAATTTGCGTCCGCAATCCTGGCCACAATGGGACACAATTTTTTTTCACGCAATTTTCCGCAAATTAAAACAATGTTAAGCAATAAATAAGGAAATCAAAAAAAGTAATTTTGTATTCTTGTATGGGTGCTTCAATTTGTAAAAAAAAGTATTAGACTTATATACTAGATCAGCTTATCCTAGCCACCTTTAAAAAAATCGCGAAAAACCGCTATTTTGCGGGCGGTCACACTGTGATGATTCCTTAGAGCGTTTCTAAAACGTGTTTGTCACAATGTTTCAAGCTCGGGATTCAAGAGTCACAAGGAAAAAGCCTATGCCATGAACATCAACGACTGTCAAAAATTCAAATAATTGTTTTCGTTCAATCGTGATTTGCCTTGCATTTTCTATTGATCTTTTTCAAGAAACCTGCATCAAAATCCATTGGGGTGATTCAGACAGTTGAATCATTTTTGAACTGCATTGACGCTTCGAATCAACAAAGAAAAATCATGATGCAGATTCGGCGAAGAGACCCGTAGAAATTATCTCCAATCTGCAGATGCGCCTGCGATAATGTAAAACACCATTAAATTTAGCGTTTTGCCGAAGATCATCGGTTGTCATAAATCCAAGTTTATAAGAGCACGAAAGGTGATGATATTTTGCTCACTTTTTTGCCATCGATAATCCGTTCCACGAGGCTACACGCACTCCTTTTCTTCTTCGCAGGCCAATAGACCCGCCCGAGAATCGGGGAGGATCGATTTTCCCCGATTCACGAGCGTACCAGCCCTTACACAATTTCCGAGCGTGATTGAGGTCGAAGATCAAATACCCACCAAGTTATTGGAGCTTCGAATAAATGCTCGTTACGTGGCACGTACAAGTTTCATTTAACGGGAGTGTTTTCATCGTGATCGGTATCCACGGCAAATTGTTTTGCCCGCTGCTCAAACAAAGGCGAGCCAGGTCGAATCGGTATGATCCGCTACCACTGAGCCTTGTCACGCCTTTCGTACTTGAGTTATTTACCAGTGTGCGATCATGAGTCCCGATTTGCCCATCGAGCGTAAAATAGAGGGCGATCTGGGCCAGACCCTTCAAGCTCATATTCTCGTTTTGCTGGAGTCACTTTACCAACGAGTTTTGAGACGGAGCCACCGGTAAATCAACGCCTGACGGTGACCAAATGCTATTTCCGTTTTTTATAAAACGAGGGATGATCGAAAAATCGACCACATGGAGTTGAAGCGCGATGGCTTGCATATGAAATGCACTCTTTCGTCCCAATTCCTACCCATGTGCGAATGTCGGTATTCCGCCAGAGTTGCCAATACGGCCCAGAGTTGTGCAAGTTCTGGCGACCGACTCTCAGTTGGCGGTACTGCCCCAGTATTGGAAACCGAACGTATCAGCACCGTCCCAGTCTGGGTTACTGAGTCTTGGGTGAAGTACTGGCCCAGTAATGGTAAACTATTTTATCAGTAGGGTGCCAGTCCTGGTTACCACGTATGGTTGAGTCTCGGCTGGAGGTACTACGCCAGTACTGACAACTGAACGTATCAGTGCCATGCCCGTCTTAGCTACCCAGTCTTGGGTGTAGTACTGCCCCAGTATTGGTAAACAATTTTATCAGTGCGGCGCCAGTCTTGGTAACCAAGGTTGGTTCAGTCTCGGCTGAAGGTACTGCGCTAGCATTGGCAACAGTACCACGCCAGTCTTAGTTACCGAGTCTTGGGTTAAGTACTTCCCCAGTATTGGTAAACAATTTTATTAGTTCAGTGCCAGTCTTGGTAACCAAGGTTGGTTCAGTCTCGGCTGGAGGTACTGCGCTAGCATTGGCAACAGTACCATGCCAGTCTTGGTTACCGAGTCTTGGGTTAAGCACTGCCCCAGTATTGGTAAACAATTTTATTAGTTCGGTGCCAGTCTTGGTAACCAAGGTTGATTCAGTCTCGGCTGGAGGTACTGCGCTAGCATTGGCAACAGTACCACGCCAGTCTTGGTTACCGAGTCTTGGGTTAAGTACTGCCCCAGTATTGGTAAACAATTTTATTAGTTCGGTGCCAGTCTTGGTAACCAAGGTTGGTTGAGTCTCGGCTGAAGGTACTGCCCTAGCATTGGCAACAGTACCATGCCAGTCTTGGTAACCGAGGTTGGTTCAGTCTCGGCTGGAGGTACTGCGCTAGCATTGGCAACAGTACCATGCCAGTCTTGGTTACCGAGTCTTGGGTTAAGTACTTCCCCAGTATTGGTAAACAATTTTATTAGTTCAGTGCCAGTCTTAGTAACCAAGGTTGGTTCAGTCTCGGCTGGAAGTACTGCCCCAGCATTGGCAACAGTACCATGCCAGTGATGGTCACCGAGTCTTGGGTTAAATACTGTCCTAGTATTGATAAACAATTTTATTAGTACAGTGCCAGTCTTAGTAAGCAAGGTTGGTTGCGTCTCGGCTGGAAGTAGTCCCCCGGCATTGGCAACAGTACCATGCCAGTCTTAGTTACCGAGTCTTCGGTTAAGCACTGCCTCAGTATTAGTAAACAATGTTATTAGTACAGTGCCAGTCATGGTAACGAAGGTTGGGTGGGTCTTGGCTGGAAGTACTGCCCCAGCAGTGGCAACATTACCATTCCAGTCTTGGTTAACGAGTCTTCGGTTTAGTACTGCCTCGGTATTGGCAGACAATTTTATCAGTACGGTGCCAGTCCAAAAAATATGGATTGAATGAAAAATGTAAGTTTTGCTTCCTCATAGAGAAACTTTGTGACGATGAAAACATTTTTTTTCAGTTTTCAATATCAACGTGCTCAAAATGTCCCAAAACCTCGAAAAATCAAATTCACAAACAATGTCTGCATGCATGTGCGCCTGTGTGCGTATGCGCACGCATGTACGTTCTGGCACTGTAAAATTAAAACGTCTGTAACTCGAGAACGGTTTGGGTTGAAGGGCTCCTGTGTCGCTCAGATGTTAATCTGTACAATCTCTTTATTCCCTGCAAATTTTGTCGAGAGAACTAAAAAATTACAAATTTAACAGCATTTTTTAATTTAAAAGAAATGTCTGTGACCACGTTAATTTGCAAAAAATTTCAGAATTTTGTAAATTTTTTTTTTTACAAATAGAGTATCATGAAATGACGGCTGGTATTGAATTTAGGGAATTTAGGGAATGAATTTTGGACACTTTCGAAATATGTCAAACTGCTCTAATTTTTGCATATATCAAGATACTGTGGTGATTTTTTTACACAAAGTATTGTAAAAGTAAAGTTGCTATAACATTTGGAGAGAATCCCGAACCATTACAGACTCCTCTGGACTCTTCTGTCTCCTTACGGATATCCATAAATTGGCTAAGTAGACGATGTAATTTTATTTCACTATTTCGCGTGTTCGTTCTGAACGTACGCCGCGACTCTGGCGGCTCTCGCGCCTTCTTGCGTCGAGGCAGACATTGTTATGCCTCGACACAATGCGTGTGTGTCAGTGGTCATTCGCTACGTCGGGCGCACACGGTTGAAGATTGTTTTCTTCCCGCATACTGTCCCTCCGCGGCAAGTATACACTTCGTGTGAGTATATGCACCTATATACCCACACGCTGATCCACGCTCAGCGTCAACAAAGAATTAGGATTTCTTTGGCAGCGTTGGGCATCAGTCTTTCTCGTGCCGTCTACGTGTGAACTTGTTTCAATCCCCAAGTGCTTTTCATCTATTCCCATTCGTTTTTATACAGTACACTTTTTCTATTATTATAAATTAATTTTTCTCGTCTTAACACGAATTCGAGTGCTCTAAGTGTGCTATAAAAATTCGAACGTTCTATAAGGTGAACCAGGTAAGATATACAAAGAATTTTTCTTTTACTTGTTTTTTCATTTTATTTTGTATTTTTTGTCTACTGCATGTTAAGGCATAATAAACAATTCATTTATTTTCTCTCCGTTCCTTACTTGCTGTGGGACTGCGCTATCTTTCTGTCTCTCTCTCTCTCTCTCTCTCTCTCTCTCTCTCTGTCTCTTATATTTTCTTTACTTATTCTATCATTTATTTTAAAGAATTTGTTCAATTTGATCAGGGAGTCTCGGAGGACAAGGGGAAAGAAAACGCTTTGGTAAATACAATGTTATTTACTTTGACCGAAATTATGTATGCTGATGTAAAATTACAGAAGAGCATCTTAATTCATACTAAATACTCTGGAAGTGGCTATATTTTTCAATTCTGTTTAGATGGAGGTGATGAGATCCTTGGTGGGTTCACCGACCGACGGAAAAGGTGTTATCCGCAATGTGATCGCTGGCCTGATATCAAAGGCGGTGCAGGAAAAATACTCGGCCACGGGGAAACCAGGCGCGAACGGTATAACGAAAAAATCCTTCAGTGCGACAATAACGTACATACGTATGAATGGTAAATATTTTTCAAATTTTTACTAATATAATTTTTAGAACTGGGTGCAATGAAATAATTTTTTTTATTTCAGATATTTTTTAGATACGATCGGGAAAAAAAAACTACTGCGGTGGAAATATTTTCGACAACCAGCCGATGTTTATCTGATGCCGGTGACCGGGAACACGCCGCAACTCTGGCCCAATATTGGCAGCCGGTACTAGTCACCAATACTATGCCAACGCTTGCCAAGCGGAGGACCGGTGTTATCATTTCGGAATTGGGCCAGTATTGTTTACACGATCTGACCCAATATTAGCATTCAGTATCCGGCCAGTACTGGCGTCAGTACTGAGCCAAGTTTCCAGTCTATACATGGGCATATACCAGCAAAGTACTGATTTACTGTTTGTCTCAAGACTGGCTACAATATCTGGCCCAAAACTGGGCACTTATTCTGAGCCAATACCCGTAAACAGTGTCGGGCCGATTCACGCCGCCATAACTTGGACCGGTGTTAACAAACCAATTTTGTCTCAATAGTGATTCCGACTTGGGCAAGGCTTGGCCCTTGGGAGCCTGCCCGTATTAGCAGCCCTGGCATCAGTACTGAGCCAAGACTAAGCCAAGTCCTCAGTCTATACACGGGCATGTACCGGCAAAGTACTGATTTAGGGTTTGTCTCAAGACTGGCAATGATATCTGGCCCAAAACTGGGCACTTATTCTGAGCCAATACCCGTAAACAGTGTCGGGCCGACTCACGCCGCCATAACTTGGACCGGTGTTAACAAACCAACGTTGTCTCAATACTCATTCCGACTTGGGCAAGGCTTGGCTCTCGTCCAAGTACCAGATGCCTGCCAGTATTGGCAGCTCTGGCACCAGTACAGTGCCAATACCAAGCCAGTTTGCAATACGTACATGGGTATTTGAAAAATTTAATCGTAAGAAAATGCCTTGGTGTATGGACTACTTGCTTGATCTAAAATCATAATTATTTTTCGTACCTTCAATTTGCAATTCCTGCACCGTACAACAATCAAACAGCCGGATTGGATAGAGTCATATCAATGCCCTTAGAAAACATACAATGCACCGCGCAGCGCTAGAGCCGTACCACAACGGGACGTTCTGACCTGCTCCACTAAAATCGTCATAACTCGGTCACTTTTAGGAGTTTTTGCAAAATCTTTGAACCAAATCAAACTCAAGATTCTACGCAATAGAAAATAAAATAAACCAAAAATTGATGCTTTGAAATTCTAAGGTTATGCATATTCCTTTCTCAAGGCTTTACTTTTTCTAAGAAAGACTGTAGCGACTGTAGTGATGATTCCTTAAGGCCTTAGGCCACTCTAGAATTTTCCAAAAATGGTTTTCTTTTGTTACAAAGGTACCTTGGTACCTATAAAATTATATTCCAAAAGCTTATGGGTGTGAAAAATCTCTGAGTACTCGATTTTCAAATTCATCTGCAGGCATCGCAGATTAAAGCTATTGAAACATTATTCATGTCGTGACTTTCCACTAACTTTAAACGCGTTTATCTCAAAACTACATTTTTCAAGTCGGCCGGACTCATAACTCAAACAAATTTCAACCGATTCACTTGAAATTTTAACTGTATATTTAGAATCACATTTTCGAAGGCACTACGTAGGATTTTTAAATTATATTGCATAGTTACTTTTTTATAAACAATTTTCTGACGATTTTCTCATGGCATTTTGTACTTTTTGTTTCAGGAATGCGCCATTTTGACGAAAAACAATATATAAAAAAAAATCCTACGTTCTTCTATGGCTATTCTTATATATAATCGAAAAAACTTGAGTGTCTCAGCATAATTCAAAAATTATAGGAGCTATTGGTACGGCCGTTGACCTTCCAGAAATAAAGGCCCCATCGGAAAAATGCTGCACAGTCGCCATTTTGACATGTATCGCTGTGGAAAAATAATTTTGTATAGTCAATTACATCTATAATAAAACTTCTATTTTGTAATTTCGATTTATTTTATGGTTTCGCTGAAAAAAATCACAAAATATACCCTTTTTGGCCTCTAGAGTGGTCCAAGGCCTTAACATTTTCTTTTAATTGTAGATGTAAGCAGTGTTGCCGACCGCTAGCGGCCAGTCGATATCCCACGAAAAACCAATAAGTTTATCCGAAATATTTTCCACCAAAAAGTCACTAATAGTCGTCAGAAGTCACCAAAAGTCACCAATAGCAACCAAATATGATTTATAATATTTTTCTGCCAAAAACATCGATCTCTAGGCTACCGAAATTGCTTTGTACTCGATACTGAAGCTTGTACTCTGCACTGAGATGTGTGTGATTCCATATTTAATACTCTGTAGTCTAATGAACATTTTCAAATAATTCGAACCCTCGATCTCCGAGCCTGTCAACGAGGATGTGGTTTAGAGTTTTGATTGGAACTCCGCGCTTGGGATTGCGAATTTTAGTGATGAAATTATGCACGGAAGAACTGGCTAATTTGGTAAGAATCTCGCACCCAAATTTTCTCGTAGACACCACAGCGGAGGGGGTATTTTCTCTTTTTACCGAAATTTGCACACGTACAATTGGACACTTACTGAGCTGCCGTCAGTGCGAGAGAGATAGCTGTTTAGTGATACTAACTTTTCTCATAAACCCATAGATATTCCTAAAAACACGAAGAGATATGAAGGTTCCATTCTATTAAAAGGCGAACAGAGTATCCCTTTATTTCCGTGAAATAACAATGATCTAGGAAAAAACATAGACCTAAGATTTTGACCAACCGTACGCCTGCGATTTTGTCCAAAGTTCGATTTGTTTCCTTAGATTACGTGATAGTGTTGAGGTTGCCAAATTTCCAGTTAAAAAGGCCGAAATGACCGCAAAACCACCAAATTTCCCGCTGAACGCCGAACAGCTCAATGTCCCCACCAAAAACCTTTCAAAACCTCCAAATTTAGCTAGAAAACCACCGAGTTGGCAATACTGAATGTGAGTATTGATTGTTCAAACCAGGAAGATATAGACCGAACGAGCATGCAGATTGAGTTGCATGAAGGTAGATGTGTTTCAGGTAGTTCCGTTCACAGATACGTACTCAACATTCGAAAGAACTCCGGTAAGAGATATTTATGCTATTCGATATTCTCACTCAATGGCTTTCTTGTCGAGAAACTGCAATTTGAGAGGCAGCAAGTAGTCTCCGGCCAAACTATGGGCCAGTTCTGTTTCCAATTGGACAATACTCAAATCCCAGTAAATAAATGATGCAAACATGTATCATCTTTTATCTAGCGTAACGTAGACATATGCATGCATGCACAATGTAAATTGAAAGTATGCAGGATCAATTACGCCCACGCACCGGTGGGGCACGATGTGACCTACACTATGATGAAAAGGAACAAAAAAACACCGGTAGTCCAATATGCACACCCGTGTCGTATGTAAAAGTGAACAGTGAGCTGGAAAGAAAGAGCGAAAGTGGAAAGTGTACTTACCTCGTCGTTCCTTCGGTTACAAAGAAAGATTAGCTGTTCCGGCTCTCTTCGTAATAAACTCCATGCATATCAGGTTTTTAAGGTGACTAGCCTGCAGCCAATTAAGGAAATCCAGGATTCAATTACACATCGGCATTGAAAAGAATTTGTTAAGGTTCGGTCTTGATTTGAATAATACAATACTGGGAGGAAGGTCTATGATATTTACAACAAACGCCCGTGGTAGAAGATAATATAGAACAACTAATCATAGATTGTGGGTAGGGTAATCACAAGACAGTTGTGCTAGTCTCATTGTGATTGCACTGCCAAGAGACTGCAGTTAGTTTTACCATACTAACTTTTACCATGGGCGTTTGTTTTACATACCATGAACTTTTTTCTCATTGTGAATGAAGTGATGCTATCAACCTATATTGAAAGTGACTTATTTGTTAACGATTGATTGTTGGTTTAAGGTAGTACGAGCCTGCGCTCTTGATTTCTATAGATTTTGTTCAAATTTTAACCATTGGTCATATCATTATGCATGTTTGAGTCAAATTTCAGAACATTCGACTTTGGGAGATAATGGGTTTTAAAATTCCAACTTTTAACACTGCAGGGTCTGCATTGAAATTATGACAGAATAATTTTCCATAAAAAAATATTTGTCCCCTATAATAAGAAGACATATGGTAACACCGCATCCTTTCACGTTGCCAATGACGTGAGTTTGCGCGGCATATTTAAAATAATACGCAACACAAATTTTTATTTCGAAGTAATTTTTAATCGAACAAAGTTTTTAATTAGTTATAAATGAACGAACACTTTTATTCGTTAATGAAGATAACATAAACAATATAAAATATTAATATCTATGATGCAAATTTTTTTTTTCATGATAAAAGTTTTTAACTTTAGGAACACGATAATTATTTTTTTCTCGAAATATTGAACAATACTGTTCTGCGGTGTTGCCATATGTCTTCTTATTATAGGGGACAAATGTTTTTTACGGAGAATTGTTCCGTCTTTACTGAACGTTTTTAGCAAAACTAGATAGTAAAGGCAATCCAAACTTTTTTCACGCGTTCCCTCACGACTTTGCTATCTAGACTTAATTTTTTTTCCAAAATTTATACACGCAATAGAATCCCATGTGCGAATGTCGGTATTCCGCCAGAGTTGCCAATACGGCCCAGAGTTGTGCAAGTTCTGGCGACCGACTCTCAGTTGGCGGTACTGCCCCAGTATTCGAAACCGAACGTATCAGCACCGTCCCAGTTTGGGTTACTGAGTCTTGGGTGAAGTACTGGCCCAGTAATGGTAAACTATTTTATCAGTACGGTGCCAGTCCTGGTTACCGCGTATGGTTGAGTCTCGGCTGGAGGTACTACGCCAGTACTGGCAACTGAACGTAGCAGTGCCGTGCCCGTCTTAGCTACCCAGTCTTGGGTGAATTACTGCCCCAGTATTGGTAAACAATTTTATCAGTGCGGCGCCAGTCTTGGTAACCAAGGTTGGTTCAGTCTCGGCTGGAGGTACTGCGCTAGCACTGGGAACAGTACCATGCCAGTGTTGGTTACCGAGTCTTGGGTTAAGTACTTCTCCAGTATTGGTAAACAATTTTATTAGTTCAGTGCCAGTCTTGGTAACCAAGGTTGGTTCAGTCTCGGCTGGAGGTACTGCGCTAGCACTGGCAACAGTACCATGCCAGTCTTGGTTACCGAGTCTTGGGTTAAGTACTTCCCCAGTATTGATAAACAATTTTATTAGTTCAGTGCCATTCTTGGTAACCAAGGTTGATTCAGTCTCGGCTGGAGGTACTGCGCTAGCATTGACAAGAGTACCATGCCAGTCTTGGTTACCGAGTCTTGGGTTAAGTCCTTCCCCAGTATTGGTAAACAATTTTATTAGTTCAGTGCCAGTCTTAGTAACCAAGGTTGGTTCAGTCTCGGCTGGAAATGCTGCCCCAGCATTGGCAACAGTACCATGCCAGTGTTGGTCACCGAGTCTTGGGTTAAGTACTGTCCCAGTATTGATAAACAATTTTATTAGTACAGTGCCAGTCTTAGTAAGCAAGGTTGGTAGAGTCTCAGCTAAAAGTAGTCCCCCGGCATCGGCAACAGTACCATATCAGTGTTGGTCACAGAGTCTTGGGTTAAATACTGTCCCAGTATTGATAAACAATTTTATTAGTACAGTGCCAGTCTTAGTAAGCAAGGTTGGTTGCGTCTCGGCTGGAAGTAGTCCCCCGGCACTGGCAACAGTTCCATGCCAGCCTTAGTTACCGAGTCTTCGGTTAAGCACTGCCCCAGTATTAGTAAACAATTTTATTAGTACAGTGCCAGTCATGGTAACGAAGGTTGGGTGGGTCTTGGCTGGAAGTACTGCCCCAGCAGTGGCAACATTACCATTCCAGTCTTGGTTAACGAGTCTTCGGTTTAGTACTGCCTCGGTATTGGCAGACAATTTTATCAGTACGGTGCCAGTCCAAAAAATATGGATTGAATGAAAAATGTAAGTTTTGCTTCCTCATAGAGAAACTTTGTGACGACGAAAACATTTTTTTTCAGTTTTCAATATCAACGTGCTAAAAATGTCCCAAAACCTCGAAAAATCAAATTCAGAAACAATGTCTGCATGCATGTGCGCCTGTGTGCGTATGCGCGCGCATGTACGTTCTGGCACTGTAAAATTAAAACGTCTGTAACTCGAGAACGGTTTGGGTTGAAGGGCTCCTGTGTCGCTCAGATGTTAATCTGTACAATCTCTCTATTCCCTGCAAATTTTGTCGAGAGAATTAAAAAATTACAAATTTAACGGCATTTTTTAATTAAAAAAAAATGTCTGTGACCACGTTAATTTGCAAAAAAATTAAGAATTTTGTAAATTTTTTTTTTACAAATAGAGTATCATGAAATGACGGCTGGTATTGAATTTAGGAATGATCGGTCGAATGGTCTAAATTTTATGAATTTTGGACACTTTCGAAATATGTCAAACCGCTCTAATTTTTGCATATATCAAGATACTGTGGTGATTTTTTTTACACAAAGTATTGTAAAAGTAAAGTTGCTATAAAATTTGGAGAGATTCCCGAACCATTACAGACTCCTCTGGACTCTTCTGTCTCCTTACGGATATCCATAAATTGGCTAAGTAGACGATGTCATTTTATTTCACTATTTCGCGTGTTCGTTCTGAACGTACGCCGCGAGTCTGGCGGCTCTCGCGCCTTCTCGCGTCGAGGCAGACATTGTTATGCCTCGACGCAATGCGTGTGTGTCAGTGGTCATTCGCTACGTCGGGCGCACACGGTTGAAGATTGTTTTCTTCCCGCATACTGTCCCTCCGCGGCAAGTATACACTTCGTGTGAGCATATGCACCTATATACCCACACGTTGATCCACGCTCAGCGTCAACAAAGAATTAGGATTTCTTTGGCAGCGTTGAGCATCAGTGTTTCTCGTGCCGTCTACGTGTGAACTTGTTTCAATCTCCAAGTGCTTTTCATCTATTCCCATTCGTTTTTATACAGTACACTTTTTCGATTATTATAAATTAATTTTTCTCGTCTTAAAACGAATTCGAGTGCTCTAAGTGTGCTATAAAAATTCGAACGTTCTATAAGGTGAACCAGGTAAGATATACAAAGAATTTTTCTTTTACTTGTTTTTTAATTTTATTTTGTATTTTTTGCCTACTGCATGTTAAGGCATAATAAATAATTCATTTATTTTCTCTCCGTTCCTTACTTGCTGTGGGACTGCGCTATCTTTCTCTCTCTCTCTCTCTCTCTCTCTCTCTCTCTCTCTCTCTCTCTCTCTCTCTCTTATATTTTCTTTACTTATTCTATCATTTATTTTGAAGAATTTGTTCAATACGATCAGGAAGTCTCGGAGGACAAGGGGAAAGAAAACGCTTTGGTAAATACAATGTTATTTACTTTGACCGAAATTATGTATGCTGAAGTAATATTACAGAAGAGCATCTTAATTCATACTAAGTACTCTGGACGTGGCTATATTTTTCAATTCTGTTTAGATGGAGGTGATGAGATCCTTGGTGGGTTCACCGATCGACGGAAAAGGTGTTATCCGCAATGTGATCGCTGGCCTGATATCAAAGGCGGTGCAGGAAAAAATACTCGGCCACGGGGAAACCAGGCGCGAACGGTATAACGAAGAAAACCTTCAGTGCGACAATAACGTACAAACGCATGAATGGTAAATATTTTTCAAATTTTTACTAATATAATTTTTAGAACTGGGTGCAATCAAATAAATTTTTTTTATTTCAGATATTTTTTAGTTACGATCGGGAAAAAAAACTACTGCGGCGGAAATATTTTCGACAACCAGCCGATGTTTATCTGATGCCGGCGACCGGGAACACTCCGCAACTCTGGCCCAATATTGGCAGCCGGTACTAGTCACCAATACTGTGCCAACGCTTGCCAAGCGGAGGACCGGTGTTATCATTTCGGAATTGGGCCAGTATTGTTTACACGATCTGACCCAATATTGGCATTCAGTATCCGGCCAGTACTAGCGTCAGTACTGAGCCAAGTTTCCAGTCTATACATGGGCATATACCAGCAAAGTACTGATTTACGGTTTGTCTCAAGACTGGCTACAATATCTGGCCCAAAACTGGGCACTTATTCTGAGCCAATACTCGTAAACGGTGTCGGGCCGATTCACGCCGCCATAACTCGGACCGGTGTTAACAAACCAACGTTGTCTCAATACTGATTCCGACTTGGGCAAGGCTTGGCCCTTGGTGCCTACCAGTATTGGCAGCTCTGGCACCAGTACAGTGCCAAGACTAAGCCAAGTCCTTAGTCTATCCCCGGGCATGTACCGGCACAGTACTGATTTAGGGTTTGTCCCAAGACTGGCAATGCTATCTGGCCCAAAACTGGGCACTTATTCTGAGCCAATACCCGTAAACAGTGTCGGGCCGATTCACGCCGCCATAACTCGGACCGGTGTTAACAAACCAACATTGTCTGAATACTGATTCGGACTTGGGCAAGGCTTGGCCCTTGGTGCCTCCCAGTATTGGCAGTTCTGGCACCAGTACAGTGCCAATACCAAGCCAGTTTGCAATACGTACATGGGAACTTTGGGATTTCTTCTTCTTTGTTTTTGTTCATTTACGAAGGTCTTGACTGTCTTCAGATATACTAAGATACCTTTTTACCTTCGAGAGATACGAAAATAAGATTGCCATCCACTGATTTTTTTCTAGTTGAACGTCAAATATAGTCCTTTTCATTGGTATTCATGGAGAAATGTCGAAAGTCGTGCAAATATATTGTTGTGATTGTATTAGGCATTGTGGCCGCGATTATAGTGATCAAGTTCTGTTCGCTGTCTTTCCCGAGCGCGGAAATAAATGGTTGGCAGTGATATTTCATTTGAATTTGACGGTCAATATTGAGAAATATCATTGGTATTTTCCAAAAAGCCATATAGGCTTCATAAGCCTTGCACGAAAACTTCAACTTTGGCCAGGCAAATGCGAATGACAATTTGTTCGAGTTGAATCCAGCAGCATCGTCCATCTACAATATCTACTAATTTTTTCAATGCACTGACAGATAAATTGTACCGATCGCGACCACATGCAACACTAACGCTAGAAAAACGAACGATTCGTAGTGTGACGATGCTCGACAAGTAACCAAAGCATATTGTTATTTAAATTGAAAGCAATTCCTTATTGAGGGAGGTTTACACTTTGCTGGGCCAAAAGATATTCGATTTTTCACCAATTTTTTATGCGAAAAATATTAATTATAGAATGTTGAAATTTGGTATGTTTACGAAGCCGTCTTTATTGAGCATGACAATATTTTTGAAAGTTTGAGAAAACATGGTACGGGGCGTGGGTGGAGCCACGTATGTCGGTGCGCCGGCGATGATATTCTTCGCTTGCGGAAGTTCTAAGTCCTGAACAGGTAATCTGAAGTAAAAAAATCAAACATGTTTTACTTTGTACAATATTACGTATAAGTCGAACTACAATCAAGAAGACAAAATGAAAAATAAAAAAAATAGTGAGCAATCGAAGGGAATTTGGTGTTTTACCAAACATATTTGCAGTTTTTTGTTGATAAAATAAAAACGTTTGAATATTTTTGGATAATTCTAGTTCGACTAATGAAGACGTTTGTAGTACACAAGCCTGCTAAATCTCATAACGATTGCTCATCTAGGGCGTGTAGAAGCATTTCCGCAAATTTGGAAAATTGGAATAAAATGAAAAGTTTCATCCGTACATCTAATCTGCTATGCCGCTAAAATTGATATTTTGGAAGCTTCCACATCGGCAGAAGCCCTATTGTATGGGCCAGGAAGTGATGATTCGATGTAAGTAATTTTTTAATTAGTATTTCTATACACAAATCAAGTGTAAAATTGGAACATTCTTTCAGGAATTTAAAAAAATGTATTACTAAAAAACTATGAACTTTAGAATTTTTTTTATATAGAATACTTTCGATTTAAAATCGCCCAAAATATTTGAAAAAAAATAATTAATCCCGAAAAACATTAATTTTTTGAAAAATTGTTTTAACAATTAGCTATAAACAAATAAATGCTCGACTTTTCGGCAAAGAAATTGTGATATTCCGATTCAGCGGATCAAAATACATAAAAAAAGGTTAGTTTCATCTATCGAGCTCAACATTTTACGAACACATAATACCGTATCCACGTCGAAAAACTTTAAACGCGTTTTTCTCAAAAATATGTTTTTCAAGTCGGTGATCACTATAATTAAAAAATCCCTCGATGGATTTTCATGAAATTTGGTGTGCTTATTGATAGCATTAAAAACTAGTCCTTAGTCGAAGGATTTACATTTTTGTTGAAAATTTCTATTTTTTTTTAACAATAAGCGAGCGATTTTTTGGTCGAAAATCAAAAGATATCTGTCGGAAGCCGCCATTTTATTAATTAAAAAAAAGCTTCGATCAAGGACTAGATTTATTATTAAACAAATGATTTTTTTGATTTCAGATGATCCAGTAAAATTTTATGATGAGTGAAAATTTGTACAAGTCGTGTTGAAATATAACACAAAAAGTCTGTGTAACCACTTTTGTAAAACAAACTTAATTACTATAAAAAGAAATTATTGTAAATGCTCGTTTTTTCACGCCTCTGACTACATCTCACTCCTTAAGACAAACCCTAAAGGGATTTTCAGCGACTCGCAATAGTTTTCGAGCTATTGAATTTTAAAGTCTCGTAAAGTTATTTATTTTAACGCGCGCCGACTATATCTATATCTGCTACGTCTCCGTTCATACCTATAGGATATGTTATCGCGCTCTCCGTTTTGTCGGGGCCGGGTTGAAATTTCGAACTTTGAATGCTCCAACGGTTTAAAATTCCGAATTAAAATATTCCGAAATTCAAGGTGAGGGCGGGTTGAAATTTAGAACTTTAAATGATCAGAACGCTCAAAACTCCGAAAGAATACTACCCCGAAAGAATTTTACACAAAAGACCAAAACTCCGAAAATCTGAACACCGTCATAATAATTGGGCTATGTTTTCAAAGTTTCACAATTTTCAATAAATCGATGAATTATTTCAAGATTTTTAAAATTAAGAAGTGATTTTGCGTCAATTTTGCAATTTGTCTAGCCAATGTTATACGTTCTACATCATTTACAGCCAACTGCGTAGACTTTCGCTGGCATGATCCTGACATAGGGGCCGGGTTGAAATTCCGAACTTTGAATGCGCCGACGGTTTAAAATTCCTAATTTTAATGTCCCGCAATTAGAAGGTTCGTCAAGATCATGCCAGCGAAAGTCTACACAGTTGACTGTAAATTATGCAGAACGTATAACATTGTCTAGACAAATTTCAAAATTGACGTAAAATCACTTCTAAATGAAAAAAAAAAATCTTGAAATCATTCGTCGATTTATCGAACATTTTGAAACTTTTAAAACTTCCATAGCCGAATCCCACTGACGGTGTTGAGATTTTTGGAGTTTTGGTCTTTCGTGTAAAATTCTTTCGGAGTAGTATTCCTGCGGAGTTTTGAGCGTGCTGATCATTCAAAGTTCGGAATTTCACCCCGGCCCCGTTTTGTCTAAACAAACAAACCCAAACCCAAAAACCCCAACCCAAAGGGGTTGTCTTCAAATATTTAAAGAGAGGTCCGTGCGAAATTTCAGCTCGATCGACGGGGGTCGTGGGGTTTCGTAACCTTACCCTCAATTTTTTTGCCCCAACAAATTCGAAACCTGTCTTAAAATGGGAACAGGAAATCTGTTTTTCTCGAAAAAAAAAATGTCCACAGATTCCGTCTGCGCCGATTGCATGATCGTGGATCAAATGCGAACTTGGTAGATTGAGAAAAAACTCGGTCTGCGATATAACTTTCGGAATGTCTATCAAAGAAAAATGTAAATATGAAAATCTTTCGTTATTTTCAATCTGCCCTCTAATCGCTCACTCCGCATGGTAATTTTCTTCGTTTTATCGAGCGATCTGTTTAGCCTGAGGCACCCAGTGTTCGTTTAATATCACACGTTGCTGATGTATATCGAAACAGAGGCCTTAGAAAAGTTCGCTGCAACGAGCAGACCGTCGCATTGTCATTTGTCCGCGATTTCGAAATCCGCGGTGTTGCGCTTATCTCGGCGTCATAAAAGATCATTTCAGATCAAGGTGGTCATTTTACCGATCCGTTGCACACCGCAACGATGTACGGACCTTCTCCTACGTAAGTGGCATTCTCACGCCCCCGTACGTATGTATGGCTGTACAGCGAAACAGTTATACGTTTTTCAAGGGGTACATCAAATATGACGTACAAGTGAGAATAACGTAGAAGTGAAATCCAGTATGTATCTGAAACTCTTCAACATTAAAAAATGGCGATTGGTGCATAATTCTCGATGTTTTTCAATAGCAGTATCTCTGTTATGTTGATGTTTGGTTTTCCAATTGAAAATTTGATTGGTAATAATTGAGTAATGAGCCAACTCAAGTTTTCGAATTTCCGTTTTGAATTTTTATGTAATGCGAGTTTGTAATACTAAGCTCCGACGTTCTAGAGTAGTAAATAACAGACAGGTTCGTATTGATAAGAGATATGTAATCACAGTACATGCCGAGGTTAGAAACATCAAAGCATCGAAACATAAAAACATCAAGACGCAGTCACACGAAATTTTCTCCGGCGAGAGAATATCACGCGTGATTAAGGCAGTGGTCAGGTCTAGAAATTTCACAAAATCGATTTTTTTTCTTCATTTTATTAGTCCTTAGACTTTTCTTAATACGCTCGTGAAAACCGTTTATTGATTATAAGCAAGTCGCGCGCAAACCTCATCGAACGGTATCAAAACTTTGAACACGTTTATCTCAGCACTATGTTTTTTAAATCGGCGCCCACGATATCTCGATAACTAATTAACCGATCGAGCTTAAATTTGGCACATACTTTCGGTAGCCTCTTTCTGAGGACTGGTAGCAGAATTGAGTCGAACAATAATTTTTTCCACATTTCATAACTCGCCGAATACCCGAAAATGTATGAACTATCGTTAATCAAAGTTTAACAGGCCGCCATTTTGTAACAAAAAATTTTTCAGTGCTAATTCTGCCACCAGTGCTCAGAATACTCATACAGATTGAGAATATATATATATATATTTTTTTTCAGATGCATACAACATCACCCAGAGTGGGCGCAGATTGAGGCGGTTTTCGGCGGACCATGGTGTAAAAAAAAACTACATGAAAATATTTAAAATAATTTTTTTTTCACGTAGATACATTCTTAAAGGAACAATAAATACATATGTAAAATTTCATCAAAACAACTTCAACGGTTTAAAAGTTATTCCAACCTAAAAATGACATAAAAAATCTAGATCAGACTACTGCCTTAAATAGGCTGCTCAGGGTCTTTGCAGGGTAGGCGGTAAGAGGCATACGCTTAAACACGGGTGCCTGGAACGGCTGCCAACTCCGAATAATCAAATTTTTGGTTACGTAAAATAAATAAATTTCAACTAGTCAATAAGTGAAATGCATATAATTGACTGTTTAGAAATATTATTAATCTTTTTTGTGTATTTTACATCGCGAATAAGTTATTAACCAAGTCGAAATGTGGCGAACGCGCAATTTAGTTTTCAGTAATTGGTATCACTGAGCTCAGATACGAACGCCACAACGTGAGCGCGTAGCTGTCAAACATCCTTAGCGAATACCGTTTTTTTGTTCGGCGAAAATAAAAAGAGGGAAGGAAAAAATGCAAACCGAAAAACAGTACAATCGACGGTTGGAGCAAGTACCACCTGGAAAACGCCGGAAATAAGTAGTTAAACCCGAAAATAAATGCGCAGTCGAGGGACGGCGCGTAATTGATTTGAAGGTTATGTCGACACACATGCACTACAGCTTCTGTGAAGAATTACTTAAAATATTTAAATACTCTTTATGAAACCGCGGTAAGAAATTTATAGCAAGGAAGCAATAGTTTGTGCATAAAAAATTTTCACGCCTATTCAAAATGGCCGATTTGACAGCAGCGTTGCTACGTGCCGTAGAGCACTTTATCGTTTCACGCGAATCAGCTGAAATTTCCTGTTTTATTTAATGAATATCTCGATAACGAGACAGACAAAACGTGGCACTTTTCGTTGAAATTATTCATAAAAATCTCAAGAATTTTTTCCGCCTGTTTCCATTCAATTCTTACTAATTTTATTATGTCGCGACAGTCGTATTAGAGTTTTCATGAAGCTTTTGCTATGTCGCCCGCGTACAAGCGCCTAGCTTCAATAATTAATTGCTCAATAATCACACAGACGAAGTACTTAAAATTTTACACTGAGTCGTAACACCTGTTCGCAAATATCCTCAATGAACTTCAGCAAATTCTTACTATTTCGCGATAGCTAAGCAACCTCCTTAAGAGGGCGGGGGTAAGCTATTTTTTGGCGTTCCCATGTACGTATTGCAAACTGGCTTGGTATTGGCACTGTACTGGTGCCAGAACTGCCAATACTGGCAGGCACCAAGGGCCAAGCCTTGCCCAAGTCCGAATCAGTATTGAGACAACGTTGGTTTGTTAACACCGGTCCGAGTTATGGCGGCGTGAATCGGCCCGACACTGTTTACGGGTATTGGCTCAGAATAAGTGCCCAGTTTTGGGCCAGATATCATTGCCAGTCTTGGGACAAACCCTAAATCTGTACTGTGCCCGTACATGCCCGTGTATAGACTAAGGACTTGGCTTAGTCTTGGCACTGTACTGGTGCCAGAGCTGCCAATACTGGTAGGCACCAAGGGCCAAGCCTTGCCCAAGTCGGAATCAGTATTGAGACAACGTTGGTTTGTTAACACCGGTCCGAGTTATGGCGGCGTGAATCGGCCCGACACTGTTTACGGGTATTGGCTCAGAATAAGTGCCCAGTTTTGGGCCAGATATCATTGCCAGTCTTGGGACGAACCCTAAATCAGTACTGTGCCGGTACATGCTCGTGTATAGACTAAGGACTTGGCTTAGTCTTGGCACTGTACTGGTGCCAGAGCTGCCAATACTGGTAGGCAGCAAGGGCCAAGCCTCGCCCAAGTCGGAATCAGTATTGAGACAACGTTGGTTTGTTAACATCGGTCCGAGTTATGGCGGCGTAAATCGGCCCGACACCGTTTACGAGTATTGGCTCAGAATAAGTGCCCAATTTTGGGCCAGATATTGTAGCCAGTCTTGAGACAAACCGTAAATCAGTACTTTGCTGGTATATGCCCATGTATAGACTGGAAACTTGGCTCAGTACTGACGCCAGTACTGGCCGGATACTGAATGCCAATATTGGGTCAGATCGTGTAAACAATACTGGCCCAATTCCGAAATGATAACACCGGTCCTCCGCTTGGCAAGCGTTGGCACAGTATTGATGACTAGTACCGGCTGCCAATATTGGGCCAGAGTTGCGGCGTGTTCTCGGTCACCGGCATCAGATAAACATCGGCTGGTTGTCGAAAATATTTCCGCCGCAGTAGTTTTTTTTTCCCGATCGTATCTAAAAAATATCTGAAATAAAAAAAATGTATTTGATTGCACCCAGTTCTAAAAGTTATGTTAGTAAAAATTTGAAAAATATTTACCATTCATACGTTTGTACGTTATTGTCGCACTGAAGGATTTTTTCGATATACCGTTCGCGCCTGGTTTCCCCGTGGCCGTGTATTTTTCCTGCACCGCCTTTGATATCAGGCCAGCGATCACATTGCGGATAACACCTTTTCCGTCGGTCGGTGAACCCACCAACGATCTCATCACCTTCATCTAAACAGAATTGAAAAATATAGCCACTTCCAGAGTATTTAGTATGAATTAAGATGCTCTTCTGTAATTTTACTTCAGCATACATAATTTCGGTCAAAGTAAATAACATTGTATTTACCGAAGCGTTTTCTTTCCCCTTGTCCTCCGAGACTCCCTGATCAAATTGAACAAATTCTTCAAAATAAATGATAGAATAAGTAAAGAAAATATAAGAGAGAGAGAGAGAGAGAGAGAGAGAGAGAGAGAGAGAGAGAGAGAGAAAGATAGCGCAGTCCCACAGCAAGTAAGGAACGGAGAGAAAATAAATGAATTATTTATTATGCCTTAACATGCAGTAGACAAAAAATACAAAATACAATGAAAAAACAAGTAAAAGAAAAATTCTTTGTATATCTTACCTGGTTCACCTTATAGAACGTTCGAATTTTTATAGCACACTTAGAGCACTCGAATTCGTTTTAAGACGAGAAAAATTAATTTATAATAACCCATGTGCGAATGTTGGTATTCCGCCAGAGTTGCCAATACGGCCCAGAGTTGTGCAAGTTCTGGCGACCGACTCTCAGTTGGCGGTACTGCCCCAGTATTGGAAACCGAACGTATCAGCACCGTCCCAGTCTGGGTTACTGAGTCTTGGGTGAAGTACTGGCCCAGTAATGGTAAACTATTTTATCAGTAGGGTGCCAGTCCTGGTTACCACGTATGGTTGAGTCTCGGCTGGAGGTACTACGCCAGTACTGACAACTGAACGTATCAGTGCCATGCCCGTCTTAGCTACCCAGTCTTGGGTGTAGTACTGCCCCAGTATTGGTAAACAATTTTATCAGTGCGGCGCCAGTCTTGGTAACCAAGGTTGGTTCAGTCTCGGCTGAAGGTACTGCGCTAGCATTGGCAACAGTACCACGCCAGTCTTAGTTACCGAGTCTTGGGTTAAGTACTTCCCCAGTATTGGTAAACAATTTTATTAGTTCAGTGCCAGTCTTGGTAACCAAGGTTGGTTCAGTCTCGGCTGGAGGTACTGCGCTAGCATTGGCAACAGTACCATGCCAGTCTTGGTTACCGAGTCTTGGGTTAAGCACTGCCCCAGTATTGGTAAACAATTTTATTAGTTCGGTGCCAGTCTTGGTAACCAAGGTTGATTCAGTCTCGGCTGGAGGTACTGCGCTAGCATTGGCAACAGTACCACGCCAGTCTTGGTTACCGAGTCTTGGGTTAAGTACTGCCCCAGTATTGGTAAACAATTTTATTAGTTCGGTGCCAGTCTTGGTAACCAAGGTTGGTTGAGTCTCGGCTGAAGGTACTGCCCTAGCATTGGCAACAGTACCATGCCAGTCTTGGTAACCGAGGTTGGTTCAGTCTCGGCTGGAGGTACTGCGCTAGCATTGGCAACAGTACCATGCCAGTCTTGGTTACCGAGTCTTGGGTTAAGTACTTCCCCAGTATTGGTAAACAATTTTATTAGTTCAGTGCCAGTCTTAGTAACCAAGGTTGGTTCAGTCTCGGCTGGAAGTACTGCCCCAGCATTGGCAACAGTACCATGCCAGTGATGGTCACCGAGTCTTGGGTTAAATACTGTCCTAGTATTGATAAACAATTTTATTAGTACAGTGCCAGTCTTAGTAAGCAAGGTTGGTTGCGACTCGGCTGGAAGTAGTCCCCCGGCATTGGCAACAGTACCATGCCAGTCTTAGTTACCGAGTCTTCGGTTAAGCACTGCCCCAGTATTAGTAAACAATGTTATTAGTACAGTGCCAGTCATGGTAACGAAGGTTGGGTGGGTCTTGGCTGGAAGTACTGCCCCAGCAGTGGCAACATTACCATTCCAGTCTTGGTTAACGAGTCTTCGGTTTAGTACTGCCTCGGTATTGGCAGACAATTTTATCAGTACGGTGCCAGTCCAAAAAATATGGATTGAATGAAAAATGTAAGTTTTGCTTCCTCATAGAGAAACTTTGTGACGATGAAAACATTTTTTTTCAGTTTTCAATATCAACGTGCTCAAAATGTCCCAAAACCTCGAAAAATCAAATTCACAAACAATGTCTGCATGCATGTGCGCCTGTGTGCGTATGCGCACGCATGTACGTTCTGGCACTGTAAAATTAAAACGTCTGTAACTCGAGAACGGTTTGGGTTGAAGGGCTCCTGTGTCGCTCAGATGTTAATCTGTACAATCTCTTTATTCCCTGCAAATTTTGTCGAGAGAACTAAAAAATTACAAATTTAACAGCATTTTTTAATTTAAAAGAAATGTCTGTGACCACGTTAATTTGCAAAAAATTTCAGAATTTTGTAAATTTTTTTTTTTACAAATAGAGTATCATGAAATGACGGCTGGTATTGAATTTAGGGAATTTAGGGAATGAATTTTGGACACTTTCGAAATATGTCAAACTGCTCTAATTTTTGCATATATCAAGATACTGTGGTGATTTTTTTACACAAAGTATTGTAAAAGTAAAGTTGCTATAACATTTGGAGAGAATCCCGAACCATTACAGACTCCTCTGGACTCTTCTGTCTCCTTACGGATATCCATAAATTGGCTAAGTAGACGATGTAATTTTATTTCACTATTTCGCGTGTTCGTTCTGAACGTACGCCGCGACTCTGGCGGCTCTCGCGCCTTCTTGCGTCGAGGCAGACATTGTTATGCCTCGACACAATGCGTGTGTGTCAGTGGTCATTCGCTACGTCGGGCGCACACGGTTGAAGATTGTTTTCTTCCCGCATACTGTCCCTCCGCGGCAAGTATACACTTCGTGTGAGTATATGCACCTATATACCCACACGCTGATCCACGCTCAGCGTCAACAAAGAATTAGGATTTCTTTGGCAGCGTTGGGCATCAGTCTTTCTCGTGCCGTCTACGTGTGAACTTGTTTCAATCCCCAAGTGCTTTTCATCTATTCCCATTCGTTTTTATGCAGTACACTTTTTCTATTATTATAAATTAATTTTTCTCGTCTTAACACGAATTCGAGTGCTCTAAGTGTGCTATAAAAATTCGAACGTTCTATAAGGTGAACCAGGTAAGATATACAAAGAATTTTTCTTTTACTTGTTTTTTCATTTTATTTTGTATTTTTTGTCTACTGCATGTTAAGGCATAATAAACAATTCATTTATTTTCTCTCCGTTCCTTACTTGCTGTGGGACTGCGCTATCTTTCTGTCTCTCTCTCTCTCTCTCTCTCTCTCTCTCTCTCTCTCTCTCTCTCTCTCTCTCTCTCTCTCTCTCTCTCTCTCTCTCTGTCTCTTATATTTTCTTTACTTATTCTATCATTTATTTTAAAGAATTTGTTCAATTTGATCAGGGAGTCTCGGAGGACAAGGGGAAAGAAAACGCTTTGGTAAATACAATGTTATTTACTTTGACCGAAATTATGTATGCTGATGTAAAATTACAGAAGAGCATCTTAATTCATACTAAATACTCTGGAAGTGGCTATATTTTTCAATTCTGTTTAGATGGAGGTGATGAGATCCTTGGTGGGTTCACCGACCGACGGAAAAGGTGTTATCCGCAATGTGATCGCTGGCCTGATATCAAAGGCGGTGCAGGAAAAATACTCGGCCACGGGGAAACCAGGCGCGAACGGTATAACGAAAAAATCCTTCAGTGCGACAATAACGTACATACGTATGAATGGTAAATATTTTTCAAATTTTTACTAATATCATTTTTAGAACTGGGTGCAATGAAATAATTTTTTTTATTTCAGATATTTTTTAGATACGATCGGGAAAAAAAAAACTACTGCGGTGGAAATATTTTCGACAACCAGCCGATGTTTATCTGATGCCGGTGACCGGGAACACGCCGCAACTCTGGCCCAATATTGGCAGCCGGTACTAGTCACCAATACTATGCCAACGCTTGCCAAGCGGAGGACCGGTGTTATCATTTCGGAATTGGGCCAGTATTGTTTACACGATCTGACCCAATATTAGCATTCAGTATCCGGCCAGTACTGGCGTCAGTACTGAGCCAAGTTTCCAGTCTATACATGGGCATATACCAGCAAAGTACTGATTTACTGTTTGTCTCAAGACTGGCTACAATATCTGGCCCAAAACTGGGCACTTATTCTGAGCCAATACCCGTAAACAGTGTCGGGCCGATTCACGCCGCCATAACTTGGACCGGTGTTAACAAACCAATTTTGTCTCAATAGTGATTCCGACTTGGGCAAGGCTTGGCCCTTGGGAGCCTGCCCGTATTAGCAGCCCTGGCATCAGTACTGAGCCAAGACTAAGCCAAGTCCTCAGTCTATACACGGGCATGTACCGGCAAAGTACTGGTTTAGGGTTTGTCTCAAGACTGGCAATGATATCTGGCCCAAAACTGGGCACTTATTCTGAGCCAATACCCGTAAACAGTGTCGGGCCGACTCACGCCGCCATAACTTGGACCGGTGTTAACAAACCAACGTTGTCTCAATACTCATTCCGACTTGGGCAAGGCTTGGCTCTCGTCCAAGTACCAGATGCCTGCCAGTATTGGCAGCTCTGGCACCAGTACAGTGCCAATACCAAGCCAGTTTGCAATACGTACATGGGAATAGAAAAAGTGTACTGTATAAAAACGAATGGGAATAGATGAAAAGCACTTGGGGATTGAAACAAGTTCACACGTAGACGGCACGAGAAAGACTGATGCTCAACGCTGCCAAAGAAATCCTAATTCTTTGTTGACGCTGAGCGTGGATCAGCGTGTGGGTATATAGGTGCATATAGTTACACGAAGTGTATACTTGCCGCGGAGGGACAGTATGCGGGAATAAAACAATCCGTGCGCCAATCCCACAATGTGCGCCCGACGTAGGGAATGACCACTGACACACACGCATTGTGTCGAGGCATAACAATGTCTGCCTCGACGCAAGAAGGCGCGAGAGCCGCCAGAGTCGCGGCGTACGTTCAGAACGAACACGCGAAATAGTGAAATAAAATGACATCGTCTACTTAGCCAATTTATGGATATCCGTAAGGAGACAGAAGAGTCCAGAGGAGTCTATAATGGTTCGGGATTCTCTCCAAATTTTATAGCAACTTTACTTTTACAATACTTTGTAAAAAAAATCACCACAGTATCTTGATATATGCAAAAATTAGAGCGGTTTGACATAGTTTCGAAAGTGTCCAAAATTCATAAAATTTAGACCATTCGACCGATCATTCCTAAATTCAATACCAGCCGTCATTTCATGATACTTTATTTGTAAAAAAAAAATTTACAAAATTCTGAATTTTTTTGCAAATTAACGTGGTCACAGACATTTATTTTAAATTAAAAAATGCTGTTAAATTTGTAATTTTTTAGTTCTCTCGACAAAATTTGCAGGGAATAAAGAGCTTGTACAGATTAACATCTGAGCGACACAGAAGCCCTTCAACCCAAACCGTTCTCGAGTTACAGACGTTTTAATTTTACAGTGCCAGAACGTACATGCGCACGCATACGCACACAGGCGCACATGCATGCAGACATTGTTTCTGAATTTGATTTTTCGAGGTTTTGGGACATTTTGAGCACGTTGATATTGAAAACTAAAAAAAAAAGTGTTTTCATCGTCACAAAGTTTCTCTATGAGGAAGCAAAACTTACATTTTTCATTCAATCCATATTTTTTGGACTGGCACCGTACTGATAAAATTGTCTGCCAATACCGAGGCAGTACTAAACCGAAGACTCGTTAACCAAGACTGGAATGGTAATGTTGCCACTGCTGGGGCAGTACTTCCAGCCAAGACCCACCCAACCTTCGTTACCATGACTGGCACTGTACTAATAAAATTGTTTACTAATACTGGGGCAGTGCTTAACCGAAGACTCGGTAACTAAGGCTGGCATGGTACTGTTGCCAATGCCGGGGGACTACTTCCAGCCGAGACGCAACCAACCTTGCTTACTAAGACTGGCACTGTACCAATAAAATTGTTTATCAATACTGGGACAGTATTTGACCCAAGACGCGGTGACCAACACTGACATGGTACTGTTGCCGATGCCGGGGGACTACTTCCAGCTGAGACTCAACCAACCTTGCTTACTAAGACTGGCACTGTACTAATAAAATTGTTTATCAATACTGGGACAGTACTTAGCCCAAGACTCGATGACCAACACTGGCATGGTACTGTTGCCAATGCTGGGGCAGTACTTCCAGCCGAGACTGAACCAACCTTGGTTACTAAGACTGGCACTGAACTAATAAAATTGTTTACCAATACTGGGGAAGTACTTAACTCAAGACTCGGTAACCAAGACTGGCATGGTACTGTTGCCAATGCTAGCGCAGTACCTCCAGCCGAGACTGAACCAACCTTGGTTACCAAGACTGGCACCGAACTAATAAAATTGTTTACCAATACTGGGGCAGTACTTAACCCAAGACTCGGTAACCAAGACTGGCATGGTACTGTTGCCAATGCTAGCGCAGTACCTCCAGTCGAGACTGAACCAACCTTGGTTACCAAGACTGGCACCGAACTAATAAAATTGATTACCAATACTGGGGCAGTGCTTAACCCAAGACTCGGTAACCAAGACTGGCATGGTACTGTTGCCAATGCTAGCGCAGTACCTCCAGCCGAGATCGAACCAACCTTGGTTACCAAGACTGGCACTGAACTAATAAAATTGTTTACCAATACTGGGGAAGTACTTAACCCAAGACTCGGTAACCAAGACTGGCATGGTACTGTTGCCAATGCTAGCGCAGTACCTCCAGCCGAGACTGAACCAACCTTGGTTACCAAGACCGGCGCCGCACTGATAAAATTGTTTACCAATACTGGGGCAGTACTTCACCCAAGACTGGGTAGCTAAGACGGGCACGGCACTGATACGTTCAGTTGCCAGTACTGGCGTAGTACCTCCAGCCGAGACTCAACCATACGTGGTAACCAGGACTGGCACCGTACTGATAAAATAGTTTACCATTACTGGGCCAGTACTTCACCCAAGACTCAGTAACCCAGACTGGGACGGTTCTGATACGTTCGGTTTCCAATACTGGGGCAGTACCGCCAACTGAGAGTCGGTCGCCAGAACTTGCACAACTCTGGGCCGTATTGGCAACTCTGGCGGAATACCGACATTCGCACATGGGTTTTTTTAAAATGTTGGCATATCAATGCTTTATGGGCCTCGCATCGATCATTCTGTGTAAGTATATGAAAAAAACACTCGTTTATTGATGTTTAATTTTTTATTTTCTAGTGTAGAAATCTTTGAAACTTTTAAACGCGTTTTTCTCACACTTTCCATTTTCAAAGTCGGTGAACTCTCTACCACGAAATCTACTCCACCGATACTTTTGAAATTTTAGATACTCTTTCTACACATAAATTATGAGGTAACGCTGTCGATTTTTTTTATTTTTTATATTTTTAATTTAATTTACAATAACAATATGTTCATTTTTTTAAATGAAAAATTGGTATTTTGACTTCTAAGTGTAACCAAAAATTGAAAAATTAAATTTAAAAAATCCGACATCTTCACCCTTTGCTGCATAGTGTAATACTGGTGTTACACCTAATTCCATTCAGATTTTGACGATTCAAAAGTGGTTTTCAATTAAATATGGCGGTTGTAAATTCGTTTCACGGTTCCTAGGACTTCAATAACTACTAAAACATACCTATTAAATTTTTATTTTTCACGTAGCGGGTGTCATCAATAACGAAAGGGCAAAAAAAAACGTGCACGTAACGAACAATGTATGCTTTGAAGGGTTAAGGAACTTATCAATTAATAAAATCTTCTTGGTTTTTTTAAATTTCAGATGATCCAGTGATGAGTTATGCGGTTCACCGTGTAACTTTTTTTTTAGGCATCTGCGAAGATTTGCTGTCAATGGTTCATTTCTGCATAATTATTCATGAAAATTTTACAGTATTATCGTCAAATGTCCTTTTTTGATATACTAATTACATAAATAAATCTCTATCAACAGTGTCGTCAAAAAAAATTATCGTAAATATGCTTTTTTATAGCGAATTAACCTTACCTCCCCCCCTTAACGTATAACTGAGAAAAGACGTACCGAGAAACCGACGCTGGGGAATAAAATGAATAGCGTGAAAGCGCGAAAAATGTATAAGTGAAACACGTAGAGATGAAACTTTATTAAATTTAAGGGAAGGGTAGGAGTTTCAGCGTGAAAAAAAACACTTTTTCTCGAATTTTTTTCATCTATATGGATAGAGTATATTTATTGAAACCTTTTGTACATTGTTAAGTGTCATTTCAAGAACATTCCATGAAATTCGTACGCGAAAATATCCACGAACAAGCCGGTGACAAAGCTTTTCCAAGAACGCCTATGGAAAAACACGATTTGCGGTGTTCACTGTCTCTCAGCTAGAAATTATCTGAAATCAAGTACCATTAAAATTTAGTCAAAGTATCATCAAATCCTCCCCTCAACGGTCTTTGATAATTTTTTTTTTCATTTCTAAATTTTTGGTGGTCATGTAAAGTGAAAAGTGCTATTTTTCACAAAAAATTCCGCCCTTTTGGGGGTGAAAAACCCCCTCAATGTAAAAAGAAATCTCAAACTAACCGTTAGGGGGAGGTATTTTATATGTAGAAAGTGCGTACCAAGTTTGAAATAAATCGGTCATGTAGTTTTCAAATGGCAGTGAACACGGACTTTGAAAAAGTGTTTTCGAGAAAAACGCGGCACCGGCTTGTTTGTGGATATTTTCGCGTACAAATTTCACGGGATGTTCTTGAAATGACACTTAACAATGTACAAAAGGTTTCAATAAATTTACTCTGTCCATATAGATGGAAAAAAATCGCGAAAAAGTGTTTTTTTCACGCTGAAACCCCTATCCTCCCCTTAACGTATTAAATTATGGGTAAAAAGTTCTACGTATAAATTATTTAAAAAAACGTATAAACGAGGTTTCACTGTACGTGGAAAAGCTGATCGATAACATCGCGTAATTAGTTAGATATGGTAAAGCACCGATGTGGCCTGCATTCATCGAATTTGTCGTCGTTGAATGAGCTCGGTGACGCCTCGTCGAGAAATACCGATTTTTTGCCGATCGGCCAGCGTTGCGAGAGGTGTCGGGTGTTATCAGTTCGAAATCTTCGGAATCGGAGCACCGAGCACTCCGCGATCATTTCAGCTGATCGACCAAAAGATCGGTAGACGCGGTGCAATCAATTTCCCATGTGGTAGATCCTCGGAGAGGATAGAAACTCGTGGATCGTTGCGTTTTACGGCGAGCAGGCAACAAGCGTGATTTCGCGATCTTTAGGTCCGTGATTCTCGTACCGTACCAAAGTACTTGGATCCCTAATGCGGAGGGCGGAACACTATCTATCGAATGGTTCACAGTGCTCGGTTGAATATCGTCGGAGTCGCGCGGCAGCTAGGCTGTCTTGTCGAGCTGTTGTTTTCACAGCGAGAACTACCGGCACTAATTGACGACGAACAGTCAAGATTACTGCTATCAAGCCCGAGCGAAAGGGAGAACCGTGCAGAAAATTGTAAATTGCGTGAAAAATTGTCTCCGGGTTCTTAGCACTCGACGAGACGGCCGCTTAATGGATAAATTGTGCGAAGAATGGCCGGCCCATTTGATCCGGTACAGATTGCCGATCGATACGGGGAAGGATAAGATCGAGAGACATAACTGACTTGACAAATTTTTCTTCGAGTTTGCATATTCATTTTTCTATTGCTGTCTCTTTTTTTTCTATTTCTGTTTCTTTTTCCTTTTTTTTCTTGTTTCTGTTTCTTTTACCGATTTCTATTCCTTTTTTTCTATTTTTTTTCTTGTTTCTATTTCTATTTTTCCAACAGTAGAGTATGAAGGTTTCATTTTCAGGTTATATACGCTATTTGCTAATTTTTTCACCCTTAGACCCTATGTCTTGAGTGTCACGATAATTGAGATATGATTTTTTTGTTGTCGTTATTTTTTTAATTACCTGAAATTTCGCCTTTGAATCTTCATAACCTTTTTGTTCGTGGTTGTAATAGCACGAAATAACTTTTGTTGTATTTTGCGATGTATGTTTATTATAAATGAATCATTATTTGATACAATCGGTTTCAAAAAAATGACGCTCGAGCTTCCAAAGTCTCGAGGGGTCTTCTCACTTTATACGCTAAAAAAGGCTATTTTCATGAATTTTTTTTATAGGTTTATATTATAGATATTGATATAAAAGTTGTCACACTTAATATATCCACTTTCGAAATCATTTTTTTTAAATTTATTTATTTAAGTCACTATTTATAGACGAATATGGTAGATAAGAGAATTTCGAAAAAAAATTGTGGGGCTGCGCTGTTGATGAAATCTCGGAGACGGATCATCCGAAACAAAAAAATCAAACGCTTTTAGATTCAGTATGTTATGGCTATAGCGCATATCATAAGATTTGTGATATATGCAAAAATAACAAAATGGTGGACATTTTTCGAAAAAAACGTGTTTTTTCACCGTTTTTGGCAAAAAGAAAGTAAATGTAAAATCTTTAAAAAATCTTCGATATCGGCTATAGCTATAGTTATGTAAAGAATATGTGGTTAAAATTCCATAAGGATCGGTTTCGTAGTTTCGAAGATTTTATCAACAAGCCGTCGAAAAACGTTGTTTCGAGAAAAACGCGTTCAAAGTTTGTTTGGGGTACATAAATACATACAAATCTTAAAAAAATGTATTTCGAAAGTGTATTTATTAAGAGTAACAACTTTTATATCAATATCTATGTTATAAACCTTTCAAAAAATTAATGAAAATAGCCTTTTTCAGCGTCTAAAGTGAAAAGACCCCTTAAATATGTGTAAATGTATGAAAAATGTCAACTTCTAAATTCATTAAAAAAAAATTATTCTCTTTATTTTGACCACATAATGAATGATTTCTATAACATGTAGCATACCGTTGGAAAGGGTATAACCTAGAAAACTTTTTCAAACAAAGCTAAGTACAAAATAGCTTTTAGTTGTTTTATTATAATGAATTTAGAAGTCGACATTTTTCACACATTTACGCATTTTTAAGACTTCGGGAGCGCAGGAATCATTTTCTTGAAACCCATTGTATCAAATAATGATTTATTTATAATGAACAGACATTGCAAAAATACAATGAAAGTTATTTCGTGCTATTACAACCACAAACAAAAAAGTTCCGACGATTTGAGGGGCCGTTCCACTTTGGAAATTAAAAAAAATCGAACGCAAGCAAAACTTAAAGAAATCGACGATGATGAACAATCAGAAGGGATGTTGTACGGTGCAGGAATTTCCGATTAAGGCGTACCCCCACTTGTAGCGCAAAAAAAGGCCTTTTTCATGAATTTTTTTAAAGAAAACTACAAAACTTTTTTAATCGATCAATATACCATCTTAAAGAACACATCTTGAAGAACTTTCAGTAATTTTTTTATTGAAAAATATTACATTGTTTAGTGGCAAATGGCCGTCAATGAAATAATGTTTTTATATACGCGGTTTGCGGTGACCAACATTGCGGCGAAGTGGATCATCTGAAAAAAAATGCGGATGGATTTAGTCAAATATAAGTATAAACTAGTCTTTAATCGAAGGATTTTAAAAAATATTCATTTTTCACAAAATGGCGGACAGTCAAAGTTAATGGTTCGATTTTAACGAAAAAAAACGGCCGTTTTTTTAACTATAAAACGGCCATTTTTTTCGAAAAAAAATCGAACGTTTAAAGACTACATTTTTATGTATTAAATAAGCCTGCAAAATTTCAAGAAGATCGGTTCATTAGTGTTCGAGTAATCTTGGTCACCGACTTCAGAAATGCCATTTTGAGAAAAACGCGTTTAAAGTTTCTCTTTCAATGCTCTTTCAACGCGGATTCTTCTCTTTCAACGCTCATATCTCAGTCAATTTTGTTCGGATCGACTTGACATTTTCAGGACATATTCTCAGATACTTATACTTCAAGAAAATGCAATAAAAAAAATCGACTTTTTCAAAATCGCAAGTGGGGGTAACCCCTTAAGTTAAGGTAAGAGTTTTTCATAGTATAAACTTCAAACGCGTTTTTCTCGAAACAACGTTTTCAAAATGTAGCTCCATCGTATCTCTAAAACTAATAAACCGATTCTTTTGAAATTTGAACCACATATTGTAAACATGATTCGCAACAAGATGACTCTCGATGGTTTCAAAATTTGGATTTTTACTCTTTTTTTTGCGAAAAACTGCGAAAAACGTGTTTTTTTTTACTTTTTTCGTTTTTCATCTGCCATTTTTTTATTTTTTGATAAAACGTTATATTGGAGGGTGATTTTGTAGCTGGCGTCATACTGAATCTAAAAGACTTCGATTTATAAAAGTTGAAACCCAACAACTTTCATATTTATATCTTTTATAAAAACGTAAAAAAAATTGCGACAATAGCATTTTTTTCGTGACTCCAAAGTGGACTGGCCCCTTAAAGGCGAAATTTTGACTAATCAAAAAAATCATATCTCAATTATCGTGACATTTAGAACATAGGGTCTAAGGGTGAAAAGCTAGCAATTGACTCATCCAATCCCCCAAAAAATGGTGTCGGTCCATGCGTTAAACACCCTGTATAGACACCACAAAAGTGAACTTTGTGCCAACCTCCACGCCCATCGAGTTCAACGGGATTTCGATCTTCGCGTACACGAGGGGCTGCTTTTGCACTCTCGTTTCGTTGGCTTTCTACCTTCTGCACAAATCACTCATCGTATTCGTTTTTATTGAGCGGGCACTTTTTTCTTCATCGATCCGTGTTCGCTCCGCGGTGATATTTACGTTCATGGTTAAAGTGAGGAAATAATAGGAGTCACGTTGGGCACTGATCGCAGCGGTATATACTGTACGTCGTATAAATCAGTGCCAAGTTTATAGTTTGTAGATGAACGGAATGAAACGTGGGCAAATCGGAACTTACGAGTTTATCGGGTTTGAGAAGGATTCGTGCAGGACTGTGAGGAGTTCTGTCTCCATATTGCATATTTGTGAAGTTTTGATTAGCGCCGAGTAACCTTTCTGTGCTATCTTTTATGTGCATATCATTCACGCAAAGAAATCTTATGGACCACGAATAACAAGGTGGATGAGCAAAATTCCACCGTCATGGTCGTAGATCGTACGTTAAATGTTTTTCATCAATTTTTTGACTATAATAAATTGAAAGGTCCATGTCAGAAGGTATGAAAATTTATTGAGACTTTGGTATGATTTTTGTAGAATACTCATACTAAGTGGATGAGTTTTCTGCTAGGAAGACACCTAGTTGAAATTTTTGAAAATATCAATTTTTGGGTTTCGACGGATTCTCAAAATATTTAAAAAATGTGCTCTGAATATTTCGAGTCAATGCGTTGAACATTTTGGAATTTATTGGCTTTTATAGGTAGCCTCCGCGAACTGGCGAACAGCGAAGCGCCGAACTCCAGACGCGTTATTCTAAAAAAAAAACGTTCTCAAAATCGGTGACCACGATATCGCAAAAATCATCGAACCGATCAACTTCAAATTTTAGGAGATTGTTCTGCATATCAAAAAGCGGCTAAGGTTCCGAACACCCCCCCCCCCCCCCCTCGGATCGAGCTGAAATTTTGCACGAACCTTCCATTTAATACTTTAAGACAATCCCTAAAGGGATTTTTGGCGACTCGCAATCATTTACGAGATATTAAATTTTTTAGTTTTTTTCAAACGCGCGCCGAGTATATCTATATCTGCTACGACTCCGTTCAAACCTAAAAATATTATCGCGCTCACCGTTTTGCCCAAACAAACCCAAATCCAAAACCTGTTGCGCGTCGCCAAACATCCCCTTAGGGGTTGTCTTAAAATATTAAAAGGACGGTTTATGCAAAATTTCAGCTCCGTCGGGTGGGGGGGGGGGGGGGGGGGGGTCGGAACCTTACCGCAAAAAGCAGTGCGGATCGAATGATTTTTTTTCGATGCATAATTTTTTTTTATTCCACGAAAATTGATACATTGCCTTTCTACTGCGGCAATTTAAAAAAAATCTATATTTCTTTAAATCCATCGTCCTAGCACTAGATATTTTAATGGAAAAACTAAATGGGTTTGATTTTTTAATTTCCGATGATTTGTTTCCGAGCAGCAGTGGTCATCGCGAAGGACGTTTTTCGATCAGCAGTCTGCACAAACCATTGTATCTACCACATTGATGAATATTTTTCATGGCAAACATTTTAAAAGATACTTAAAACCATACTCTTCAATGCAACAAAAAAATTTAACGCTTTTTGCACGCTTTTTTGCAGAAAAAAATCACGAAAATTCCTCTTTTTCCGGCCACGAGCTCGATGCAACCAGTTAATCCTACGTTGACACACCGGATCATTTTGACCCGGACGAATTTGAAATAAATTGCTCACTCTTCCAATATTGAAAGCTTTTAATAATTTTTAACAACGATTCGATTTCATACTTTCCGGATTTCAATTATGCGGACATATTAAGAAATGTTTAAAGTGTACTCCTGATTTTTTTCGTTAAAGACCGGCCGAAGGATTGTTAATGGCAGGTGGATGAACTAAAGGGTGTCTCAAAATGACCTGACATGTTTCATCGCGCGCCATTTTTTTTGTGGCGAACATATATAGAGAACTGATCTCTGACAACTGGCATCAGGAAGTATTGATGCCAGTTGGGGGTGAAGGTTTGCGTTACATCACGATTCTAAAACTGCCAGAAATAGGAAAATTTCTGCATGTTCACGTTTTTAATTTAAAACTCGCGTGCAATTTTACCGTGGACAGTTCACAGCTTTCTATACGCAATGTCGGCTAAGGGGCAAAGCCACTGTGCAAGAACTTAATTCTTGAAAGTACATGTATTGAAAAATATGTTGGCAACATTTTTATTCACAAGTCCGAAAATTGACAGAGTTATAGTCACTTTAGTGAGAATAGGTAGCGCGACCGGATAGTGCCCTTAGTCCCTACAGGTGTGGCATCATTTACAATAGATAAAGTACAGGCTCTTATTGTTTTGTGAACTATCATGAAGATGAAGAACCGTCATATCACCCGCGACTAGATGCTTCAATGTAAGTACCAATATTCTAGAAAAAACATTACTTTATATTAAGAAAAAACGGAACGAAAACGTTGAACGCGTTTAACTCGAAACTAGTTTTTTCGACCTTGTCCGAGCGAATACTTAAAAACGTATAAACCGATATTCAATTTTTTGAAACATGTTTTTAATCGCAGTGACTAAGGTTGTCCGTATGCGCGTTTTGAACATTGAATAATTACTATTCTTAAAGACTGCTTGAATACAGAAAAAGAGCTTTGAAAATCGAAAAAATGTCCAAACTGTCGACATTTTGTAAAAAAAAACCAAAATAAAAAAAGGGCTGCGCATAACGATAGCTACATTTGTATAGATATCGATAAATTGTTGATTTTTAATTTACAGATAACCTTTCATAAAATTATCGATGGGACAATGAAGAGAATTTTCTTTTTTCGTCGTCAAATCAAGGCATATCTCTCGGTTAATTTTCAAGATTTTGTCATAAAAATTGGCATAAAACTAGATAAATATATACTTCATAAAATGAGTATAAAGCCGATCCTTTCATAATTAGTTATGTCTAGAAAAAGAAACCCAATTGTTGGCGATAAAGCACCCGTTACGTAACGGAATAGGGGGGGGGGGGGGGTAAAAAATTGGGAAATTTTGCGTTACGTTTGCGTGTTCACAAATTTCCATAACAGTCTGTGCTACATTATTTAAATTCTAAGATTTTTCTTTTCAATACCGTGCAGTATACATTCTGAAAACTTTGAAGACCAACTTGTCGCGACCATCGACAGGGTGTTTGGCGCGTGGGCGGACCCAATTTTTTGGGGGATTGGGGGGTCATTTGCTAGTTTTTTCACCCGTCGACCCCATGTCCTAAGTGTCACGGTAATGAAGATATGATTTTTTTTATATCATAGCACTAAATAACTCTTGTTGTATTCTGCAATGTATGTTTATTATAAATAAATCATTATTCCATACAATTGGTTTCAAGAAAATGACTCATGAGCTTCCAAAGTCTTAGAAATGCGCAAATTTATGAAAGATGTCAGCTTCTAAATTTATTATTAAAAAAACTAAAAGCTATTTTGAATTTAGCTTTGTTTGAAGAAGTTCTCTAGAAGTTTAAAAGAGTTCTCTCCCTTTTCAACGGTATGTTACATGTCATAGAAATCATTCGTTATGAGGTCAAAATAGAGAGAATAAGTTTTCTTTATAATGAATTTAAAAGTTGACATTTTTCATACATTTGCACATTTTGAAGACTTTGGAAGCGCAAAAGTCCTTTTCTTGAAGCCAATTGTAACAAATAATGATTTATTTACAATAAACATACGTTGCAGAATACAACTAAAGTTATTTCGTGCTTTTACTACCAGAAACAAAAAAATCACCACGATTCAAAGGCGAAATTTCGATTAAAAAAAAAACGAACAAAATCATATCTCAATTACCGTGACACTTAGAACATAGGGTCTAAGGGTGAACAAATTAGCAAATGACCCAAACACCCTGCATACGTGTGAATAAAATCTGTATCCTTTAACATTCGTTGGTAAAACGCTCGAGCTTCCTTACAGCAAAAAGCTGTGAAAGCCATTTAGAAGTACATAGGCAAGGAGGCAATCTTGCGATATTTTGTCGCTTCGAATGATCCATTCGCACGTCATATTAGCGACACGGGAGTCACGACGAATGTGATTGATATTGTGGAAAATGGAATAAATCGTATAAATTATTGATATACAGAGCGAAAGTCTAGGGTGAAGGAGTTCTCGCGGATATGACGCGCAAGGCTTGTGTAAACTCGATCCTGATGAATACTGTTTACAGTGCCGTAAGGCACGGGATACTATTAATCAGGATTGTGTGCAGAGAATACTCCTCTGCTACGCGGCAAAGAACTCGTACGTTTCTCCCGTGGTTGATGGCTCTGCTTGCTTGTAATCGTGCGTCAGGCTTGTCTTTACACGTGTGAGAGAAAGATGGACAGGCCGGTTGCAGAGTGCAGCAGAATAATCATGCCACGCGCATTATGCGAGGCTTAGCAATAAATATTCCACACGTGTATCGATATCGAAGTCCAGTTCTTTGCGACGTCTCTCTTATATATATATATATATATATATATATATATATATATATATATATATATATTATCTCTGCCACCCAAAATAAGTCGGTAATTATCGACGTCACAAAAAAATGTTCCTCACAAAAGTCGTACAGTGTGAAGGGGGCCATCAAATGCGACCGATTTTTTCAAATTTCGGTGGAGGCGCTGACGCACAGTGAAGGTCACCTCCACTTTTTTAAATGGAATGGTACATTTTTTCAACCATCTTGTAGAGCACCTCAAGCCGCATAAAAAACATTAGAGGGTCAAAGTCGTTCAAAGTCATTCAAGGTCAGTATCGGTGATACAAATCTAAATATCTCGGATCACTACCAAATATTTGGTAGTGATCCGAGATATTTAGATTTGTATTTCATTTGAATAGGTGTTCGATGAATGACCTTGAACGACTTTGACCCCCAATGTTTTTTATGCGGCTTGAGGTGCTCCACAAGATGGTTGAAAAAAATGTACCATTCCATTAAAAAAAGTGGAGGTGCCCTTCCCTGTATGTCAGCGCTTCCACCAAAATAAATAAAAAAATGGTCGTATTTGAATGCCCCCTTCACACCGTACAACTTTTGTCTGGAACATTTTTTTTGTGACGTCGACAATTACCGAGTTATTTCGGGTGGCAGATATAAGAGGGGCACTCTGTATATATATATATATATATATATATATATATATATATATATATATATATATGTATATATATATATATATATATATATATATATATATATATATATATATATATATATGTATATATATATATATATATATATATATATATATATATATATATATATATATATATATAAATAAATACACACACAAGATATCCCTGGTATTGCTGCAAATCCTGGAGGCTCGCACCTGCCATCACGGTAGAGTCCAAGACTTGAGGATCGTTCATATAAATAGTTATCTAGGATTGAAAATTTCGGTACAGTAGGTCTTGCGCAATAAGTTTATTTGCACCGTGTAATTAAATTCTTAGCGCAGTAAAAAGTATAGAGAGTGACCAGAACAGGGTGGGAACGTACAAAAATATATTTATGATTTCAGTTAGAACGAGCGCGCGCTTTTGATTTCTATAGATTTTGTTCAAATTTTAACCAGACATTGTTCATATCATTATGCATGTTTGAGTGAAATTTCGGAACAGCCTACTATTTAGATTGGGAGATAATGGGTTTTTAAATTGCAACTTTTAACACTGCGGGTTCTGCATTATAATACATTATAATAAATTATTTTAAAAAAATCATATCTGTACATATGAAGGATTAATAAATATGTACAAGCAAGTTTTTTTAGTTATTTTTTTTGTTACTCCATCCTAAAAAACATCTCGAAAACAATGCTCTAGACAATAATGCTACCTTAAGGGGTATTCTCACTTTAGACGCTAAAAAAATACTCTTTTCATGGATTTTTTTATAGGTTTATATTATAGATATTGATATGAAAGTTGTCTTACTTACACTTAATAAATACACTTTCGAAATACATTTTTTTTTAATGTATGTATTTATGTCACCCAAACAAACTTTAAACGTGCTTTTCTCGAAACAACCTTTTCCGACGGCTGGCTGATAAAACCTTCGAAATTACTGAACCCATCGTTATGAAATTTTAATCGCATATTCTTTACAACTATAGCTATGGCGCATATCAAGGATTTTTTAAACTTTCGACATTTACTATTTTTTTTTGCCAAAAACGGTGAGAAAACACGTTTTTTTTCCTTTTTCGAAAAATGTCCGCCATTTAATTATTTTTGCACATATATGAAAAATCGTATGATATGCGCTGTAGCCGGTAACATACTGAATCTAAAACCGTTTGATTTTTTGTTTCGGATGGTCCATCTCCGAGATTTCATCAACGGCGCAGACCTACCATTTTTTAGGACATTTTTTAAATAAAATAAACCTATCAAAAAAATGCATGAGAATCGCTTTTTTTAGCGTTTAAAGTGAGGCGACCCTTTAAAGTGCTGCGTGTTCATAGTTGGTTGAAAATGGATGTACAAATGGATGAGTGTGTCTGCATAGAGAGTTTTTTTTATTCGGAGTATCTCTTTAAGAATATACTCGGTCAAAAGTTCGAACCAAATAGCTACGAAACTTCCCCATTTTTCACCACGACCCAGGTAGGGAATTAAAAGGCTGACGATGGAAACAAACTTGTGCGAGCCTTGTTTCACCGAGCCTGAGTGAGACAGACCTGGGCCAGGTTTCATTGCATCGTTTGGATCAGCCTGGAACCATGACTGGCTACTTAGCCTAAACTCAGGGTTATTTCAAGCTTTATTCAGCTAGTGAATTTTAAGGCTAAAAAATCAAGGCTGGATGTAGGCTTGTTTCAGGTTGTGATAAAATAAAATAAACTTTAAATAATATTTTTTTCTGTACTTTTATGAAAAAAAAATTAGCAATAAATTTATCGGGTGCGAAGGCACGAAAAACGAAAGCGAAGGAGGCAGCTCAGAATATTTAAACACATTCTCTTATCGATATTTATGAGGTACACAAAAAAGTTTTTTTCTCGTCACATACAGATTTCGTATATACTCACTCTCTGGAGTTTGCGTACACTCTGTGTATTACGTGTCCCATAAACAATAAATAAAATAAAGTATTATGTTTAAAATATTTATATATATATTTTATAACAAATAATATAATGAATAATAAATATATATAATAAATAAAATGAATTCTTTACAAATTTATTCAATTTACCCCAATGTAGAATATAGAAAACTAAAAACAGGCCTCATATAGCCTCGAGAAGAGTTTGGGATCAGCCTGGTCACAAATGCTCGTGAAGACTTTATTAAGGCTCGTTTTGAACCTTGTTGTTTCGTCGTTTCAGGCTTAGTACAGGCTTTTCTACCAGCCTTTGGTCAAGCCTGTGTGCAAGAGCCTGAAACCGCGTTATCATTCAGAGGTTCAGCGAGGCCTGAAATCAGGCTGGTGCTCAGCCTGAATTAAAAAATGTGAGCCTTGTTTCAGAGCTTGGCGAGCCCTTTTTTTATCGTCAATTCCTACCTGGGGAGTTATGCCAAAAACCTCACGACACTATTGTATCAAGAGAACTACGCGAATTTCCAAAGCTGCCATAATTGTAAGAGATTCGTTGATCGGGTGCAGCTTCCACTTATGACCTAAATGATCACCTCCTTCGTCGACCACTCACATGCACTTGTTGAATAATTAAATACTATCCGAGAAGTCTAGCTCGTTCGGCAAAGATGGATGGTCAAATTACAGTTTTATTGTGGTAGGGCCTGAATACTTTCATTACCTTAGTGAATCATTGTTGCTGAGGTGCTAATCATTGGTACACGGCAGACGTTCATATGAGGACCTGGTGAACAAAATCCGACTTGTCCGCACTACGTCACATAAAAAAAAATGGTGTGCCGAAAAACAGCCTTTGCGCTTGAAAGGGCAGTTTTTAATGAATGTTGAGGTGTCTAGAACCGGATTTGATTAAAAATATTTCGGAAGCGAATAATGGTGTGCTTGAAAAACATGAACAATAAAAAAATTGACGTAGTGTAGACAAGTACGGCTTTGTTCGTCAGTTCCTCATAGTGTAAATCCGGGGTAGTTGGCCACAGTTTTTTTAAGAATCCGTCAAAATATAAGTACAGACGTTCTTAACTTATCTTCGTTTGTAATTAAACTTTGAACATTTAACTTTAAGATAATTTAGAAAATAAAAACAAACTCCTACCAGACAAACCTTAAGGGGCTATACCAGTGTGAACGCTGAAATTTTTTGTGATTTTCGGGAATTTTTTGGAAAAAAGAGTACTCAATTGAATGTTTCGGAAAATTAAGAATATATTTGGCATTACATAATTTTTTCGTAGAAAAATCTTGAGATCCAAGCGACTTATGCGCTGCCTTCGGTGGCACCAAAAAAAAAGATCCTCCACTGCTGACATGATTTCGGGCGACTGAGTACCTGAAACCGAAAAAGGAAAAAATGTCGTTAAACTGGAAGGTATTTCCGGTACAATGACATAGGATTTTCGAAAAATATCCAAGTCTAACAAAATGGCGTAGTTATGAAAAAAGTCTGTTTTCTTGCTTATAAAATGGTCGTTTTTTTCAATGCCAAATCGCCAATTTTCATCCAATCAAAAATATCCTACGTCATTGTAGAGTAAATATATTCAAGAGTACTCAGGCCAAATTTCAAGTCAATCGGATAATTGCTCTTTGAGTTACAATGTCAACAAATTTGAAAAGTCTCATTTCGAGAAAAACGCTTATAAAGATTCAACTGTCGATTTTTGCAAGGTGAAATGATATTGATAATGATATTCTTGAAAGGATAAACTGTCGAAAAAAGCAAAAAAATGGATTTTTTGAAAGTGTCACACTGGCCCCTTAAAATGATTGTTTTTTGAAATCACCATTAACTATTTCTTCCGGAGTATCCGGGTGTGATGGTTATAGGAGTAGAGGTGAGCTGGCCAGTTACCCAGCATTATAATGCTGGGTAACTGGCTGGGTAACTGGTAGGGTATACCGTCGTTTTTCTCTTTGGTTTTACGATTCGATTCTTAATTCTTTTTCCTTTTGGCCACATCTAGAACACATATAATCGAAATCAGTATAATTTTTGTGGACCCAAAGTTAGCATACTATCCACTGAAGTTAGTCTTCGATGAGACGAGTTTCGTAATCATTTTCTCCGCAACATTCTTTGTCATGGTTCTTATATCGTATTTCTAAGGTCTTCTTAGGCATTTCGTAAGTCCTAGCGGCCGCACGAATCGACTATTCATCATTTTTTACAGCACCAATAGCTGCTTTTAATGATTCTTGAGTCCAGTTCCCTCGTAGAGCAATTGCTTTTCTCTTGTACTTATTAGGCATCTAAAACAAATGTAGAAAAAATGAATTACTTGAACACATTACAACTAATTCTATGGCCAGTATACACCGACTGTACGTCTAAAATGTGAACGAGTAGAAACAATGCATGCGATATCTTGAGGTTATAACAAAGCACTGTTCGTGAACTATTCAAGAAATACAAAAGTAACCATTACTTTTGCAAGATAACATCACCACAATGTAAAACATGAAACCTTTGATAAAAATGAGCAGTAGACTGAATAATTAAACCCTAGGCCACAGTAATGGGTATAAAATCATGTGCGAATCTAACCATTTTTTTCGCATGAAAAAGTGATTCACTCATAAAATTAATTACACATCTATTTAGTATGAATATCAAGCTGTTAGAAAATACATATTCTTTTTCGATGTACAAAATGGCCGACTACTCGAAACTTTTCGAAACAGCTTTTTTCAATTGGCGTGACAAATAACTTCAACAATTTTCACTCGATCTACTTTAAATTTAAAAGTTACGTTCCTAATTGCATTTCGCAGAGAAGTACGTACGGAATTTCTGATTAATCGAAAACTTTTCACTTTATGAGCAGTTATATCGAAATTTTTTTACTGAATATTCATTTCGTCTTCAAATACCTACAACTTTTGAATAAACAAATATTTTTTGAATTCCGTACGTACTTCTCTAGGAATTCTAATGTAGATTGACGAAAATGTTTGTTTTTTGTTCTATGTAAAAGAACTGTGGATGCGAAATGTCACGCCGCGGAGCGCCTAAAAAATATTACCAAAGAAAATATTAGTAGTCAGCCATTTTATATATAAAAAAATTCTCACAGCTCGATATTCATACTAAATAGATGTGTAATTAATTTCATGAGTGAATCACGTTTTCATACGAAAAAAATTGTTAAATTCGCACATGATTTAATACTCGTTACTGCGGCCTGAGGCCTTAAGGAGGATTTTACTTACTTAACATTTTTTTGCCAAACTTTTGCTCGTGCACTAACACCTGCGCACGACGCGAAGCGAATTAAGCAGTAACAGGTGAAATCTAGTGCGCGATTCTATGAAACATTTCTATTGGCCATCTCTCCCTTATGGCCAACTCCCCAGGAATTACCCTATGTAAGTGGCTGAAAACCTGGGAAACGTCACAATCTTTGGAGGGTTGCGCAAAATCGAAATGTCGCTTGTACAGATCAGCCGTTGACATTTTTCGTTCAACCAGGTGTGCTGAAATGTAGGCGGATGGTCTACCTACAGAACGCCAGCAAATTTCAGTCAGCAACATGTGATCTCCGTGTCACCCACGTAACTCTCTCTATTGTTGGGAATTCCGTCTAGTTCGGAGTGCACGTGATAAGATTGCATTATGATATTTGTCATTCGGGAATTGAGGCAGTAGTAATTTGAATTACTCAAACATCGATCACAGATCGAATCACTTTTTTTCTTTATATTTTGCTCATTTTTGTACTGCCATTTTTTATGCTCCGCTCGATGGACTCATTGTTACTCTGGTGCTGTCAGTCATCAGTGTTGATGAGAACAGCCCGTCACGGTTTACTCGAGTCCAAAGTATGTGCAAACTAAATCCTTCTGTAGCACGGCTTTGGTATGGTTACTTTTTGTCGTAGAATGGCGGTTGCATCGTGATTACTTTACAGTTGTATAACCGCAAACAAATCGCCGTTTAACCACAAAAGCAATAGTGACTTTGTGAAACCACAAACGAACGTTTCCCTTGATCAAGTGGCCATTGAATGACGTCCTTAATTTGTATGGAAGAATAAATGCAACGAGGAAAAAAGGCCGTCGTGGAGTTGAAGATACTCGGCAATTAAATGTATACTGTACACGTTCACTAATGGCTGAAAGTTTCCGTTACGATGCGGGTCAAAGGGCACTTTCTCTTAAGGCACTTTGGTCCCGAATTTGTTTTGGACAAAAAATAACCAGGGCACTGACAGGCTCGATTATTCATTATTTACTTGACTTTGTTCTAGTACCGTCCATTTTTAGTCATTGGCATAAGCTTTTATGCAAGTTATTTGGATAACCTATCAATGCAGTCGGACCCGAAAATCGGAACGAAGAGGAACAGTGTGCAAAGGAGATCCCCCTCACGTGATTTTATTTATTGGGAGGTTATCGTCGAGCGGCATGAAAAATGTAGAACTTCGGAAATTTCTTTGTAAAATAAATACTTTTGGGAATAGCTTTAAACGTATTTTATTATTTCATCAATGGAGAGTAAATTCCAATTGTATTCATAATAAAAAATCCAAAATAGCGGCGCCAGCTTCCGCCGAATAAAGCGCTCCACAGCCTTGCCAGTTCATTTGAACAAAAAACAGGTTAACATGATTAATCTACACTACATTTGGGGGACCATAACGTTTTTTGTTTTCTGCAAAAACCCCTGGATAACAAAATGGCAGCCATTCGAAAAAAAAATCCAATTTTCTGCCCGCCTTTTGTTTTGCTTCAACGGACGAAAAAAATATTCCTAAATCAATTTTTGACAAAGATCCCTTTCTGATGGCTCCGCAAATTGAATTTCCTTGCAAATGCACCGAGATTCATGTGGATCGGTTCATTCGTTGAAGCTGTAGAGCACCCCGCGCGCTGAAAAATCCCGTTTTCAAAAAAACGCATTTAAAGTTTAACGTTATAGAAAATCGTATTTAATATTCGTTTTTGACAACCCAAACAAACTCACGTGTTCTCACCACGTCAAGGATGCACATTATATAAAAAAAGACGAATTTTTCATCGTCATGAACTGTCCTCATCGGAAAAGATACTTCATGAACAAAAGCCATATTTCCGCTAATTACTTATTCCAAATACGATCATTTAAAAATTCTACCGAATATCACGATACTAGAATGTATATACTCGTTATCTCATTTTGTTCGAATTTTTCAGACCCGTTCTTTTTTCAAATGTGAATGCACAACCCTAAACATACAACGCTAAACATTTTTTTATTTACGCCATTCATAGTAGCGAAAAAAAAAACTTCTTTTTCCTGAAGATATCCCGAGGCTTGGAGCGTGATCGGTAAATCACGCGATGACAAAATATTAGCTTAGAAGCCAAATGGACATTAAGAATACTCGTGATGTAAAAAATTGGTTCTTGAGCTGTTCCGAGTCCCCTCTGGCGTCTCGTTCGAGCCTCCATGTGTCGAGATTAATGGCATGGTTAAACTGCGAAGTTAATAGCCACTAGGATCTCATAAATAATCAGCGTTTCGTAATCATGATACACAATACTTGTGTGTAGCATATATATATATATATACACATATATATATATATGTACACGAAGTGACAGTGTTTTGCCACCGACACGATGCCAAATGTGAGGGGCTCGCCCTCACAATTAAGCTCACGCTACATGCTCCACGTTCACACTTAAGGAAAAAGGGGGCCCACATAAAACCAGATGGAAGGAAGCAGTAACTTTGGCCCGTGAACCCCTACGTTTAATCGCTTGCATCTGCGATAATAGCAGCAGTGATACTGCTTAGAGAAGCAAAACGCCATTATAATAGTTTCATGTGTGCGGAGTTACCGATTTTCCGGGCACAAGTTATAAACGGCGTTGTCTTTTTGCGGGCCCCCGACAAGCGTATGTACAAGCCTACGTACATTGTGGCACTCTTCGCCTGTGAAGTACACCATGCTGTCTTACACGAATCCTATCGTCGCAATTAGTTTGGAACGTGTTGCAAGGGCCATTAATCATAATGTATAACACGAGAACTTGTGCCCACTATATTATGGGCTATTACATATTATGCCAGCAGGTTATCGTGGCTAGGGCACTTCGCGCCCTCGTTTCATTGTCAGACAGATGCTGAGAAGCCCCACGTTTGAGGACTGCATTGGGCGTCCAATGAAGTAGGCATTGTTATAAATTCGATACAATTTTCTTCGTGTACTGGCCTAGATTCGCGATTCCACATGCGGAACTCTTTTAGGAATGCACATTTGGGAAGACGCCGTGTGCAAGTGTCCATTTATCCCGCATGTCCCTTTCTTCAGCTTGCGATACTGCTTTGATCCTGATTCGGTGCTAGTTTTCGTCACAAGGTTCATTTTCGGAAATGTTGTCGCAACGTTTTATTCGATAAAGAACAGGTTTGAAGAGATCGAATTTTCTCTATGAAGAGGTATATAGAAGCTAAAGAGGGTGAAGGGAAGAAGAAGATATTTAGCGAGGATAATACGGGTTAAGTGTACACTCAATCTTCAACGAGTCGACGATTAATCGTGCATCGTATGATCGGCCACTGAGAGTGCCAGCGATATGTGGAAAATAAATAAAATGCCCACGAATCGGTATGCAGGAGAGAGTATGCATTATCACGGCATACATTATATACGGCTTTACGGAGGCGCCCGCTGTATGGACGCTCATTTGCATACGTCGTAAGTAGACGAGCCGGGAGAAACAGACGCACCCACACGCACATACGCATACTATTTTTGTACAATATGTCATAACTTGCGATGAAACATCGCTTTTTCAAGGCGACCCTGCAACGAAGCGCCAGTTCATGCATAGAAGAGTTCCAGTGTACCGAGACAAAGGAAAGCACGGATGAGCAAGTCCAATTTTCAAGCAATGATTATCCTTTTTTCATTCGGGGAATTATTCTCTGATTGGGAGGTCATGCTGCTAACCAGGAGTACTACAAGGACGTTTTGGAAGTTCGTCGTGAACAAGCAACAAAGATCTGAAATGTGGAAGAATGGCGCGTTGATTCTTTATCAAGACATCGGGCCAACATGCAAAGCGTTGTTCGTCCAGCAGTTTTCGAAAAGTTTTTGGCGAAACACGAGATTTCCATATTGAAACCCTCGATCTACTTGCCTGACCTAGTCTCGTGTAACTTGTCTCTGTTCTCGAAGATCAAGTCTACAGCGAAGGGAATCACATTTGAGTCCGTTGATGCCGTGAGGAGAAAAGCGGCGAAACTCTTGAACAACATCTTGGACAGTGTTGCCAACTTGGTGGGTTTTAAAGGTTGGTGGGGACATTGAGCTGTTTAGCTTTCAGCAGGACATTTGGTGGTTTTGCGGTAATTTGGGCTTTTTTAACTGGAAATTTCGTAACCTTCCAGTGTACCGAGACAAAGGAAAGCACGGATGAGCAAGTCCAATTTTCAAGCAATGATTATCCTTTTTTCATTCGGGGAATTATTCTCTGATTGGGAGGTCATGCTGCTAACCAGGAGTACTACAAGGAGGTTTTGGAAGTTCGTCGTGTTCAAGCAAGAAATATCTGAAATGTGGAAGAATGGCGCGTTGATTTTTTATCAGGACATCGGGCCAACATGCAAAGCGTTGTTTGTCCAGCAGTTTTCGAAAAGTTTTTGGCGAAACACGAGATTTCCATATTGAACCCCTCGATCTACTTGCCTGACCTAGTTTCGTGTAACTTGTCTCTGTTCTCGAAGATCAAGTCTACAGCGAAGGGAACCACATTTGAGTCCGTTGATGCCGTGAGGAGAAAAGCGGCGAAACTCTTGAACAACATCTTGGACAGTTTGCCAACTTGGTGGGTTTGAAAGGTTGGTGGGGACATTGAGTTGTTTAGCGTTCAGCAGGACATTTGGTGGTTTTGCGGTAATTTGGGCTTTTTTAACTGGAAATTTCGTAACCTCAACACCATCACGTAATCCGAAGAAACGAATCGTACTTCGATCAAAATCGCAGACGCTTGGTAAAAATCTTAGGTCTATGTTTTTTCCTAGATCATTGATATTCGAAGGAAATAAAGGGATACTCTGTTCGCCTTTTAATAGAATGGAACCTTCATATCTCTTCTTGTTTTTAGGAATATATATGGGTTATGAGAAAACTTGGTATCACTAAAACAGCTATCTCTCTCGCACTGACGGCAGCTCAGTAAGTGTCCAACTGTAAGTGTGCAATATTTCGGTAAAAAGAGACAATACCCCCTCCGCTCTGGTGTCTAAGAGAACATCTGGATGCGAGATTCTTGCCGAATTAGCCAGTTCTTCTGTGCATCATTTCGTCACTAAAATTCGCAATCCCAAGCGTGGATTTCCAATCAAAACTCTGAACAACATCCTCGTTGACAGGTTCGGAGATCGGGGGTTCGTATTATTTAAAAATGTTCATTAGACTATAGAGTATCAAGGAATGAAATCACACACATCTGAGTACAGAGTACAAACTTCAGTACAGAGTACAAAGCAATGTCGGTATCCTAGAAATCGATGTTTGTGGCAGAAAAATACTATAAATCGTATTTAGTTGATATTGGTGACTTTGGGTGACTTCTGGCGACTATTGGTGACTTTTTGATGGAAAATATTCCGGATAAACTTAGTAGTTTTTGGTGGGATATCGACTGACAGCTAGTGGCGTGGCGACATTTCGGGCTGGCAACACTGCTTTTGGAAAAGGGCCTGTAACATTTTGTCCAATAGTGGAAGATCGTGAGGAGCGATGTAAGGATTAAGCCGACTACATTGAAGGGGATAAACGTGCCTATTGAGTAATTCTGTAAATGGCCATTTTTAGAGCATCAGCCCAGATGTTTTATAGTTGCACCTCATACGTGTGCAAGCGTTTGTATATACAGGCTGTCCCATTCTAAATGGAATGAACAAATGATGATCAGGTTGCCATCCTTACCGGTGGAGGCGTTAAGAGTAACAACGTCATCTTCAGTTTGGCGAATGCACCTGCATATTTTTGATATCGCATCTTTGTATTCAGATTTAAGACGAATCCTACCCATAGAAAACTGCCAAGCCCAAAGGCAGCCGGAGATTTGCCAGTTCAAAGTTGACGAATCTTGACAGTTTATCGTCTACATGAACATTACTCAAGGTGCGCCATATTGAAGTTGTAGTATACGATGTATACTTGATGCGATGAAACATTCAACTAATGATTGGACGGCTAGAAGCTTCGAGCTTAAAAACTCTATTATATAACTATTTTACGATCACTTCTCACGGAGATACCGCCGCTTGAAGATGACCTCACGACTATGAACGTTGAAGTGATCTGTTAATTTTGTACACAAGTGTATAAATATGGGTGAATGTGTGCGGGTGGGTATATGAAGGTATGCATTTATGTACTTATACAGCCTTAGCCAATAGTGTTAGGCATCCTCATCACAATTCCATTATCGTTAAGTATTTTAATACGAAAAAACAACTGATAGTATGAGTCCTCAAAAAATATACTTTAAACTTATTAATATTTTGTGTGTCTGCCCCGCAATTACTCGGGCTATCATTTTTTAACTGGTGACAAATTTGAGTTTCTTGTACTTTTGGTCAAGGCTATACATAAATATGTATGTATGTACATACGTGTGGTACACGGGTTAAAGGAAGCAGTAATCTATCCCCAATCGTATCTTAACGGAGTAAAGTACTCTTATCCTTAGCCGCTATGACAGGCTAGCTATTAATTCGGCTCTTAACTCCGCGCCTGCAGTCTGATAATACCTTGCCGTGGCCTCTCCTATTTTCTAACCACATTGCTTTGTCACATTTCCAGCTTCGCTTTTCAACAAGTATTCAATGGAGGAAAGTTGAAGATAGAAAAGTGCTCGCTATTTAAAATTTAAAGACGATTTATGGATGTGTGTTTTTTTTTCAATTTTACTCTTTTCACCTACATCGTCATCAGGAGTGTTCGGAAATCTGCGATTTGATGGATAATAAATACGTTGTTATGGAGCTCCATAGCAATGTGAGCATGCCAATGCGCACTCTGTACTTTTAATTATGGAGGATATCTTAGCGTTCTCACGTCACGAAAGAGCTCTGTGCTAACATATTTATTTTCCATTAAGCTAAACGAGCGAAAGCAAATTCCGGGTAATCATCAACATTACAAGTACATGGATCTTTGGATCTATCGGCTCTCGAACACTGATAATAAAGATTCATTGAAATTAACGGCGTTTAGTTGACTCTTTTTTTTTAATGAACTAAAGTTTTCATAAAAACGATGTTTAAAAAAAATTTACTCCGGTATTCCAGAGATCCATTTCAAATATATTTATTTATTTAAATTGATTGCACTAAAAAAAAAGGTTAGTCGTGTGGACTAAATGGGACTATGGGGAAATGTGAACTATACTATAGTAATCTAAGCAGTAAGTATATAGTAATTCAAACACAATTTTTATTCGTTCGAAATGGCAACATATTTGAGTTTAAGACACATTAACTGCATGCAGATAAAGATATTTTTCAAATCAACAATGTATTTTGATCAAATACGCATCAATTGAATTGTGGACATCAAGGAATGTAAAGGAATTGAAACACATAAAATAGCAGTTAAACTACTAATAAATCTGTTTCACTCAAATAGATCATACCCAAATCAAATAATCGTTTTTGTCAGTGGATATTAGAGCTTTCACGGAGCTTTCAAATTCAGCGTCGCGACGTCAACCTAAAGTACTGCTGAACTACTGCTTTCAGCCTAGCGGACAGAATTCCGGCGGAATATCCTGAATTTTAATATTTTTACGCATGGGCATCAGCAGAAAAAATTCTTTATACATTCGGTAATTTATTTGACATACATGTGTCTTTTTTGTCTGGAGAGTTACGGTTTGTTTCAATGGTCAACTCTGATTCGGAATTGAACTTCGGCCTATGAAGTTTCATAGGCCGAAATTGACAAAATAAAAATGTTCCTGTCTTGGTATGCACTTAACCCAATTGGGTTTATGAATCATGTTGGCAAATGCATCGTAAGATTGGAACGATGGGCATAGGAGAAGAAAAATTGAAACAAAGCGTTGGGAGTCGACGCGAATAAACATATCAAGAAAAATGGAAGGTTATATAGAGTAAACGTGTAAGTGGTTGTTCGCCTTCGCTCAGGACGCGGGGTTACGAACCGGTGCCGCTTTTACCTTTGCAACTATATATTCTAGATAGTGTTGGAATGCAATTGCCGGTTTTGCCGTAGCAATGCATATCCCATATGTGTAGACATATATTTGAGATCAAGCCGTACATATATATCTTCATATATATATACAGGGTGTCCTGTTGTGAATGGATAATCCTGAAACTGTCTATAGCTCATATCATGTCCTACTATATGCCGGAATTTCAGTTTAGTAAAAGTCCCACGGTTTTCGAGATAAAAATCATCTGCTTTTGGTTTTTCGCATGCCATTTCTACAAATGATAACTAGTTTAACCCCGTAAAAAAAAATACTCTTAGTTATTTGTTTCATCTAAAAGAATCTTCTTCTTTACCTTAAATGTTAAGGAAACTTTACGAACAAAGATCCTATGCAGAATTTCCATCCAAACCAATTTGAACATCTGACTTTGATAGCCTGTGGTGTAAAAAAGAATGTACTACGCATATCGTACCAATTACTTAAAAAAGTTCCACGGTTATTGTTGATTCATATAATTTGTAGAAATGGCATGCAAAAAACCGAAAGCAGATGATTAAAAAAAATATTATATAAAATTATAAAATTATATTATATAAATAATTTTATAATTATATAAAAATAAAAGCCCAAAATCTCGAAAACCGTGGGAACCTTTTCTCAACTGAAGTTCCAGCATATAGTAGGACATTATCTGACCTATTGACAGTTGCAGGATTATCCATTCATAATCGGGCAGCCTGTATATATATATATATATATATATATATATATATATATATATATATATATATATATATATATATAATGCAAGAAGGGTGGGGGGATTAGTTTTCGCTCGTCGGACTCAAAGACTAGCCGACCGATAACGAATGATCCAGACAAGCTCTTTCGCGTTCGATAGATGCGCGATGCGTGACGAACTATTCGAATATAGCAGACAACCTATTGCACTTTAGCAGCAGGCGTTGGTACGAGATGCAACACGAGAAAGACTCAAGTGGGTCATATCAGCTTTCCCATTACGTTCCCATTACAAGTTGGCTATACTTTTCCAATCAAAATCTCGATTCAACGTTATTACGGTTTCTCGAATCCGTCCGGCTATATCTGAAGGTTTTCGAGAATATCGCTCAATAGCCAGGAAGAAAGTGAACTACGTGTTATTAAAGGTGTTGCGAAGTTTCCTCGAAGATAGAGATACATTCGTTTTTTTTTTGGATATATGGCATAATTGAAAAGATACGGAAACTTTTAGTTTTTATTAATTCAATTAACTTTTATTTCGTAATTAATTTTTGTGAATCACGTATGGATAGGATTGGAAAAAAACTATATATGTAATCGTAAACGAATCAAACTCGAGCTTGGAAATCTTACTGTAATTACGGTGCACGCAATTAAAATTATCAATTAAATTCTTCGACACCTTTGAAAAGGAATATGATCACCGTAGAGTACGGTGGAATTTCTCATAAGATGATTAAGCCCGAAGCCTGAATTAGAAGGTCCGGAAAATCGTTTCTTAATTGCTCAAATCGATAGATAAACTATCCAAGAATATATTTACAAAGTTACTATATTTGATATTGATATTTTCTCCTATTAAAAACTTTGAAGTGCGTTTTCTTCAGTTTTCATTTTTACGATTTTTCAAAATTGGGGGTGTGATAGCAAAAAAACTAAACGGCCTATTGAATCAAACCAAAGTTTATTTTCTTCAGTATCAAAATCTCTTCTGAGTGAATTTAAAAAAGACGTTGAAAAAGTATTTTTAAATAATTTATGTAACACGTTAAAGTGTTTTTTTAAACACATTTTTTTTCAAACCTGAGAAAGGTTATAATTTCACGATTTTTTCAGCTTTTTCTTAATTCGCCCAGAAGAAAAATACATGACAATTGAAAATTTTATTGTTTTATTTGATTCAGTCAAGAAGTACGCGCTGCATCTTTCCCGTCGATTGGGGACTGTAGTGGCAAGCCGCACATGGAATAGGCTGATAAATCTGCAGTCATTTATTGTTTCATGTTGAAACATTTTTTTAAATACATTTCAAATATAGATGAAAAGATATCTCAATATTTACTGGACTAACTTGTTTTTTTACCTTCTAACAAAATTCCCGAAAAAACGCATCTCTGGACCTTCTAATTCAGGCTCCCGCCTTAAGGCAGTACACGCAAAAAATGGCGCGAGACAGGAAGTTTTGTAATTTAATACTACCATTGTCCAAGCTATCCTGCATACATTTGTGAAATTTGCTATACATTAATTATCCCGCTATCGAGATATTCGCTCTTGAAATTGGCATTTCTAACACGCACTGCATACGACAAACCACGGAGACCAACATATTTTTGTTGCAAAAAAAAATTGTGAGACAGAAACTTATAAAAAAATGGTGGAACGATAGATGAATGTTATTATGACAAAAAATGTTCACTTTTAACCATAAACTTTTCAGTTTATGAGTGCGCAAAGTATAAAACACGTGATAAAACGTTAAGGGCCAAATGAGTCGATGCGGAAGACTTGGCAACGCTACGAACGATGCGCGTTCCATGGGTTGCTATTTAAAGACTTTAGTCTTTATAAATCGTCCTCCATAGACCAGGCGATTGTCCATTTAATCAAATCTTTCATTTGTACACTGCATGAGTTGCAAAAACTGCACTGACAACAATGGTAATAAGTATGGTTAGCATTGATAGTGCTCGCCAGCGACGTTGCCACATGCACGACCCGTATATTTTGATGCCATTATGCGAGCAGACGTATACACTAACTTTTGAGTAGGGAGGTACCTTTAGGCAAGGAAGAATATGCTGATTTTCATGATTTCTTTTTAAAAGAAAAGCTTCCTTCACTATTTTTCAAACTTAAGGTATGTTTTATTACAACAAACTGCATTTTCAAAACTGTCGAAACGTATAGCTAAAAAAGAATCGATCGATTCTGATGAAATTTGGTATAAATCTTTCTAACCTTATTATCTACACCATGACCCTAAATGTTTTTGAAAATAAAAAAGTAATTTTTCATTGCGAAATGTAGTGATTTTTTTTCGGAAAATTCTATCTGTTTCAAAGCGTACCAATTTATCGATTTTCAACATTTCTCACTTTTTCTCGGTTCATATTCTGCGTATGAGTATTAATGAAAGAAAAATCTTCGTTCATTTTTTTTCGCATTAATCCCGCTGACGCTACGTGTCACGCCATCTGTGTCACGTGTCACCATAGAACATACCCTAAGTCTCAAAAATGGTGAAGACATCTTTCCTTTTGAAAAAAAAAATCATGAAAATGAGCAAGTTATTCCTCGCCTAAAGGTATCTCCCCCTTAAGCGTTGGCATATATTCCTGGCAAGCCCTGCTAAAAGTTAGCCATGACAGTCAAAAAGACCGCTCCAAAACTTGTCAATTAATTTACTATGACATCTTTGAGCTTTTAAATAGTAAGATATTCCACGTATGTAGTTTGGAAGTAGGTAAATCCATTAATTTTTCAATATTATTGCTCATTTGAAACCGCGAACGTATGTTTGCTGTTGAATAGGACTGTCTTGCACGTACTACCTTAATGATCATTATTTCAACATCCGATTTTCGAGACTCAAGCTACAAAGTAGGCAAATTCTGCAATTATGACGAGGCTGTAATTGCATTCGACGTTGTACGAGATTATACTGCCCAGATATCCCCTGGGAAGCAGGGTGTACATAAATCGATTTTAAATTTCCGCATTGTATGTCGAAACTCAAGACGATTTTCATATGTAACGGATTTATTGCCAGCTCCCGTTCAATCACCACTAAGCACGTGATTTCATCAGCTTCATGGAAAGGTATGAGAAAATAGCCCATACGTGCGTATGTATACAGGATGTCTCAGGTAAAGTATTACGAGCTTATATCAATATTAAAAAGTACGGTTTTGAATAATTAAAATTAAAAAAAAAAAACCAAAAAGATAGAAATGCCGATCTTGGGTAAAATCTCCAAGGTCGTTTCAAGGTCAACTTCGAAACTTTTAATTCAAACTCTACTGTTTTGTCGTATATTCTCATAGCTCATGTCAAGATCTAACCCCGAGATATCAGCGTGACCGGGCACCCTTGGACGGTGTCAGCAGTATTGTAACTTTCGAGTCTCATTACTGAATAAATTCTTAATGAAAAATACTTATCCATAGTGTTCCGAGAAACTCTCGAGGTAAGCTACAATAATATACAATAAAAATGAATGGTTCCATTAAAGAATTTCGAAGTTGACCTACATATGACCTTGGTGATTATACACAAGGTCAAATTGACATTCCCAACTTTTTTCCCCTTTAAAACGAAAAAACTTTTGACTGAAATCTTTTTTACGATAATCCGTACTTTCTGAGATATAAGCCCGTAACACTTTATTCGAGACACCCCATATACGTCGGTATACACACGTGTGCATAATTTCATGCGCGCACACCCGCATCAAACACATGCACGTGTACGAAAAGAAAAATTGATTCCAGGTCTCGTGGTGTTTCGATTGGACAGGTTCGATTATCGAAATCAGAAGTTACACAATCCATAGCGATGAAATATTCGATCTTCGAGAAGCGTCGAAAACGTTGATTGATGCGTCAGTGAAATTGTTGGAATTATGAATGTATAGCGTAGTGTGAACTTTAAGGGGGGCGAGGAAAAAATTTGCTGATTTTCATGATTTTTTTTTAAAGGAAATATTTCTTCGCCATTTTTGAGACTTAGTAGAGTATGTTTTGTTAGTACTTTTGGCTGTTACATGGTACTTTTTTAAAATTAATTTTAAAAAATGGTGGATTTATGGCATGGCCTTCTAAATTGCATTTTTGAAACTGGGGTGACGTATAGGTAGAATACTAATCGACCGATTATTATGAAATTTCGTATAAATATTTCTAACCTTATTTAAAAAACAACTTCATACCTCCCAATAAATGGAAACGATATCATCAATTTACAGCGGAATTAATACATTGTTATTCAAAGCACCTACTTTTGTGTGATTTTCCCTAAAAAAAAAACATAAAACCAGGTTTTGCTTATTTCAGGGTTCTCTAAAATATTTAGTCTTTCAAAAGGGGATCCGTCTCCAAAAAAGTTTGAAAACCGCTGGTCTAAAACATGATTCAAAATGTTTTGAAAAAAAATATTCTATTGGAAAATGTAGCCATTTTTTTTCGGAAAATTAAATTATTTTGTTTGAAAGCATACCATTTCGGCGATTTTCAACATTTTTCATGTTTTCTTGGTTCATATTCTGCGCATGAGTGTTAATGAAAAAAAAAATCTTCGTTGGTTTTTTTCCGATGAATTCCGCCGACGCTACGTGTCACGCCGTCTGACAACATCCATCGCAACCCGTTTAGAAAACTGTGCCATACGTCAGCAATTTTTAAAGATTAATCACAAAAAAATACCATGTAACAGCCAAAAGTAGTAACAAAACATGCCCTAAGTCTCAAAGAAGGGGAAGAAATATTTCCTTTAAAAAAAATAATGAAAATCGTCCATTTTTTTCTCGCCAAAAGGTATCCCCCCCTTAAATATATCCGTGCAATTTTAATATAATCAAGCTACAAACTGCCAGTAAGACGAGCGAAGACTTAAGAGATTAAGGATGCGAGAGCATCCTGATCGGTTCGAGTACACGCAAAAGTATTTACCTCCGTCGACGTTGAATCGATTATCGATTGCCGTGGATAATCAATTTTTACAATATCCAATGAATAACGAAGATCTTGATGTATCTTTCGGTATTCATTTTCTCTTTTCACATCTGTTTCACGGGCCAGTGCTTCGAGAACTTCATGCATGGTAATGCAGAAGGTCGTTCGAGTATTACAAGAGTGTCGGGCAATGGCGGCCATTATCATGCGATATTGCATATGTAGATATATGAAAAATTATTGAACTTCAATGAAAAAAAGGTTAACCCGCACTGATTGTGTTGCGCAACGGCGATCGGCCGAACGAGCTTGTCTCGTACGCGATCGTACATACTTATTCGATTGATCTTAAGTTTATCAATAAAAATAATGGTAATTGTCGAATTAGTGCATTCCTATGATTACGTACAAATCGGCCGTGCTCCCAAATGTGCTTAGGGTACTTTTACTCACAATAACATGCTGCAATATTAAAAGTTCTCTCATTGTTGCAGCATGCAATTGCGGGAGAATAAGTAAATACGAAATTACTAGGATGGACGTAATTTGTAAAATTTTCAAAAAAATGATTTTTTTTTCAATTGGCTTAAGGGGTCTTCTTACTTTAGACGCTCAAAAAGCGTATTTTCATGATTTTTTAAATAGGTTTATATTATGGATATTGACATAAAAGTTGTTACACTTAATAAATACACTTTCGAAATAAATTAATAATTTTTTTAAATGTATTCATGTAACCCAAACAAACTTTAAACGCGTTTTTCTCGAAACATCGTGTTTCGACGGCTTGTTAATAAAATCTCCGAAACTACTGATGCTTATGAAATTTTAACCACATATTCTTTACAACTATAGCTAGAGCGCATGTCAGGGATTTTTTTTTAATTTCGATATTTACTATTTTTTTTGTCAAAAACGGGGAAAAAACATGTTTTTTTTGTTTTTTCAAAAAATCCATTTTGTTATTTTTGCAAATATAAAAAATCTTATGATATACGCTATAGCCATTAACATACTGAATTTAAAACTGTTTGATTGTTTCGGATGATCCATCTCCGAGATTTCATCAACAGCGCAGACCTACAATTTTTTAAAGACTTTTTTTTAACTACCATTTTCGTCTATAAATAGTGACTTAAGGGGTTACCCCCACTTGCGATTTTGAAAAAATCGATTTTTTTTATTGCATTTTTTTGAAGTATAAGTATCTGAGAATATGTCCTGAAAATTTCAAGTCGATCCGAACAAAATTGACTGAGATATGAGCGTTGAAAGAGAAGAATCCGCGTTGAAAGAGCGTTGAAAGAGAAACTTTAAACGCGTTTTTCTCAAAATGGCATTTTTGAAGTCGGTGACCAAGATTACTCGAACACCAATGAACCGATCTTTTTGAAATTTTGCAGGCTTATTTAATACATAAAAATGTAGTCTTTAATCGTTCGATGTTTTTTCGAAAAAAATGGCCGTTTTATAGCCAAAAAACGGCCGTTTTTTTTCGTTAAAATCGAACCATTAACTTTGACTGTCCGCCATTTTGTGAAAAATGAATATTTTTCAAAATCCTTCGATTAAAGACTAGTTTATACTTTTATTTGACTAAATCCATCCGCATTTTTTTTTCAGATGATCCACTTCGCCGCAATGTTGGTCACCGCAAACCGTGTATATAAAAACATTATTTCATTGACGGCCATTTGCCACTAAACAATGTAATATTTTTCAATAAAAAAAATTACTGAAAGTTCTTCAAGATGTGTTCTTTAAGATGGTATATTGATCGATTAAAAAAGTTTTGGAGTTTTCTTTAAAAAAATTCATGAAAAAGGCCTTTTTTGCGCTACAAGTGGGGGTAACGCCGTAATTAAATAGAACTTTAAAAAAATGTATTTCGAAAGTGTATTTATTAAGTGTAACAACTTTTATATGAATATATAAAAAAAATTCATGAAGATAGCCTTTTCCAGCGTCCAAAGTGAGAAGACCCTTTAAGAGATGTGTTGACCCATCGAGAATAAGGGGAACGAAGTTTGATACCGGTAAAAAAGGCTCGGAGGCCCGTGTGCAAACCGTCGACCGTTTTTTTCGGAACACAATTTTTCAAAACGGCATGCAGCATAACTCGAACAATTTTCTTTCCAGTTACTCCAAATGTTGAGCACATCTTCAAATTAACATTCCGAAAATAAATACTCACGGTACTTTCGATGAGTTATGTATAACATTATTTATCAACAAATGATTGTTCGTTTTTCTGTCGAAAATTGAGTTTTTACTTCCAATGCTTGCCAATTAGACAAAAATTAATATTTTCAAAGTCCCTTACGTATTTCTTTAGCTTTACTCATGGAAAATGATAGACATTTAAAAAATATTTTTCCGCTTTCAAATATGCGTCAGTAATACCGCGTACCGCAGAGCGTCTCAAATTCAACATGCCTCGCGAGAATTGCTCCAGCGTCACGATTTTGTATAATTTTTAAATATAATTTTTTTTCTTGTTTACTCGATGATATGACTCATAACATTCTTCAATATTATTATCCTCTTACTTGTCCTTCCACAAAAAAAACGCGAAAAATCGCTTAATTTTAGACGTTTACAGTGGTGTAAGCCCTTAATGCTTCAGTGATTGATAACGCAAACTCCAAGCATGGCAACGAGCCTCTGACCGCGGAAAATAAATCATCAACGAGTTTGTTACGAAGTGCAGGGTATAACATCGGGGAAAAAAAAGACGAGTATGTTACCTATCATCACTCAATATTATAAATACTGAATCGATCATATGAAAGTTGACGTATATTCGAAATTTATTTTGACTCGAAATTGCGCTTTTTATATCGTAAGTCTTATTTACACTGAAATGGATTTTCCGCATGGAATCTATCACTATGATTGCAGGTCGACGGTGCAAGAGGAAATTAATTTCATGGCATAACGTATGTCGGCGATCCTTTCTCGAGTATTCGAGTCCCTGGTGTACGTCGAGCAAGAAGACATGCTGAGAACAAGCGATGATTAATTAATAATCGATACGTCGAACTCAGCTCGTGCATGGGTAATCAGTTTTGCCGAGTCATTCACAGCTACTAAAAATGTGTGATGCAAATAGATTCTCGTATGTACGTAGCGCATGGGAAATGAATGGAATTAACCGTGGGACTGGAAAAACTGTGCTTAGCTCGTGGGTTTTCCATTCTTTGTGTTCCGGTGCTCATAATTCAAGTTCACTATCGAGAATTAAGTTGTTAGCTAAGAAGGAACATCACTTATGTGCCCATCTTCGATTTTGTTGAAAGTCATATATATGATGAAGCATTGGAAATTATGAGACAAGTATTTTTTTTATTGGTGGAAAAACGGTTTTTAGGGGGGCCACCAGCCCTTAAAGAGAGGCGTGTCGAGGGATGAATTTGCAGTTTCACCCACAATCAGTCCACTGATCTGAATGAAACAAAAACCACAATTCTTCTAATCCAAAGCGATGAAAAATCCACTTTAGCGCTTTTTTGATAAATTAAATTAAGGGGTCTTCTCAGTTTAGACGCCAAAAAAATGAGAAGACCCAAGGCTATTTTCGTGATTTTTTTTTTGGTAGGTTTATATTATAGATATTGATATTAAAGTTGATGTTAACATTTTTTTTCTGATTCTCATGATTTTTTATTTTAAAGGAAAAATCCCTTCACCATTTTTTGAGACTTAGGGTAGGTTTTATTACTATTTTTGGCAGATTCATGGTATTTTTTTTAAATTAATCATCAAAAATGGCGGAGGGATGGCACGGTCTTCTAAACTGCATTTTCACAACTGGCATGACGTATAGCTGAAAAACTAATCGACTGATTCTAATGAAATTCGGTATATATCTTTTTGACCTTATTGTCTAAAGCATGACCCTAAATGTTACAAACAAGTGTTTTTTTTCTTGCAAAATATAGCCATTTTTTTCGAAAAATTCAATTTTTTTGTTTCAAAGCGTACCATTTCATCAATTTTCAACACTTCTCACTTTTTCTTGGTTCATATTCCGCGTATGAGTGCTAATGGAAGAACAATCTTTGTTGGTTTTTTTCGGATTAATCCCGTCGACGCTGAGTGTCACGCCATTTGACAACATCCGCCGCAACTCGTTTAGGAAACCGTGCCATACCTCCTCTATTTCCAAAGATTAATTTTAAAAAATACCTTGTAACAGCCAAGAGTAGTAATAAAACATATCTTAAGTTTAAAAAATGGCAAAGAAATATTTAATTAAAAAAATAATAAAAATCAGCAATTTTTTCTCGCCTAAAGGTATCTCTCCCCTTAGGGGTCTTCTCACTTTAAACGCTAATAAAGCTATTTTCATGTTTTTTTTATAGGTTTATATTATATACATTGATATAAAAGTTGTTACACTTAAAAAATACACTTTTGAAATACATACAATTTTTTAAAATATATTTATGTAACCTAAATAAACTTTAAACAAGTTTTTCTCGAAACAACGTATTCCGACGGCTTGTTGATAAAATCTTCGAAACTACTGAACCGATCCTTATAAAATTTTAATCAGATATTCTTTACAACTATAGCTATAGCGCATATCAAGAAATTTTTTAAATTTTCACATTTACTTTTTTTTGCCAAACAAACAAAAAAATGTTTTTTTTTTGTTTTTACGAAAAATGTCATAGATCATGTCATGCCATATATCAAAAATCGTATGATATGCGCTATAGCCATTAACATAATGAATCTAAAACCGTTTGATTTTTTTTTTCGATGATCCATCTCTGAGATTTCATCAACAGCGCAGACCTACAATTTTTTAGGGCATTTTTTAACTACCATTTTCGTCTATAAATATTGACTTGAATAAATAATTTTTTTAAAGTGTTTTTCGAAAGTGTATCAACTTTTATATCAATATCTGTAATATAAACCAATAAAAAAATCATGAAAATATCCGTTTTTAGGGTCTGAAGTGAGAAGACCTCTTCAATATATACGTGCAATTTCAATATAATCAAGCTAGAAACCGCTAGAATAAAGTGGAATGTGGTGGGGATTGTATTAAGGCGGAAGGACCCTGTACAGATGGAGGCTAAAAAAAATACCATGTAACAGCCAAGAGTAGTTTTATAAAATCATACCCTAACACCCGTATTCATAGATGTACCTTGAGGAATCCCTATTCCTTGTTCTTCGTTCAGAACAAGGAGGCCTTATTCCTTAAGGGGTTACCCCCACTTGCGATTTTGAAAAAATCGATTTTTTTTATTGCATTTTTTTGAAGTATAAGTATCTGAGAATATGTCCTAAAAATTTCAAGTCGATCCGAACAAAATTGACCGAGATATGAGCATTGAATGAGAAGAATCCGCGTTGAAAGAGCGTTGAAAGAGAAACTTTAAACGCGTTTTTCTCAAAATGGCATTTCTGAAGTCGGTGACCAAGATTACTCGAACACTAATGAACCGATCTTCTTGAAAGTTTGCAGGCTTATTTGATACATAAAAATGTAGTCTTTAATCGTTCGATTTTTTTTCGAAACAAAATGGCCGCTTTATAGCCAAAAAACGGCCGTTTTGTTTCGTTAAAATCGAACCATTAACTTTGACTGTCCGCCATTTTGTGAAAAATGAATATTTTTTAAAATCCTTCCATTAAAGACTAGTTTATACTTATATTTGACTAAATCCAGCCGCATTTTTTTTTCACATGATCCACTTCGCCGCAATGTTGGTCACCGCAAACCGTGTATATAAAAACATTATTTCATTGACGGCCATTTGCCACTAAACAATGTAATATTTTTCAATAAAAAAATTACTGAAAGTTCTTCAAGATGTGTTCTTTAAGATGGTATATTGATCGATTAAAAAAGTTTCGTAGTTTTCTTTTTAAAAAATCATGAAGAAGGCCTTTTTTGCGCTACAAGTGGGGGTAACGCCTTAAGGAACGACTATGAATCCGGGTGTGAGTCTCAAGAATGGTAAAGAAATCTTTCCTTTAAGAAGAAAATCATGAAAACAGCAATTTTTTCCTCGCCTAGAGGTATCTTCCCCCTTAAACAACAAATTAATAATACATCGCGGCGATAAATTTATAAAGTACAATTATAATAATTTAAAAATCATGAATTTCGCATATTTCCATTTTCATTTATATAATTAGCGACAATAATACCGTCACGGTAAATTTACGTTTGTAAAAAGACTTTATTTCGCAGTTATTATTGGAAAAATGTATACCCTGACGACTTCCGGGTTCGTGCGGGACATCAACGACGTTAATCTCGTTACTTCGTTACCGAAACATCGCCTGCGGAGTATACGTCTCTCTGCTGGATCCTGAATCCTGTCGGTGCGAGCGATCAACGAACCGGCTGCGATCGCGGATTCAGTCTATCGACTTGTCTTCTTCCGTACCTTCCTTGTAATTTGTTTTCAATCAACCAGCACGTGTTCCCGCGCACCTTTCGATGTACACAGAGCTCCGTCGTCGCCCACGCGCGCTCCACGTTTTCAGAAGATCCGCCAGACGCTTGCGGCATTAATCAGTGTTTCTATTTATTCTTGAAGAAGTTCGTTAATCATCGATCCATTTATCGATACCCTCGAGATCTCGTGCACGACGGGGCACGACGCAGGCATCAATCCGCTCTTATATAAATATTTAAGTCAATTTTAAATATTTTTCTTTCAGTGGCTTTTAGACGAAGTCGAGCTTTGAATTTGCAATGCTACCGAATTATTCGATTCTCTGCCGATTCATTTAAGGGGGGCACTCCATATAAAACGCTAAATTTTAGCCGATTTTCATGATTTTTTTTGGAGGGTAAGGAATGTGGGGGAAGGTGGGGTGCGGTGTGTCACTTTTTTTCTAACGAATTTTTACTCTAATCAAGGTAGTCTGATTATAAAAAAACGGTCATAACCTATTTTATAAACCTTTGGGCGTACAATGGAGCTCCTATATTTTTTGCAAAAAGATTAAAAATACCAAACTAATGGGATCGAAAGAAATTTGCGGTTGGCTCATTGTACCCCATGGGTGGGGTACAAGGTATCATATAGGTGGGTATAGTGTGTCAATTACTGCGAAACGTAGGGTACAATGAGGCGGTTGAAACTCTTATATTTTTCTAACATAGATAACAGATTTGTACACATAACAGTCCGAACCCAATCAAAATTCGTATATCAGTATCAGTATAAAATCAGTAATATCGCAGGAAAGTCTTATTTTTATAAATCGCACGTCGCTGACAGTGGCCCGTGGCACGTTGCACTTTTTCGGAAAATAATTATTAATTAAGGCAGGGTACACATTTAGACAGGAAACAAATAAGCAAAACTGAGGGATTTTTTAAACTAAGAAATAATTATTCTACAATTATCAAACTTTAGGTATACTTTAAGAGTATATTTAAGTAGAGAAAACAATTATTTCGATATTTGATTTGCAAAAAAATGTTTTTCTTGATTTGCAAAGAAGTTGAAATATTTTTTCAGTTAGAACATATATACTTTCTATGTGACGGTAATTGAAATGAATAAAATGCAAATTTAAGAAAATGGCACGCATTTACAAAAAAAATCAATATTTCGCGCAACATTTCTGTAAAATGTGGATTAAAAAAGTAGTTTTTTTCCAATTTTTCAAAAACAATTCCCGTCAAGTAGAAGGTACCAATATTATCAATATTTCTACCAAGTTTCAACTCAATCGGCTTAATAGTTTTTGAGTGATCCTGCACGCCAATTTCGATAACGCAGTTTTGAGAAAAACGCGTTTGAAGTTCACGCCCGCTTCAAATCCGTGCGGTGAGGCACAGCGTTGACGGGCTGTAACGCTTGAAGTTTTTCGAATTTCACTTTGAAATTTTGGGTAAATATTCTACGTATATAGTTCTATCATTTAAAGAAGAAGAAAAAAGAAATCGATTTTTCCATCGTTGTAAATGTATATCCCGCCTTAAACTACGAATGGAAAAACACAAGTCACTGAGCTCATCATGAATAATATAACTATCGATTGGAACCGAAAACCCGAGTCGCGACAGAAAGTTACGTTATATTTAACGTTTTTCCGGCGAGCGAAATATTTTTGTTCCATGCCTTCGAAATTTCCAATTGTTGTGATTTTTTCTCTTCTCATTCATAAATTTAACACTTTGTAAAATTTTTAAAACAATTAATCCTTTTTTTCCTCTTGAGACGGATTTTTCAAATTTTCCTCATACTTCTAACCCGTTAAAACGGGCGACCCATAATTTTGTTTACGAATAAAAGCCTCAAAGAATTATTTTATGAGAACAAAGATTTTAATTCTTGGGTTAGTAGTGTCAGGTAAGTTTGAAAAATCTGTTTCTAAAGAAAAACGATTTATTGTTTTGAACTTTTTACAAAGCGTCAACTTTATGACTGAGAAGAGTAAAAAAAAAATCGCGACAATCGGAAATTTCGAGGCTCTTGAGCGACCACTAAATATACATTGGCCAGCTAGAGCCTTCGCGAGCTTAATTTAAAAATTATAAAGCGTAAAATTCATGAGTGATAAGTGAACGAAAAAAAATCGCTTTTTTAATGAAAATTCGGATTTTTGGGAGGCCAGAGCGACCTGTAAATATTTTTTGACCGCTCGCAGCTTTCGTGACAATTTTTTTTGTTCTTCAAAGAAGATAATTGGATGGTGAGAAAAGGGGAAAAATGGAGCTCAAATTTGTGTCACCCTAATGTACATTGTAACATACGGTCGATCGGGCCCCATAAAGGATACCAAATCACCTCGCGTACAAGACTTTGGAATTCCGGTACTATCTTTGTCTCCAAGGATCCACGGCAGGATCGCAGCCTTGGTCCAGACAACGGTGTCGCCGCGGAGGCGGCTCGGCATTCTCAGCTCGTGACCTCAGCGACGGCTTTTAATTGCTTCTCGCATGTAGTTGCTCGTATGTAGTATACTGTTTCGTATACGCGATGTACGAACCAGCACCCACAAGCCAGCAAAAACGACAATGGAAACAGCCAGGACGAGTCTGGATACGCAAGCACACACTTCTAGCCTGACGTCTCTCTTCTTCTTATCGTTACTATGGTACGCGCACTTTTTCTGATTCTCGTTGGATCCTCTTAGATAAGCACTTGAAGGCAAAATCCTCGATTAAATCTTCCCATCCTCTCTCCCTGCTACTCGAAGACACGGAAACCTCCACAACGCTATTTTTCCTATAAAAAATCGACATTCTATGCGTGAATATACGTGAGCTTTTTGGTCTCGAGTAAAATTGATGGGGGGCACCTATTCCCATGTAGAGGTTGCCATGAGTTGCCCAATGTTACGATCAGACCAATATTGGGACCATCGTATAAGCCAACAAAAGAGAAATAATATTGGCCCATTACTGTTCCGCTCCAAACTGAAAACTGGCACAATATCGGCCCATCCCAAAAGCCTGTCCTGGCTCATCTTTAAAAACTAATAAATAGCCGTGATAGTTAAACTAAATTTGCCAATTTAAAAACTAGGGATACTAAAATACTGATAATTCCATTGGCCCAATATTGTTCCGTTATAAATTGAAAACCGGCACAATATCGGCCCATCGTTTAAAACCAATAAATAGCCGTGATGGTTGAACTATATTTGCCAATTTAAAAACTGGTAATGCTAAAATACAAGCAATTACATTGGCCCATTATTGTCCCGTCATAAATTGAGAACCGGCACAATATCGGCCCATTACTAAAGATTATCCTGGCCCATCTTTCAAAACCAATAAACAGCCGTGATAGTTCATCGACATTTGCCAATTTTAAAACTGGCAATGCTAAAATACTGGAAATTACATTTAGTTAATCTAAGCCCTTTATTGGCTAAGTGGGTCAGACCATACCTGCTTTTATTTTATTTGAGCCTTGGGTTATTCACTATCTGTATATTGTGCCAGAATAGGCAAATAACTGGCACGTCATATATTAATCGTCTATATTTTGTAGTTCAGTTTTTGTAATCAAGTCTTGGCCTATTATTGGCATTTGTGAATAACCCACATAAGTAAGTAAAATATGCCAATTTTGAAACCTGTCATATACGCAAATCACAATTTATTTTAAGGTTATTCCATGAAATATGTATCCATAAGGACCAATTTCGGGCCAATCTTGGCCCGATATAGGTTGAATATTTATCACGCACCTAAACAAACCCAAACAAACTCACGGCCCAATATTCTAGATAGACTAACTTCTAGATAGACCAACTGTGAAGGCCCATCATAGAGCCAGTGGTCAATTTCTACATAGGCCCTTTAAGAGGGCCCACATAGGGCCAACTGCAATCACCAACATTGCCGCTACAATGAATTAAATCATTGGCCCAATAATTGTTGGCTCTGTTGGCCGATATCGGGTCGTTCTTATCATTTCTATAAAGGCACCTCATTGGTAAATATTCACGGCCCAATATTCGAGAAAGGCTAACTGTGAAGGCCCGTCCCAGGGCCAACGGTCAATCTCTACATGGGTTCATGGCCATTGTTCAATAAAAAAATCTGCCGTGCTGGAAGTACCGTAAAACGGGGTTAAATTGACATTAAGGGTAACTTTGACCGTTTTTGGAGCTACTTCAACAGAGCGTCAAAATACGGTTATGACTAATTCTTTTCTAACTTTTTTTTAATATTCTTGCGCAAATTTCTTGTTCAAGATTATTACAATGTTGCTGGAGTTGACTGTGATGTTGCTCAAGTTGATTTTGCCCACAATGATAATTATAAGACTGATTAATTGCCTATAGCAGTACCCTAGGTACTTGATATTTTTATGTAAAATGTTTCCTTAATAAAGATGACGATTTTGTTGTAAAAAATCGTCGTTTTTCATTTAATTCAATGCATAATTCATGAAATATTAAATTTTTTTTCAAATTGATGTCAAAGTAACCCTTAATCTTTGACATAAGTTGCATTTCAATGCCTTGTCAAAGAAACCCCACACACGAGGTTAATTAGACACTTTGAAAGAATATACATATAAAATTGTGGAGGCGTGGCGGGGCTTGACTTTCTTAGACATTTGATAGCCAAAAGACACATTGTTCTAATGGAACAAAAAAAGTTGGAATTTAAGATGTTAAAAAAAGTTATCTACAAAAAACTTCCAAAACCGGTTCGAAGTAACCCCATTTTTGTTTCTGTAATCACCCCGAAGAATCCATGTGTAACTAATACAGGGTGTCCCAAATGTCACGCAACAATATGCCCAAGCCGCGAAAGTTAAATGTTGCGTGACATTTGAGAAACCTATGCAGTTATTGTGTAATTTCAATTCCTTTTAAGGGGCTATACCAGTGTGAAAGCTGAAAATTTGGGTGATTTTCGGGAATTTTTTGGAAGAAAAGTACTCAATTAAATGTTTCGGAAAATTAAGAATATATTTGGCTATATTTGACCTATATTACATAATTTTTTCATAGTAAAATATTGAGATCCAAGCGACGTATACGCTGCCTTCGGAGACGCCAAAAAAAAGTTCGGCCACTGCTGACATGATTCCGGCCGATTGAGTAGCTGAAACCGAAAAAGGAAAAAATATCGTTAAACTGGAAGGTATTTCCTGTACAAGGACGTAGGATTTTCGAAAAATATCAAAATCTAACAAAATGGCGTAGTTAAGAAAAAAAGTCTGTTTTCTTGCCTATAAATGGTCGTTTTTTTTCAATGCCAAATCGTCAATTTTCATCGAATAAAAAATGTTCTACGTCATTACAGAGTAAATATATTCAAGAGTACTCAGTTCAAATTTCAAGTCGATCGGATAATTGCTCTTTGAGTTACAATGTCAGCAAATTTGAAAAGTGTAGCCGAAAAAAATGGCTACATTTTGCAAAAAAAATACGTTCATTTTTTAATTTTCAAGAAAATTTAGGGTCATGTTTTAGACAATATGGTTAGAAAGATTTAAGTCAAATTTCAACAGAATCGGTCGATTAGTTTTTTTTAGCTATTTGCCACGCCAGTTTTGAGGGACTTTGTTCGATTGTTGATATTTCATTAAAGAGGCTTCAAACAAAACGCCACAAAGTGACGAGTGCACTTGTCCATATCCCCTTAATTTATTGATGTAACTCAACCGAAATAACTTTAATCAAAACTTCTAATCAAATGCTAGTGCTAGCCCAGTAATAGTAGACCAAAACGGCGGATTACAAGCAGAAAACGCCGGATGGTTATTCTTTTGCATAATTATTCTAGAAACCGCTTAAAAAGTTTAAATCTAGATGGTTGGGGTGCCATGTGTGTAAATAACGCCGCGATCTTGGTTTCTGCGTTTCCACTACTTTCGAGGATATTTCAGAAAACTATGCGTCCGATGAAAAAAATGGTCTGCAACATTCGTGTTTAGAATAATTCACGCATATTGTTGTTGCAAACTTTAAAATATATTGTTAATATTTAATAAGTTATTGTTAAATTGAACTTTTATGAATATGTATTCCTCGTTTTCTGCATCAACAATCGGTTCACTCATGAAAATAGCTGGTACGAACATGTGCAGAATATTGTAATAAATCATTTTTCGTTGAACACTTTTTTTCGTAACTTTTAAAAATATTAATATTAAATAAGGCATTCTTAAATGAAACTCTTATGAAAATGTATTCCTCGTTTTCTGCATCAACAGTCGGTTTACTCGTGAAAATGGTCGATATGAACATGTGCACAATATAATAATAAATAATTTTTGCTTAAACATTTTTTTTCGTGAAACCAATATTTTACGAGATAATGAGTTTCAAACGTTGACGTGCTCCGCGCCTACGAGTCGGTAATGAAAGATTTCATTCAGCTGGGTTTTTTAAAACTGTTTGAGCATATCTCATGAACTATACAAGGTGTCCCAGAAGTAACGTACGCCCTTCTAGCATCTGATAGGAAAAAAAATTCTGAGACGAAAAGTCCTCAGTCGTTTTATGATCAGACGCATAGATAATTAATTATGAATTAAAATAAATAGCCAATCAGGTGTGCGCTACAGCGGAAAGGCAGCGTAGAGGGGAGGGATCGGGGAATGCGTTGTAATTGCGTGCGCCTGAAAATGTGTGCGGAGGGAAAATTTCGAAAGCATGTGTGCAAGTGTGTGTGTGAGATTGTGTGTGTGTGTGTGTGTGTGTGTGTGTGCGTGCGTGCGTGCGCGCGCGTGTGTGTGTGTGCTTAAGTGTGTGAATGTGCGTATGCAAGTGTGTGCGTGAGTGTGTGCAAGTGTGTGCGTGAGTGTGTGCAAGTGTGTGTGTCCTAGCACGCAATTACAACGCATTCCCCTATCCCTCCCCTTTACGCTGCCTTTCCGGTGTAGCGCGTACCTGATTGGCTACTTATTTTAATTCATAATTAATTATCTATGCGTCTGATCAAAAAATGACTAAGGACTTTTTGTCTCAGAATTTTTTTTTATACCAGATGCTAGAAAGGCGTACGTTACGGGAACGAGTTCCCGACACCCTTCTCGATGCAAAATCATCCGCTGATTACGAATTTTTCACGCAGAACGCGATTGGACAAAAACTTTCTTTCTGGGATGCGTATACATAAAAAATCCTTCTCCTGGGCTAAATAAGGCCCAATTCGTCATCATCAAACGATTTTACATCGATTAAGAGCCTGCCCGATCCTTTGTACACTGACAGAAAAATTCTATTGATATTAACTAACCACGTCCATTTGATTTTTTTAAATTCGAATTAACAAGATTTTTCGTAAAATCGAATTTTTCCGATTGCATTCTATTATTGGAATTCTTTATTTTAAATAAACTTATTTATTCAATTCAAAATCTATTTAATATCGTCCGATAACTAAATATTTTATTTAATCCTAATAAATCTGTGATTCGGTTGCATCTGTTCAAAAAACACTTTGGTTGAATCCACTAAGTGTATCTACTTGATCTTTTTTAGCTCTATTTCTTTCCTGTTTCTCACCGTCCAATTATCTTCTTTAAAGAAAAAAAAATTCCGTGAAAGCTGCGAGCGGTAAAAAAATATTCAGAGGTCACTCAAGGGTCTCAAGAATTCATATTTTCATTGAAAAATCGATTTTTTTTCGTCCACATCTCACCCATGAATTTCACGCATTATAATTTTTAAATGAACTTTAAATTTCAATAATTTAAAAATTAATATTTCGTGGTCGCTCAAAAACGTCGAATATTTTTTTAGAAATAGATTTTTGTAATTTACCTCACACTTCTAAGCCAAGAATTATAATCTTTCTTCTCATAAAATAATTCTTGAAAGCTCTTGCCCGTAAACAAAATTGTAGGTCGTTTTATTCGTAAAACTGAAATGGCAGCTGTTTTTCGCGCATCGTAATGCGTCCTACAGTTGGTCTCGTTAGTCAAACTGCGGACCAATCGTAGCTGTACTCTGTGACGAGCGACGCCATAATACAATAATACATAACAATACATAATAACACATATCGTCTAATTGGTGTTTGTTACAAATTATTATAATAAATTATTCAGAAAATGTTTCCTTCGCTGTTTCTTTTATTTTTATGCTACAGGGAATTATATTGCATGCGAGATTTTTTTTTGGCAAATATTGAAAATTTCGGAGCTCTTGAGCGACCACTAAATATTCATTGAATGGCTAAAGCTTTCGTGAGGTTAATTAAAAAATTATAAAGCGTAAAGTTTACGGGTGAGAAGTGGAAGAGAAAAAATCGATTATTTAATGAAAACTTGAATTTTTGGCAAGCTTGATAATTTTTTTTTCTTTAAAGAAAATAATTGAGGGGTGAGAAAAAGGAAAAAAATAGAGCTTTAATTTGTAGCACCCTACTGTACACATGTGCGTACTCATCAGACAAAGTGATTGATCTTCGTATGAAAAAAAACGAATCCTCAGATCCTGAATAAATCGACGCTACTACATTTCACAGGTGATGAAAAGCTACGTAGAACCAACAATTGATAACCAGTACATTATTTGAACTTTCGTTCGGCAGAGTTAAGGACCATACATGATTTAGAGAGCTAGGAGAAAATCCTCGACCAGTTTCGTGAGATCCGGCGACAACAGTGGAAGCTATTCATCCCGATGCACTCGTTGAATGTAAAGTGCATTTATTTCTGCAACCGAGAATCGGGTAAATATTTGATTTGACGTCGTATGAAAAGAGAAATTAATTCGTCATGGTCAACAACTGGGTATGCACGTATACGCGCACGTGACTTGGTTAACCTTAGCATTGTGAGATTCGGTAAGGGGCAAAAGACACTCGAATGCAATATTATATTTAACTGCTGGTAAAGTTAGCGATTTTTTATGAAAAATACAAGATTCTGTATATAGGACCATATCGATTTCCCCGTATATCAATTCATTTTTCTCGGCATAAAGTAAAAATAGCTCAGCAATAATGCTCAGGCAAGTAGTCCTTGGTCACATATATGTTTAGCTAAATACAAGGAAGGACAATTTAAACACCATCGCATCAAAAATATATACACCTATGATAACATAAATATTTAAAAAGTATGTGTTAGAGCATCAAAAACTATGAGATATGTTTTTTTTATTGACCGAAAACGGTCTTAGGGGTGAAACCACCCCTTAGACCAAAGCATGTCAAGGGCTGATTTTGCAGTTTCACCCGCAAGCATCTCACCGATTTCAATGGAACAGAAATGAAATTTTTTTAAATGCAAAACGATCAGGAATTCACTATAACCGCCTCTTTATTTATTTTTCTCTCACCCGATATTCAAAAAGACGACGCATTAAATCGAACGTAACGGGCAAGAGTTTGAAGGGGGAACAAAATTAAAATTTTCGTATTTTTGCATTTTTCTGCATAGCAAGCTTAAGGCAGTAGTCTGCTTTAGAAGCCGAAAAAAGCATTTTTTCAGCAATTTTTTTGAAAGGGAAGGAAATGATTGCGGTAAACGAAATTTTGAGACGATAGTGTATTATATTCAAGCTTTACAAAACAATTTTTATTATTAAAAAATATTGAAATTTTTCAAAGTTGTGACGATTTTTCTGGGGCGCCTGGAGTCTGCACTTGTAAATCGGTGCCGGTGATGGAGGTCGTGCGATGCATCTGAAACAGTCGAACCAAACTTTTTTTTAGTTTTTATAAGTTCCTTTTCTATATGGACTAAAAAAATACCGAAGAAATGATGAAATTCCAAATTTTTTCGAAGTTTGAAAAAAAAATTCACTTTAAGTTGCAAAACAAGTAATTTAAATAGTACTTTTGTCCAACTTTTTTAGTTCAAATAGAAGATAATTTAATACTGAAGCTAGATCACTTTGATTTTTTTCGATCGGACATATATTGTTTTTGCTATCGCCGGCACCGTTTTCTAAAACTTGTGAAAATGAAAACTCGAGAAAACGGGCTTTAAAGTTTTCGGTCCAAAAAAATATAAGTTTTTGGATACTTACACTAATTAGATGTTAATCAGCTATCCCCGGGCCATACAATAATCCTTCCTCTTCTTCAAATCGATTTTTTGAAGCCTGTAAAGCAGACTACTGCCTTAAGGGGGTTTGTCACGTCGGGAAGGGACGTGGGCATATATTTTTTGATTCCCTCCTTTTTTGCCTACGACAAGCGCAATAGCACGGGATGAGGGTAAAAAGGGGTAGTGCTTGGAATGAGTTGAAATTAGGAAATCATGCAGTGATTTGGTATTGAGAAATAATCCGACAAATTTGTACAAACTTAACTATAGGTTTATTACAAATAAGTGATCGGATGAATAAAGTTGCTTATACAGAAAAATGACAATGAAAATAACTATGAAGCCGGGGGAACAATCAGATTAACATAAAATGAAATTTGTTACTTACATTGGTCGCTGTGTTTGTGAGTGTATCGGTGTGTAGGTACGCTCGCTCGCAAGAGTATCGGTTGTCGCTCGCAGATAAGGGCTTCGTTGACGGACGCCACGCTCAGCGTTCGGAAAGCGGTCACCAGCACCAGACTTTTGGGCCGCTGGGAGTGCTTATGTATATGCGCGTAGAAAAATAGCACTTGAACTGTTTTATGGACTCGAGGTCGCGAGAGTCGACTAAACTTTTATACGATGCTTCGGTCAAAACCCGAAGATGTATAGTATTCGAAACTCTATGATACCGGTTCTACACTTCGAATTCTGTCAGAACAAGATTAAGAAGTGAAGTTAATTTTGATTGAAGATTTCGCGAGACTGAGATCTGTATTTGATGGCGACTGTCGGGAGACTTAGATTTAGACTTGATAGAAGAACTTGAGTCGATGGTAGTTGTTGGAAGACTTGATCTGAACGCGATGGCAATTGTTGGAAGACTTGATCTGAACGCGATGGCAATTGTTGGAAGACTGACTTCAGGAGGGAAGTCTTTCTTGATATAAAAATTAGGAGAGGTTCAGTAGTGGGAGAAGGAAGGTGGGAGAGTGTGGTCTTGGTCATCTAGTTCTTTAGGGATTGGACCATTGGTCGTGAAGCTATCGATTGATTAGCGTACAGATTCGTTAGGCACGTGCGTGGCCTTATTTCAGGGCATCGGTTCTGACTAATATGCGTATGAAGAGAAGGAGACCTTTGTCTCGTGTTTCGACGAAAAAGCGCATGGGATATAGAGTTCGATATCAGAGACCTAAGCATTCGCATGGTTTGTGTTATGTCGATTTATGGCTATGGTGACCTCTCATATTGAGAGGTTTGTATATCGGACTACGCTGCGAGACCGGATGTCTTATTATTTATTCGGAGTCATAAGCTCGTCGGAGCCGTCTAGTTTATGTTATGTTTAAATAATCTAGGGTCGAGACTTTCTTGGTTCTCATGCAGTTGGGCCGGCGTAGAATTTTTGGTTGTCTGTTGATCGAGGTGATGGTTGGTTTTCGTTAGACAGCTCTTCTTGGAATATTCGCCTGAGATCTTGTTCTTGTTGACAGCCAATGGTATAGGAAAAGTCGATAGCTGACGGTGCTGCTATCATGCATATATCGCTGTGGGTTGAATGTGCGTGTGAAACGTACGCACGTTCCTTTTTACGCGGTTATTCGTCTTATTCTTAGATTTATCCATTTAATAATAAGCTTATAACGGCAAATGAGGATATTGGGAATAACCGAGAGAAGGCACATTCGCTAGGATGTAACAGGTTAACCGCATTTCATACATTTTTGACGATTTTTAATGAAAATTAAGATTTTTGGGGAAAATGAATGTTGAATCCGTATTCAGGGGGTAAAAATACGCCGATATTTGAAATTCAAACTTTTTCCCGTCTCGGAAAAAAGGTACGGCTTTACTGAATAGTCGTTCATTGCTTCTCTACTCCGATTCTCTATTTTTTCAGCCATTTTTGAAGTGGACCTTCCGAGAAAACTGGTTGAGATATCAAGATAAATCATACGGCATTCTCCAATCTTACCAAAATGCTTTACAAAAACCCCCTTCAAGTTTATGACGCGCAAATAGGATCGACGCTACGGCTGTTTGAAGTTTTCGGATTTTCACGGTTTTGGAAAAGAGACTAGATGAATCGACATTTTTTTCCCACTTTGAAATATTTTGAAACGTCTATCCAAAACGTAATTTGCCGCTGATTACAGTGTCGCTGAGCTTTTGTCGAAAGTTCAAAACTGCGCTGACTAAAACCGAAAAACATATTTTTCTATGCTTTTGACGATTTTTAAAATAAATTTTCGGGTTTTGGGGTAAAATAAATGGTGAATTCGAATTCGGGGGGTGCAAATAAATTGTTATGGATTCAAAAAAATGTTTAATCGAAATATTTTCCCCACCGTGATTTAGACACAGGTTCGTCACTCAATGACTGCTCAATTATTTTTCGTTTCGATATGAAATTTCGCTCTGCGCGCATTTTCTTGGCAACTATATGCTCCACCAACTTCCACCAGATTAATCGAGCTCCAATTGTTTTTTAATTTTTTACAGAATTTCGAAGTCGAGCCGTCGATTTTCGCGAATTTGGAGTTTGTGGAAATATTTTGGACCAACATACAAATTTCGTATACAAAAAACAACTGCGATAATGTACTTCAAATGAGCGGTGCTTTACCTCCTCAAGCTTACTATTTGACATAAATGCTGATTTATGTAAACTTTAATTCCATCCCCCCTTTAAAGTGTTACCCGTTTCATTCAACTTAATGCATCCCTTTTAAATGTGGAGTGAAAAAAAGAAGAATAGAGGAAAAGTTCATCGCTTAGATTTTTTTTCAATGATCTCATGGTAGACTTCGGATCGTTTTGCATGAGAAAAAAATTCTCCATCCTCAAAGGTAATTTTGAGGATGGTTTTATCGACATTTCCTGGTCATTTACCGCGTGTTCTCCGGCCCGTTCCTGATGAGTTCCCGATCTACTCCCTACTACTTTCCTGGCCATTTACCGCTTATTCCCCGGCCCGTTCCTGATCAGTTCCCAAGAAAGGGAACGGCGGATCGGGACCTAACCTTAGACCCGTTACATTGCGAACCTATTCCAGGGTGGAAGGCCTGACCAGAGCCTGATATTATCTCAGGAAGGTAGATCAGGGGCGGGACTTTTTCCTGACTCAAATTTCTACACGGGCCCCCGTGAATAAATGTGACCGTGCATTCCCTACTTTGTGTCGGGCCCTGACCAGACTTGCTCTGTCTGATTTAACTGACCGGGCCCTCCCATGGAACAAACCGGGAAGATCGCAGAATCGTTTTTTTACGGCTTACCCTCTATGTTTGGAAATTATAATCTTCTGGCCGAGATATATTGCGAGCAAGTACATCTTCACGTAATGTCTAACCGGCTAGAACATTGACATGTTCTGAAAAGTAGAGCCTGTCTTTAAGAACTAAAGAAAAGCTACTTTGCTTTTCACTTCATCAAAGATATTTATAATTGATTGGAATTAAACTAATACATCTGTTGTAATTCTATTCATCATTAAAAGCATTCATTTTATCGATGATAATCGACACGGATAATAATGCTTATCATAAATACTGGGATTACGATAACTAATGATTTGGGCATAAAGAATAGCCAAATTACTTTAGGAGGCACAAAAGTGAAGCAGGTCATTCGTGGTTTTTGAACGCGTTGTCGCCATGTCGGGAAATATCAATGTTTTGGCCGGGAAGACGTTACCTGAATGTATTTCGCCAACAATCCGCCAGGTGGCTACAAGCGAAGCGCTTCGCGTAAGCAACGTACCATCGTACGAGGATAAAAGTTCGTCCTGTGAGTTGTAGCATGTACAGAAGTGCTATTCTTACAGCGTTCACTTACGCTTATGATTTTGCGATACTTGTGAAATAACCCTTTGCACTCTAGGCCTTTTTCACTCGGATAGTGATTTGTGTACGTTTGTCTGCCTCTTTGCCTATCAGGAAATGCGAGCAAGCGTATGTATACACGCATATACTACCTTGGCAAGTAGATAACGAACAAACAATATGTTGTCGAAATACTCAATTGAACACACTCTCGATTTTACCTCCTCAAGGATTCTAAAAAAGCTGAAACATCGGTTTTAATTTCCTCGTTTGTTCCCGGTTATTTTCCGACCGATTCCCTACAACTCTCCTGGCCATTTAGGCGGGGGGGGGGGGGGGGGGGTCCCCAGTGGCGGACACCTAAGCTTTTCGGTCAATAAAAAGAAAACTGCTTCGAGAAATGTAATTTTTTTAAAAATAATTACGTCAACAAAGTTTAAAACCAAGGTAAATTAACAAAAATGCAACCTCTGCATAAACACAATTAAAAACCCAAACAAACAAACTTTGGTACAAAAAATTGCCGTCACTGCAAGTGGCCCAATTATTATAGTCCGTCCGGTATTAAGGCGGTCCTCTAGTTTCTCGGGTCGAAAAAATCGATTTTTTTTTCTTCATAAATCACATCTACAACATGTGTAGAAAATGTGTGCCAAAGGATTTTTTGATATTCGAAGTGGTTCACAAGTTACGGCCCTGGAACGGAGCAGGTATACGGAGCAGGTATACTTTCAAACGCGTTTTTCTCGAAACACCATTTTTCGAAACGGTGACCACGACATTTCAGAAACTACTGCACCGATCTTGTTCAAATTTATACAGCATCTTTAATATGTTATAAGCCAGCGATTGAACTAGGATTATCATGATTGCTTCGATAGTTTTTTTTGTACGAGCGAAAAACTTAAGAAAAAATGAGTAAAAAATAGAATGGAATTTTCAAAAGTGTATAAAAAAGTCAATTTTTGTAATTTAGAATTCACTCTAGTTCAATCGCTAGTCTTAAATATGAAGATTAAAATGCCGTTTGGTTTTTTTTATTTCAGATAAGCAGAACAGCCGCAATCTTGGTCACCGTCAAGCACCTCTTTTACTTGATGTCTTCCTGTCGGCCACTATAACTTTTATTCTATTATATATTTTGACTTCGAAAAATTTGTAAAGCTTATTTAAATGTTAATAAAGATTATGCAAAAACAATGAGATTGATTATTTCGATGCTTTGCCCGTAAAACATTATTGAAAAAGCCGTAAAAAACAGCCGAGAAACTAGAGGACCGCCTTAAGTCTGTCCGGTACTTTGTACCGGACAGACTTAACTTCGAGCCCCAAGTGCCAGATATCTTCAGAACATTGTGCATCAATTGCATATGTAAGTTTTCGAACATTTAGGGATGTCTGCAAATTCTTCATAAACCCATCCACGGCAGCTGGCGCACTGCATCTAGGCTTTTTCATGGTCCTCCAGGCACCCTACGCAAGTAGCTTTTATATTCGATATTTGAGTTGATGGTTGTTTTTTTCTTTGCCTTAGCTCTACCTTTTCCTTTAGCCTTTACGCCTTTGGTTTTTTTCCATCTTCTTCTATCACTATTTTAAACTTCTTTCCAATTCCTTTCTGTTTGACCTTGACGTTATTTTTATTTTCTTTTTTTCGACAACAATTTTGCACGTCGATGAAGTCGGAATTTCACTTCTTTCGGCTTTTCTCTTCCTAGCAACTGATCGTGTTTTGCAGCATCTGGCAATGGCGACAAATTATGGAGAATTTGCACAACACCCGGAGCATAGCTAGTCCACGGTTTAATAACGATGTTTTGTCATGTAGAGTGCTTTTCGGAACGTCGTAGCAAAGCGAAGCTTCTCTCAAACTAAGTTAACTAATTTTTTTGATCCATTTTTCTTTCATTTTCTTCTCTTCCATTTCGATTTCGCTGCGTTCTTCTATTGTGTAAAACAACGTACAACAGTCATAATCAAAAGTATACATGCTTAGGAGAGAAGAACAGCATATTTACGGTCCGGTGTTAAGGGACCACTTTGTGTCCGGCACCAGGGGACAGAGAATCCCCAAAATTACGTGTTTTATTCCAAAACCCCTGGGGAAACCAAGAAAAACTTTCACAAACTTCGAATATTTATGGAACACGACGTATAATAAACATTGACATAAACACTTAACGGAGACTTTGTCCTTGAAGTGCCATATTTCAGGTGTTTATAGTTTATTGTTTTTAAAGGAAACGAGTAAAGCTTTTTGAGTGCGGTTTTTTTCTTGCTTTTATTCATGATATACAGAACGTTCAAACATTTTTTTTTGAAAAAAAAAACCAAAATGGCGGCCGTTGCGGCTCCGCGAAAACAGGTCCTCAAATCGCGGGAGGTAAGCGGCTGACATCACTGCCCCCTCTTTGTTGATCTGAAACACAAATTCAAAGCATATTATCAATCTGTGACCCTTTGGTCATGGAATGACGGATGGGTTTTTCGTTTAGTACAAATTTCGGAAAATGGCGGCAATTAAAAAAAATCGAATTTTCGCCTTTTTTCGCATAAAAAGATAAATAATAAATGCAAAAATGTATCAATCGAAAAAACGATCCGTCATTCCGTGAAAGCATATTTTCTGAGTATGCTCTCCAAATTTCAGGTCGATATGTTAATTACAGCGGTCAGGAGAATGTCAGCCATTTTTGAAAACGTGTTTTCGAGAAAAACGCGTTTAAAGTTTTGTAATGTGTTTACACAAATGTGTTTATAATTACCGCTAATCGCGCAATGCCTGGTCCATAGAGGCATCCCTCCTCTTCTTCTAGCTGCTCATGTTGAGCCGCTAACCTCTCCCGCCGATTTCAAGGACAAAGTCTCCCTTAAACACAGAAACTTATCAGTAACACTCACCTCGATCTTAGATCAGGAGTAGTACTTTTCCCGACTCAAATTTCTACACGGGTCGTTTAGAAGACCGGGTCATACCTGCGCCATTTTGTAAAATGAATAAAAAACACCCTGTCACAGCCAAAAGTTCTGATAAAACATACCCCAAGTCTTATGAATGGAGAAGAAATCTTTCCAATAAAAAAAATCATAAAAATCAGCAATTTTTTCCTTACCTAACGAAAGCGGACCCTAAAGTGATGTTCCTTGTCATTTGAATACTGCATTTTGTTTCCATTATGTTCCAAACTTCAAATCCTTTCTCCGATTCTCCCAGATCTTGATCCACAATAACGTCCCGCTATTCTTTACTACCATCACCAAGATTCGTGAAAATTCTTTACCCACTTACTACGAATGATAATCAGAAGCGATCCCGAATCCTTTGCTTATCGGAATAACTTCTCCAATACAGCACTAACCTCCCGAACGTTGTTTGTCTCTATTATACCTCGGGCGTTAGAGAATGTTTCGATTCGCAATTTATCGAGTATCGAATAAAGAACAAGAATGATCGACCGTACGTTGGTGTAGATACCCGAGTTCCAGCGAGAGGATGAGCAGGAACAAAAATCAACGACAGTACGTAACTTCGTATGGAACTAAAAGGTAAAGTGACTGTATGACGTTTCGGTAATACACGTTGGTAATGCATGTATTCAAGGCTCATTTGAAATGGTCGAACACGCATTGCACATCAAAAGCACAAGAATACAGCCAACCCTTACAGTAGCGTACATTTTTATGAGGACCTTTTATATACCGCTACTTAGCGTCTTAAGATCGCAGGACTGGGACATTCCTTGTATTACGAACACGAGGTGGCAAACGTCGTTCGGTAGCTTCTTCTCGACCACCGACTGCGCGCAGTTATTTTCGGACATGCATGTGTGTGTGCCTGTGTATTTATTCTTTCATAAATATGTATAGAAACACACACATTTGCGTCTATTATGAGGATACGTATACTCGACTTACGCGTATAGATATGTAGCCTCACGCGATATCTCCTCAGTGGTAATGGCGCAATAATGCACGCGTGTACACAGTTCCGGAAGCTTTTTCCGCCGGCAGTCCTTAATGCCTGCATCCACCATTTCTCACTCACCCGAGATGTCTGTCAGATATGTCTTGGCGTCGGAACGCACACGCGATTTTCATGAACATTATTCTTCACCGTGACAATGGCGATGACACACACGTTGCTGCCGATAGTTCACCGGAGGTTCGCCCTTCGGGGATGCATGGCAGACTGGAACAATGGAATGGAGTGGTTGGTACTTGTAGAACATCGAGTAGATGCCTTGATTTTGGATAACACGATGTGGGTATGACTGTTTCCATTCGTATCTCCGCTTCTCGTGTAGTTTACCTTTTTTTTGCATAAATCTATGGAAGTTGTCCAAGGTGATTATGCAGAATTTTGGTCTTCGAGAGAAGTATTGTGGAATGGATGCGGGCGGTGTTGAAGTTCAGATGAGCATGTGCAAATCTTGTGATGCAGATTGCCAGCTCGTGATTTAGGGGACACTTTGGCTTGGTGCACAGATATGATGAAATGATGGGGGTTCTTAATGGCTGCGTATCTCTAAAGAACGAACTTTCCGTCACACTCTCAATATCTTTTCAAATATTCGCACTATACGAATAACGATGACGTTTAATGGTCGGAGAATAAGTGTTGATAGTAGGGGAATCTAGTATAGCCGTCAGTGAATGCTAGGTTTTACGAATGACTACGTTATCTTCTGGTGCGAGCTTTTACAAATGACCACGTTATCATCTGGTGCTAAAAATACCCGTCGGGTAAGATTTTTTCTTGTTAACCATAATCTAGTTATTCATAATCTTGGGTCATTGTTTTCGCTTATTCATAATCTAGGGTTATTGTACTTCACCAATACTGCACAACGGATATTCTAACTCCAAAGTTTTTGTCACAACGAATAAACAAAATCTGCACTCACTTATGGGTAAGTTGACATACCTGACGTCGGTGTAACGTGACACACTATCTCGTCGTACCCTGCTGCGTATAAAACCGGATATAAAATCAGATCCTTTGGCTTATCATTATAGGATGCCGGGTTATCAATTTGATTATCAATGAATGTGGAGTCGTGAGGCTGGTCCGAAGAACATATGACCAAGACCATTGAAGCTGCGAAGAAGTATCAAATGCGTTGGCTTTTAAGGTAGTTCTGTAGGTACGCGTATGAGCCGAAAGTTTTGGTCGAAGCGTATAGTAACATCCAATGCCTATACGATGCTGTTGGTTGTAGAATTTTGACAGAACTTGTACCCTCTATGTGTCCCACACATTCGCACCTCATGCATAGCTCTTGTAATCTCTTGTTGAAATATTGTATATAAATAAAAAAAAGCGTGAAAATGTCAACCCAATTGCGATACAAAGGAAAGTTTACAAGAAAAAAGAGGCCCTTGCTAAAAGACTGAAAGCTGTGGCAGCCATGTGTCAAGCAAATGCGGCTAAACGCGATGAGAGTAACCATAACCTCAACGATCAGCAACAAAAATTCGCTGTCGAAGACGTCGGATCTTGGATTTACATCTTGCCGACAGTTTAAATTGTATTCGCTGTAACACAGACAAATACAAGCATAAATTGAACAAATTAAATTTGTTTGCAGAATAAATTTATTTCACATCCGTCTCAGGATTACTAGAACTCGGGGAAACAACACGCTTCGAGTTCCCAGAGCACGCGCTGATCAGGGGGCTGCAGCGTACACTGTTACCATTCCGTTACAGATGGTTGGGCCCGAGTTCGGTGTGGAATGAAATGACCACTTTTCATAAGTCGATATCTCCAAAACTCAACGGTCCAAGTTTGTCATTGAAAAAAAAATCAATCCCACAATAGTACTGCGTACACGTGTGTTTTTATTTTGAAATCCTAAGATCCGTTTAGAACCTATGCCCAGAAATGCGAGCAAACTCCTATCGGTTTACGTGTTAGGTATGGGGATTGCGTACAAAAATACCCATATTCAATTGCAATTATCTGATTAACTAAACGGTGAATCGAATTGAATTTTTGGGCATCATGCAGTCCACAAAGGTTACATCTACATGCCCGAGTCGAAATTCGAAAGGGGGTCTGATAGTGTTCAGTAACCATCATGCGTTGGACTAGGTAGGACCGCGCGTTCGACGTAGAGGCGTACTTTTCCAATGGCTTTTCCATTATCTCCACCCAGCGAACCTTTCGCATTCGCTTCAAATTTGCCCCTGCAGCTCCAGCAACTCTCCAAAGCGGAAGAAATGGATCTTGGGCAAACAGTTACAATATTTTTGATAGGAATTGCCCTCACGTATGCATGTATACGCGGAACCCTATAGCAGGCACGCATGCATACGTATAGGTACCAGTCTACGTGTGTTGGTGTATGCTTAGGCGTGTACGTGGGTCATTTGACAAGTACCTAGCCTCACCGCTAGATGGTGCCACTATTGCAAGAGAAATACACTATAGTGTAGTACCGTCTTGTAGACGGCTACTGACAAAATTTTAGCCGGATCGGACTTGTAGTTCTCTTTTGAGAGCGTGTGAAAGCAAGTGTGTCCGTTGATTTTTGAAAGAATGGAGAAAGAACAATATCGGTCGGTGATTCGATTCTTGTTTTTGGAAGGGAAATCGCGCAGTGAAATTAAAGAACGCTTGGATGCAGTGTATGGGGATGCTTCTCCTTCGATGGCGACCGTTAAATTTTGGTATAACGAGTTTCAACGTGGTCGTACGTCGGTTTTTGATGATCCACGCCCAGGTGCTCCAAAAACAGCCACTACGGAGGAGAACGTGACAAAAATACACGATATCGTTTTGTCAGACCGCCGATTAAAGGTGCACGAGATAGCTGTGATAGTAGGCATCTCAGAAGAACGCGTGTGGCATATCCTACATGAGACTTTGGGCATGAGGAAGCTGTCGGCAAGGTGGGTGCCGCGTTTGCTGACTGCAGACAACAAGCGCATTCGTGTGACCACTTCAGAGCAGTGTTTGGAGCTGTTTAATCGCAATCCAAAAGAGTTTTTGCGTTGTTACGTGACCGTCGACGAAACATGGATTCACTGGTATACTCCAGAGACCAAGGAGCAGTCAAAACAGTGGACCTTACCCGGCGAACCTGCTCCAAAGAAGGCGAAGACGGTCCCGTGGGCTGGAATGGTGATGGCCACTGTTTTCTGGGATTCTCAAGGTGTGATTTTTATTGACTACCTGGAGAAGGGCAAGACGGTCACGGGACAGTACTACGCCGAACTATTGAGCCGATTTAACGCCGTGTTAAAAGAAAAACGGCCCCATTTGTCGAGAAAGAAAGTGCTTTTCTACCATGATAATGCACCGGCTCACACCTCCGCGCTCGCCACGGCTAAATTGGTCGAATTACGCTATGAACTGCTGCCCCATCCACCGTATTCTCCAGATTTGGCTCCGTGCGACTTTTTTTTGTTTCCGAATCTAAAAAATTCACTCGCCGGGAAGAAATTCCACTCCAATAACGAAATAATCGCCGCCACGGATGCCTATTTTGCAGAGCAAGAGATAACATTTTTTTCAACGGGGTTAAAAAAATTGGAACACCGCTGGGCCAAGTGTATTCAAGTAAAAGGAGACTACATTGAAAAATAAATTTTATTTTTAGCAAAATTTTGGTGTTTTCATTTGTAGGCTAGGTACTTATCAAATGACCCACGTATGTGTGCGGGTATATACGTGTGTCTGCGCATGCGCGTATTCAGGCATATGTATCTCTATATGCGTAATAGAGTCTATGGTCGTGTTCGTTGGGTCTCATCATTTTGATACGAACAAGTGCGCATGCGCATAATGATGCGCAACTGCGCAATGAAACGAGCGCATCATCAATTGCGCATCATTATGCGCATTCGCATTTGTTCGTATCAAAATGATGAGCCCCAACGATCACGACCTATACGTGTGCGTGTATTTGTGTGCCAATCGAGGTCCTTCTTAGCGTCTGCAAGTGGAGAAAAGGGAAATTTGTTCCCGTTCCAGGCCCTAAGTAAAAGCTCATTTTATATTGAATACGAAGCTACTTTACTGCCTTTATCTCCTACCACTGTGACGATCTGGAGGGGCAAAATAGGCTGAAAATTTCGACTCGGGCACCATACTTAGATTTCAGCCAATTTCTAAGATTTCACCAAAACTACAGAAGTACCTTAACATCCAAACATTTTAACTTGCCGCAGGCAACACTTTATCGTCACTATAATAGTGGTCCAGTAAATATTGGTTGCTATAAACCTTTGACCCAGAAATTAAGGGGTAATAACAACTCGTGCTTTTTTCTGGTTTTGTTATTGGCTTAAAAGTTCCCTCAACTATCCAAAAATCATATTCGAAATTTCATGTGTTCAAAAGTTTTATGTGGCTCCAAAAACTCGACTCACCGAGTGAGGTAATGGTGCTGATTTGCAGATAATTTGAGAGCGCTCTTCGAATGCTCGCTTTTTAAACTTAAAGGTCATTAGGGCGGCGAATACATATTATCGACTGTCGGTACTTATTGATTTTCTGAATTCGGTCTCTAGATGTCGTCACTACTCGAATTTTCAAACTAGAATTACAGTGGACGCCAAAAAAGTCCGTTAGAATGCACGAAACTTTAAAAGTTTCTCTAAAAACCATGTTTTCAATTTCAAACCTTCAATTTTCAACCGATCGCCTCCAAATTTCACCTGTAACTTCCTAGTAACATTTTCTAGTGAAATCGACAACGACGATGAGGACACGTCAATGGACACAGCGCATTACACCTTAATTAATGCATGAAATAACGTAAAAAAATTACCAGAGATGTATGAACATATGAATAAATTATTGTCGGAGTTGCAGAATTTTGCGTTTTTTTCATAATGAAAAAAAAGGCTAAAAAGTCACCTAATTTTCGGTCTTCTAAGGTGGTTGTTCGCCTCAATCATGATTCACTGTGCAGCTCAATGCCTAGTAGAATTAATTGATATCTATTTCGGTAGTTCTCGAATTGTAAGAGGGCAAGCATACAGACAATAAAGAAAAAAAAACTACTCTTCTATTTGGTTTCGTTACTATAAACGTGTATTAAGAAATGTTATGGAAGTTCGAAAATTGCAGGCAAAGCACCCCTTACATTTTTATAATCTGTGGAGATATACATGTATATTTAGAAGTGTTCGCTTGCAAAGCTTGATTATGGCAAAGTGCAGAGTCCCGAGAATTTTCGAGAGCGGAAACCGGAATCCCTTTCTCGTTCGGCGCGTATATATCTACTGAGGTACTTCGTACCGTGCACGGGGCACGCATGTACAGAGCTGCAGATTCGATAAAGCGTCGTCAAATTTATGACCCGGTATACATGAGGTGGGCCTTTTGCTCCTTCGGTCAAGAATTATAAACGCTTTCTGGGTAGCACTCTCTCGGACACTCGCACACTCCAGCGAACGTACACTTCGAGGCCTCGAACGAGACTGGAGCGAAGAATCGAAAGCCGGCTCAGCCGCGCCATCATTGTTGCGCAATTTTCTTTGAATCGAGCGAAAATCGGTAATGCGAACCCGAGCCTAATCCTTATGAATTTTCGGTGTACGCGGAGCCGCAGTGAATTGCGGAACAACGCGGAAGATACGCGCGAAGGCCTTGCGAAAGAGTGAGGAAGTGAAGGCTCGAAGAAATATGTACACATATATTCGTATATTTTTTTTTCTCTCGACAATTCAAGCAGTCAAGCGCGTTTCTTGAACTCTTAATTTTTTTGTTACATTCCGGAGCGAAAGCCGGATATATATACAGATGACCATCTTGTTCGCAATTTTTTTAACTGCTCTTCGGTCGCGGTGTGGACGTTTCGATACTCGTTCAGCACATTTACCACCCCTTTGTTGTGAATTTGAAAGAAAAAAGTGAAAATACTGACGCCACGCACTTAAAAATCGATCTATTATCCGTTTTTCAAATCTGTATCGTCCGAAGATGCTAAGAAAAAAATACATGTGTAGATATATTTATATTTATATTTATATAAATATAAATATATATATATATATATATATATATATATATATATATATATATATATATATATATATATATATATATATATATACATATTTATATATTAGAGTGGCACAAATTTGAGCTCTGTTTTTTTCCGCGTTCTCACCATCCAATTATCTTCTTTAACGCGGTCCTCTAGTTTCTCGGCTGTTTTTTAACGGCTTTTTCAATAATTTTTTACGGGCAAAGCATCGAAATAATCAATCTCATCGTTTTTGCATAATCTTTATTAACATTTAAATAAGCTTCACAAATTTTTTGAAGTCAAAATATATAATAGAATAAACGTTATAGTGGCCGACAGGAAGACATCAAGTAAAAGAGGTGCTTGACGGTGACCAAGATTGCGGCTGTTCTGCTTATCTGAAATAAAAAAACCAAACGGCATTTTAATCTTCATATTTAAGACTAGCGATTGAACTAGAGTGAATTCTAAATTACAAAAATTGACTTCTTTATACACTTTTGAAAATTACATTCTATTTTTTACTCATTTTCTCTTAAGTTTTTCGCTGGTACAAAAATAAACTATTGAAGCAATCATGATAATCCTAGTTCAATTGCTGGCTTATAACACATTAAAGATGCTGTATAAATTTTAACAAGATCGGTGCAGTAGTTTCTGAAATATCGTGGTCACCGTTTCGAAAAATGGTGTTTCGAGAAAAACGCGTTTGAAAGTTCGCGCTCCCTGCGCGCGCTCCGTATACCTGCTCCGTTCCAGGGCCGTAACTTGTGAACCACTTCGAATATCGAAAAATCCTTTGGCACACATTTTCTACACATGTTGTAGATGTGATTTATGAAGAAAAAAAAATCCATTTTTTCGACCCGAGAAACTAGAGGACCGCCTTAAAGAAAAAAAAATTGTGCCGAAAGCTGCGAACGGTCAACAAATATTTAGAGGTCCCTGGAGCCACCCAAAAATTCAAATTTTCATTTAAAAAACCATTTTTTTTCGTCCACTTCTCACACATGAATTTTACGCTCCATAATTTTCAAATTAACCTCGCTAAAGCTCCAGCCGGGCAATGAATATTTAGTGGTCGCTCAGGAGCTCCGAAATTTTCCATTTTTGCAAATTTTTTTTTACTCTTCTCATCCATAAATTTGACGCTTTGTAAAATGTTCGAAACAATGAAGCCTTTCTTCTTTAGAAACAGGTTTTAAACTTTATCTCACCCTTCCAACCCAAGAATTGTAATTTTTGTTTTTATGAAATAATTCATTAACGCTCTTGTCGTTCTCAAAATTATAGGTCGGTTTATTCCTAAAACTGAAATGGCCGGCTAGAGTTTTCGCGAGCTTAATTTAAAAATTCTAAAGCGTAAAACTCATGGGTAAAAAGTGGACGAAACAAATCGACTTTTTCTATGGAAATTTGAATTTTTGGGAGGCTTGGATCTCTAAATATTTTTTTACCGCTCGCAGCTTCGTCGACAATTTTTTTTCCTTTATAGAAGATAATTGGATGGTGAGAAAGAGGAAAAAAAATAGAGCCCAAATTTGTGCCACCCTAATACATATATACATCTAAGTATAGGTAACATATTTATAGAGTTATAAGCGTCGCGCGAAGTACGCTTTACTCCATTTATTACCCTGGGGAAACGGGAGTGCTGTTTAAGATAATAAAGATGTTGAAAGACCTTGGAAGTTCTCGAGAGATTTTTTTTTACGGATCTGGGAAATGTTAAAAAATGAACTTCAAATGCTTTGAGTGTCGCCATAATTGCAATAAAGAGTCGATAAAAGATTAGTTAAATACAAAGCGATATAAACATGATAATATTATAGTTATTTCTATTTTTTGTGAGAGGTGTTGAAGTCCTATTATTGTGTGTATTTCGGATAATAAAGATGTGGGTACGTTCCTTTTAGGAGGTTAAAACGTTAGCCTCAATCCAAGATTGAAAAAAAAATATATATGGTATTTTCCAGACTATACCGAGTCTTTACGAATTAAATTTTTTTTTACCACAAAACACCACAGATCAAAAATAGTTTCATGTATGTAATTTTACGTGGGGTTAAATGGGCAAGACGTTCCCACTACATGTGATATAATTTTTTTGGCTATTCAGCATCAAGATAAACCATTTCTAACAACGGATTAACACAAACTAAACCTTTGTAACGATTTAGAATAAAAACATTTTGTCCATCGTAAGACAATATATATATAGGCATCATTGAAAATGACTGAAAATTTCATTCTGAGTTGTATAAAACATTTACTGACGCAGTTTTTTCATAGTAATAATTGATAATATTATCCTGTTTCAAGTTGCTAGTAATACAAAAGTTTTTCTCATTCACGTAATAAAAATATAAAAATGCATAGTTTTTCTGTTTAATTATATATTTTACGAAAAATTATCATCTACAGAATAGATCATAGCACGTATGCTTTTTTTTGAGATTTCTTGAAAAAAAAATGTATGAACCGTCATTTAACTCAACTGGACCGCTCCAACCGCCTCAAGTTCTCGAGAGATATTTTTACTTACAGATTTGGGAAATGTTAAAGAATAGACTTCAAATGCTTCAAAAGTAAAACATTTCATGTTACTGCTACGAGTCCCACGAGGTGTCATATTGTTACTATTTCGTGTAATTTTGTTATATTTATGAGGAATGTATACTACCGGCGAGAAGTTTCCGGACAAAAATTCGAAAAAGTCCCGGAAGGATTTTTCATGCCATTTCGCCGATAGTTGACATAAATAAATTTAATAAACGAAATTTTAAAGGGGAGGAATTTACCTTCGTGTCGTTTCTTTTAAAATTGTTACTATTTTTTACGACTTGGACCCTCTTTTAGCTTAACCTTCAATTTTTTTTAAAGCTCCGTTCTATTTTTTTCTAAAGATCTTGTGACTTTTTTGAAAAAGAGACAATTTCTTGTAAGTTAAATACCTACAGCACAGATATCACAGCATCGCAAAAACCTCGAAATGTTTTTGTGGAAAGGAGGATAGGTAAGCACACACTTGCAGCGTGACGTCTCTTTTCCTCTCAACCTCATTATAGTAACATTTCTTCTGGTCCTCGTTAGGTCGCCTCAGATAAGCACTGGACGGTGAAAGTCTCGATTAAACCCTCCCCTCTCTTCTCCCTCCTTTCCGAAGACAAAGGAAACCCTTCACCGTTGTGCTGTCATTAAAAATCGAAATTGAATGTGTGAATACATGTAAGCATTTTCTTCGTAGAAATCCTCGAGGGGAGAACGTATTCATGTGAATTCGCCCACCGAAAAGTCCTTGAAAAATCCTAATACTAAGCATACAACTAACAACTAGGTTTACTACTAAGTAGCAGACTCTAAAAGACATACTACTACATAGTGGACTCTAATAGGCATACTATTAAGTAGTAGCCTACAATATGCGTACTACTAAGTAGACTCTACTAGGCATACTACTAAGTAGTAGACTCTGGTAGACATGTGCCAAGTCAGAGGCTCTACCAAGGCCACCGATAAGCCGACTACTAAGTGATAAATTACCTACTGAGCAGTGTACTAAGTAGTAGGTCACTTACTAAGTAGTAGATTCTACTAGGCATGTGCTAAGTCGGAGGCTCTACCAAGGCCACCACTAAGCCGATTACTAAGTAGTAAACCACTTTAGCAGTACACTAAGTAGTAGGCCACTTACTAAGTAGTAGTAAGACTTACTTACTAATCTGTAAGACTTACTTACAAAGTGTCAGACTTAGTACTTACTATGGGCATGTGGTAAGTCGGAGGCTCTACCAATGCCAGGACAAAGCCGACTCCTAAGTAGTACACCATCTCCTAAGCAGTAAACTAAGTAGTAGGCAACATACTAAGTAGTACACTGTAGTACCTAAGCAGTAAGCTAAGTAGTAGGCAACTTACTAAGTAGTAGTAAGCCACCTATTAAGACCCGAGTAGAAATTGTTCCAGCCTCTCTGAGTTACAACCTAGTAACTGGCTCGCCCAATTGAGCTCATACGAACTGACCAATAATTGGCTCGCTATGAGCTAGTAATATTGTGAATGTTTTGTTATCCAGCCCTTGTTTAGTCACCGCCCAGCTGATTTTTTTCACAAATGACAAAGTGAGGTTATGTGACTGCGTGTAGCTCCATCGAGCGAATGATTCATGGCTGGCTAGCTAACTTGAGCCATCTAAAGATGGCTTCGCAAAAGAAAAAAATTCTCAAGTGGGCATGGCTGCATGACCTAGCCAACACTAGCTAACTGCGGCTATGCGCCCCTTGGCTATTCACTGCCCAGCTGAGCTTGGTCATGAATGATAAAGTGTGGTTATGTGACGACGTGTAGTTCTATCGAACAATTGGCTCATGGCTGGCTAAGCAGCTTGAGTTACAGATGGCGTTGCGAATGCAATTCTCAAGTAGGTATCTCGCCATGACCTAGCCAACACTTCCCAACTGCGGCCGCGCTAGCCGGAATAAATGATTGGACAAAAACAATTTAAGGTTATGTAATTCTATGCAATTATCGCTGTCAATGCGAACGCAATAGAGTTATTGATCCGATAATGTTATTTACATTTGTTAATCCACCTATTTTTCAATAACCTGACATTGTGTAGTGTGACATATGTAGACGATAAGAAAATTCAGAAATTAAACAAGTAGAACTGGCTCAGTGGACAACGTCACAACTCATCACCCAGAGGTCCCGGGATCGAAACCACGTTACGACGTAAGCGTTTGTCTAAGATAATTTAAAATTGAACCATTAATATATTTACAGCGCAAACAGCAGAACCCTAATTAATGAACAACGAAGAATATCGTAAAAGGGTCCAATGATGTAAACAATGTGCAAAAAAAATCACGAAACTATAAATATATAGCCGTAATTTTTTCAAAATCTAATCGCCACCTATTTTTGTGTTCCCAGTCGCTAGCTGAAAAAACTAGGGCATGGCTAGGTCAGAAATATAATACAGCCGTGGGATATTTCTTTCTATCTAGTCACCATCTATTTTTTTGTATTCAGTCACTAAAATACAAAAGCGTTACAAGGCTGGGTAGTCAATGGCTAATACGGCTAGCTAATGGCGATTCGAAATATCACTTTACTAGCTTGTGGCTAGGCGGTGATGAGTTACCTTTTCCACTTGGGGAAGTACACTGATTAGTAGGCAGCCTACTAAGTTGCACACTAAGTGGTAGGTCATTTACTGAACAATGGACTTAGGAGTATGTTTAGTAGAGTCTGTGCTCTGCTAAGTCTCCTATTATAGTCTACTGGACAGTTAGTAGAGTGCTCTACTAAATCTCTAGCAGGCTTAGTAGTGGGTGCTTTGGTAGACTTTTTACCATTTCGTTTATCTCAATTTATGTACATACAATACACGTACTGCAATACGTGTAAAGCTTACAACCGAATTGTAACACGTGTAAGTCCTACAACTGACGCAGGAGTTGAAGAATCCCGTCGACCTCGAGATTCGGACCAAATCGACGAGAATCTCGGGAATCCTAGTCTCTAACTCATCCAATGTGAAAAAATCAACCATACGTCTTTAAGGCGTTACCCCCACTTGTAGCGCAAAAAAGGCCTTTTTCATGAATTTTTTTAAAGAAAACTACAAAACCTTTTTAATCGATCAATATACCATGTTAAAGAACACATCTTGAAGAACTTTCAATAATTTTTTTATTGAAAAATATTACATTGTTTAGTGGCAAATGGATCATCTGAAAAAAAATGCGGATGGATTTAGTCAAATATAAGTATAAACTAGTCTTTAATCGAAGGATTTTAAAAAATATTCATTTTCCACAAAATGGCGGACAGTCACAGTTAATGGTTCGATTTTAACGAAAAAAACGGCCGTTTTTTGGCTATAAAACGGCCATTTTTTTCGAAAAAAAAATCGAACGATTAAAGACTACATTTTTATGTATTAAATAAGCCTGCACAATTTCAAGAAGATCGGTTCATTAGTGTTCGAGTAATGTTGGTCACCGACTTCAGAAATGCCATTTTGAGAAAAACGCGTTTAAAGTTTCTCTTTCAACGCTCTTTCAACGCTCATATCTCAGTCAATATTGTTCGGATCGACTTCAAATTTTCAGGACATATCCTCAGATACTTATACTTCAAAAAAATGCAATAAAAAATCTATTTTTTAAAAATCGCAAGTGGGGGTAACCCCTTAATCTCGAAACCAGGGTGCTTGCACTTTTTCTGGGACACGATACTGGCGAATTGATGAAAATAGAGTATATAATACGATTATCATTAGCAAAAGTTGCGAATTAAGCGAGACCACCAGTCTCAAGCCCGGAAAAAGGTGAATTACGACAATTTTTTACGGATACTCAGTTTATAGAATAAAAGTTCCGTTTAGTAGTCTTTACTCTACATATCTTAAGGTATCTGTACGAATGTTTTTACAAGATTTTGAAACAAAATAGCCGCGCTGGAACTGTATCAAGCGAGTCACCTTTGTCTGATAGTATCCTGCGGCTGGCAAAAGTTATCCCATTTTTTACCTAGAACAAAAATTCAAAACGATTTGAGTTTTCGATAACATTTGCCTTCGAAGTACGTGGAAAAATCGAAAGATATTGTTTTTTTAATAAAATGGTGGGTGTTCGAAAAAAAAATTCTTCTCGTTAAAAAAGAAATCGCTAAAAAAAATTTGGCGATAAAAAGTATAGAACATTTCAAAATGTTATTATGAAGTTCCAAAAAAAAAACTTCAAGTCAATCGGTGAAGAATTGACGATGTCATGTTGTCGACCACAAGACATTATCAGACAAAGACTGCCTTTATCCAGCTTTACCGTCGCTACCCTTGCGAAATCTTGTGAAAAAATTTGTCAAGGTACTTGAAGGTATATAGAATAAAGGCCACTGAACGAAATTTTTATTCTATCCCCTGGGTATCCACAAAAATGGTAAAAATTCACCTTTTTCCGAGCTCTAGACTGCCCAGGTAGGGAATCAAAAGGCTGACGATGGAAACAAACTTGTGCGAGCCTTGTTTCACCGAGCCTGAGTGAGACAGACCTGAGCCAGGTTTCATTGCATCGTTTGGAGCAGCCTGGAACCAAGACTGGCTGCTTAGCCTAAACTCAGGGTTATTTCAAGCTTTATTCAGCCAGTGAATTTTAAGGCTAAAAAATCAAGGCTGGATGCAGGCTTGTTTCAGGTTGTGATAAAATAAAATAAATTTTAAATAATATTTTTTCTGTACTTTCATGAAAAAAAAATTAGCAATAAATTTGTCGGGTGCGAAGGCACGAGAAACGAAAGCGAAGGAGGCAGCTCAGAACATTTAAACATATTCTGTTATCGATATTTATGAGGTACACAAAAAAGTTTTTTTCTCGTCACATACACATTTCGTATATACTCACTCTCTGGGGTTTGCGTACACTCTGTGTATTACGTGTCCCATAAACAATAAATAAAATTAAGTATTGTGTTTAAAATATTTTATATGTATTTTATAACAAATAATATAATGAATAATAAATATATATAATAAATAAAATGAATTCTTTACAAATTTATTAAATTTACCCCAATGTAGAATATAGAAAACTAAAAACAGGCCTCATATAGCCTCGAGAAGAGTTTGGGATAAGCTTGGTCATAAATGCTCGTGAAGGCTTCATTAAGGCTCGTTTTGAACCTTGTTGTTTCGTCGTTTCAGGCTTAGTACAGGCTTTTCTACCAGCCTTTGGTCAAGCTTGTGTGCAACAGCCTGAAACCGCGTTATCATTCAGGGGTTCAGTTAGGCCTGAAATCAGGCTGGTGCTCAGCCTGAATAAAAAAATGTGGACCTTGTTTCAGAGCTTGGCGAGCCCTTTTTTCGTCGTCAATTCCTACCTGGGTGGTGGTCTCCCTTAAGAAATGTAACATTTGCCTTCTATAATCTTAAATAATTTCAGTTTTATGGTTAATGAATGAAAACATGTTCCACGATAATCATTGCGCTCACGCATATGAACGCATAACGTATTGAAAGAATGTTTTTTTCAACTTTCGTTCACGTTCATTTCTGAACGTGTTCTTTATCTCCTACCGTGCAATAATCAATGCCCAGACGTATTTCTGTTGTTCTTTTTCGCATATCCCGGGCCCTTCTTATCGCGAAGGTGAAACCTCTGCGTGGTCGCTTCGTATGGTGCCCGAAGGATTACTCGAATGCCCGTGCGATATCTTGCAGACCACGAGGAGTCCCCAGCGAGGATTTGGAGAGTGCGCGACAACGCGCTATCGGCAGAGAGCTCCGTATAACAGCCACGGGACCGTGGCAATGTCTCGAGATTAACTTTTCTTTCCTTTGTTACGTCGCTCCGCTTGCACGACGACCCTCTTATTTCACATGGGGATGCGGACGGGAACGGTGACTGAGCGGCATCCCGAGATCCTTTCTCGCCCACAGAGATCATCGGGACCACCCGGTGTTCGTTTGCACACCTCGCTCATTCCCTTGGAGGCTCCATTGATCCTCAATGTCAATGAAACATTTTCGATACTGATATAGCAACAATGTCTCAGATGGGCCGCGGATTTAATAAGGCTTACCAAGAAATTTCAGAGTGAATATTTTTCGCCGAAATAATTGTTGGCTATATTCTATCCACTTTCATGCAATCAAATGTATTACCATTCATTGAGATAGTCATCAAATTATTATTGTTACTCACTCAAATAGTGATCAAATTGCTATTAGTTATTACTTAATTAGTGATAAAACTATTATTAGTAAATACTTAAATAGTAACCAAATTACTATTAGTAATTACTTAATTAGTATTGAAATTACCATTAGTACTTACTTAAATAGCAATGAAATTACTATTAGTAATTACTTAATTAGTCATAAAATTACTGTTAGTGATTACTTGAATAGTAATCAAATTACTATTAGTATATATTCAATTAGTAATCGAACGACTATAAGGATTTACTCAAATAGTGATTAAATTACTATTGCTAATTATTCAAAAAGTAATAAAATTGCGATTAATAATTACTCGAATGGTGGTTTTACTCAATTAGTAATCACATGAATGTGAGTATTTACTTAATCAGTAATAAAATTACTATTGGTACTTACTGAAATGGCAATCACACTACTATTAGTAATTACTTAATTAGTAAAAAATACTGTTGTAAATGACTTGAATATCAATCAAATTACGATGAATAATTACTTAATTAGTAGCTTTGCTAAACTAGTAATCAAATTAATGTTAGTAATGACTTAATTAGTGATAAAATTACAATTAGTGAGTACTTAATGAATTGTTTTCTTACGAATTACTATTGGTAATCATTTATACATTAATAAAATTTCCATTTATTATTGAATAACGTTATTTTTATTAACATTTATTTCCAATTTCGCGCTATACCCTTGTAGGCATCCAAGGGCATACATCTACGATCCCGTTCGTTTTCACTTGTACGCTACACCTGTCGTTTCACCATTTCCAGTTACGTACAGAATCCCCCGGAGTGTTGTTCACAGCTACTCTTTCCGAAGGCACTCCGAATACTCGTCGACTACAGTCCGTTATACTTAAACAGTACTCTTATAAGTATTCACGTAAATAATGCTTTTGCTTACTTAAAGGTAAGTAATAAAAACAAACGTAGTTTGTTTAAACGAACTACGCGTTTAAAAAGCAACTAAAGAATTGAGTGCAATTTAAAAAAAGAGACACAAAAACGTAGTGCCAGTCAGGTGCTAATGCATTAATCGTGTTCGTATCTACCGATGCGCATACTTGAATAAATGTACGAATTCTCACGACGTTTTCTCTCATACGTCATCTGAGGATATGATGTTTTATTGCAACCACATGAGAGCGCTCCCTAACCGTGAAAGTGAAACGCGAATTATGAATTCGATACTGGAAATATGATTTTTGCGTTTAGGAATACCGCTGATAAGCAATGTAGGGGAAAGGTGTACGAGATGATCCCTCTAAGGGAGAATACTCGTAATTTTAAAGATATTCAACTTAAGGCGTTACCCCCACTTGAAGCGCAAAAAAGGCCTTTTTCATGATTTTTTTAAAAGAAAACTACAAAACTTTTTTAATCGATCAATATACCATCTTAAAGAACACATTTTGAAGAACTTTTAGTGATTTTTTTATTGAAAAATATTACATTGTTTAGTGGCACATGGCCGTCAATGAAATAATGTTTTTATATACACGGTTTGCGGTGACCAACATTGCGGCGAAGTGGATCATCGGAAGAAAAAAATGCGGATGGATTTAGTCAAATATAAGTATAAACTAGTCTTTAATCGAAGGATTTTGAAAAATATTCATTTTTCACAAAATGGCGGACAATCAAAGTTAATGGTTCGATTTTAACGAAAAAAAAACGGCCGTTTTTTGCTATAAAACGGCCATTTTTTTCGAAAAAAAAATCGAACTATTAAAGACTACATTTTTATGTATTAAATAAACCTGCGAAATTTCAAGATCGGTTCATTAGTGTTCGAGTAATCTTGGTCACCAACTTCAGAAATGCCATTTTGAGAAAAACGCGTTTAAAGTTTCTCTTTCAACGCTCTTTCAACGCGGATTCTTCTCTCTCAACGCTCATATCTCAGTCAATTTTGTTCGGATCGACTTGAAATTTTCAGGACATATTCTCAGATACTTATACTTAAAAAAAATGCAATAAAAAAATCGATTTTTTCAAAATCGCAAGTGGGGGTAACCCCTTAATGAAGATCTGAAAGCGTTTACCACTAGCATTTTTATCTATCTTACGATTGGCATATTCGGAATATTCAATTTATTAGGGTTTCAATAGAAAGATTTCGTTCTTTTAAACCTTACATAAAGATCATCTTGGACACCCCGGTGTTCGAGATCATCGCTAGGGTATGGAAAAGATGATCCCCCGGATCATCTAAGGGGGCGTCCATTAATTACGTGAGGCGTTTAGGGAGGGGAGGGGGTCCAGCGAAATCTCACGTGGGGGAGAGGGGGGCTTCGGCAAATATCACGTAATTTTAGTAATTTCAGTAATTTTAGTAATCACATAATTTTTATCACGTTGGGACAGTCTCCCTACTACTTTACATGGTGGAGTAAATGGTACCACAACCGCAGTTACTTCTACTACAATTTATTTTCCGTGAATGTATGCAATTTGAAAAATGTCACGTGAGATTAGGGGAGGGGGGTGGGGTTCGAGCAAAATCTCACGACGTCTCACCAGGGGGAGATGGGGGGGGGGGGGGTCGAAAAATCGCCAAAATCACCTCACGTAATTAATGGATGCCCCCTAACCCCTAATGTGGGATTTTCTCTGGAGAAATTAGGTAAATGTAAATAAAAATTTGCTCAAAATTCCAACCCCTTTGTATATATTAGGTGTACAACTTAGTTCGGTCCGTTTTCAAAAGATGGCTCTAGATGCTATAAATGGTTGACGGCAACAGCTGATTTTTGCTGTATCGTGAGGTATGGACATTTCTCAACCAAATATCGTTTACAGACCTTTGAGTTTTGCGCATCAAGTCTAATTTTTACTGCGGTGAAAACGTCGAATTTCGTCCCAAATAAGCACCATTTGCGGGAAGTGTTGATTTTCTGTTTCAATTGGAAGAAAGGTGCAGCTGAAGCCCACCGAATGCTTGTGGGACCATCACGGGAGACTTCTACTTGCAACAATTGGTCCGTTTAAAGCGATCTATAGCCGAAAAACGTTCAGAATATGCGACCAGAGACGAGTCCATAATCTTTCAACATGACAACGTTCGGCCTCACGTTGCTATTGTGGTTCAAAACTATTTGGAAAATAGCGGGTGGGAAATTCTAGCTCACCCGCCTTATACCCCAGACCTTGCCCCTTCCGACTACCATTTGTTTCGATCGATGTAGAACGCTTTGACTGGAATACACTTCACGTCACAACAGGGTATCAAAAATTGGCTCGATTCATTCTGGGCTTCAAAAGATGAACGCTTCTTCCGCGACGGAATTCATAAATTACCAGAAAGATGGGGAAAAGTAGTGGCTAGCGATAGACAATATTTTGATTAATGTATTAATTCATTTTATCATTCATATAAGTGGGTATTTTAAGCAAAAAAAGGACCGAATTAAGTTGTGCACCCAATATTAATCATAGGTATACGACATACACTGAACTTACAAGTTTATGTTGTATACCTCTGTATAAGCCTTACCTTTATATTATAAGTTTCATCTCACCCAACTAGAATTAAACTAAACCAGTATTCTACAACCAGCCTTAAATCGCTTAGGTACATCAATTATTATTTGTGAGATCAATTATACATTAGTCGTGTAGTTTGAACATAGTAGGCAATCTATTTAACAAAAATAAAGTAGGTACATTATTTGTGTACAAGACGATCCCTCGGGATGATCTTGTACACCTAGAAGGGAAACATCTTGCCCCGAACTCAACTTTTTCATTCAATGCTTGGTAACATAACATATATGCCACTGTTACCACGCAAACCAAAACCCAAATTGAGCATATTATAAAGCCGCAAATACAACCATTATTGCAATTGAAAGTATACAATAAAAGTTACCTAGGCTTAACGGGTTACCCCCACTTGCGACTTTGAAAAAATCGATTTTTTTTTATTGCATTTTTTTGACGTATAAGTATCTGAGAATATGTCCTGAAAATTTCAAGTCGATCCGAATAAAATTGACTGAGATATGAGCGTTGAAAGAGAAGAATCCGCATTATATGAGCGTTGAAAGAGAAACTTTGAACGCGTTTTTCTCAAAATGGCATTTCTGAAGTCGGTGACCAAGATTACTCGAACACTAATGAACCGATGTTCTTGAAATTTTGCAGGCTTATTTAATACATAAAAATGTAGTCTTTAATCGTTCGATTTTTTTTTTCGAAAAAAATGGCCGTTTTATAGCCAAAAAACGGCCGTTTTTTTTCGTTGAAATCGAACCATTACCTTTGACTGTCCGCCATTTTGTGAAAATTGAATATTTTTTAAAATCCTTCGATTAAAGACTAGTTTATACTTATATTTGACTAAATCCATCCGCATTTTTTTCTTCAGATGATCCACTTCGCCGCAATGTTGGTCACCGCAAACCGTGTATATAAAAACATTATTTCATTGACGGCCATTTGCCACGAAACAATGTAATATTTTTCAATAAAAAAATTACTGAAAGTTCTTCAAGATGTGTTCTTTAAGATGGTATATTGATCGATTAAAAAAGTTTTGTAGTTTTCTTTAAAAGAATTCATGAAAAAGGCCTTTTTTGCGCTACAAGTGGGGGTAACGCCTTAACGTTAACCTTGCCTTAGATCAACAGCTAACATTTTTTTTTTTTTCGCGTCAATACAAGGGGGGGGGGGGGTGGTGCCGGGCGTTATGTTTTACCAAAGAATACTAGATAGCGATAATACAAAGATAACTAGATAGCGTTTATAGTTTCGTCGCTATTGAAAATGATCATCTTGCCCCATGGGATCAACTCGTACACCTTTCCCCTACTATGTACGAGCGCTTGAGCCGCTTCTTATGTGACTTGTAATAAGGCCCATTCCCATTTGCATTACCGATAGATTCGAGAGCTCGGCTGCCGAGTAATCGTGGATCATCCAATTTAAAGTTTGTCTCTCATTCTCCCTTTTGTGTTTCTCTTTCTCTTTCACTGCCTCTTGATATCATCGACACGCGACACTCAAGATTTTGCATATTGTACACACCTGATTTTCAGTCTCTCAAGCCACGGGAAGTTTAATTAAGCAGCGGTTAAAAACTAAGTGGATTCTTTCATTCTCCTTTCGAGAGACAATAAAACTGTAACGTTTGTGTCGACAGTTCTGGTCGCGCGGTCAGTGCGCGACTTCGGCGAACGTCAGATGCCAATGCTCGGATCGATGACCGCAAACTCAGTTTCCGAAGTCGAACGCAACTGAAACTCGTCTTGATGTATCTGATTGTTTCATTTGATTAAAATGGGATCTATCTGAGTCAAATAGTTGTTTGCTTTGTCGCACAGCCTGCTACGATTCTATTTATTTCGAATATATTCTCTTATTGGTTTTAAGCATTCCTTGGCATAGACATTCCAATAAATACTCATTTGATCAAAATACATTGTTGATTTGAAAGTATTAAAAAAATGTTTGCATAAGAAACATTTTTCCTTGCGTGCAGTAAATGTGTCTTAACGGGGGAGATATGTTTAGGCGAAGAAATTTTTTGCTGATTTTCTTGATTTTTTTCTTAAAGCAAAGGTTTCTTCACCATTTTCGAGACTTAGGGTATGTTTCATCAGTACTTTTGGCTGTTACGTGGTATTTATTTATTTATTAATCTTTAAAAATGGGGGCGGCATGACACGGTCTTCTAAACTGCATTTTGAAAACCGCCGTGACGTATAGCTAAAAAACTAATCGACCGATTCTGATTAAATTTTGTACAAATCTTTCTAACCTTATTGTCTGAAACATGACTCTAATTGTTTTTGAAAATTAAAAAAAAATTATATTGCAAACGTAGCTTTTTTGGAAAATTCAATCATTTTGTTTTATAGTATACCATTTAATCGATTTTCAACATTTCTCATTTTTTCTTGGTTCATATTCTGCGTATGAGTGTTAATGAAAGAAAAATCTTCGTTGGTTTTTTCTTCAGATTAATTCCGACGACGCTACGTGTCACGCCGTTTGACAACATCCGTTGTGATGACCCGTTTAGAAGACCGTACCATATGTCCGTCGTTTTTCAAGATTAATACAAAAAATACCATGCAACAGCCAAAAGTAGTGATAAAACATATATCCCAAGTCTAAAAAATGGTAAAGGAATCTGTCGTTTGAAACAATAACATAAAAATCAGCAATTTGTTCCTTGCTTTATGGGAGATATACATCTAGGACCCGGAAAAAGGCCATTTTTGTGAATTTTTTCAAGGAAAACCATTTGAAATTTCGGATTGGGGTTTTAATTATCTAAAAGCATATACATTGAAAAATATGTTTAATTTTCTTTATTTAAAAATATCTAAAATGTACAAGGATATTGTATGATCCTTGGAGCGGGGTAAAAAAATCTGCGAATATGGTACCCACTGGTGTTTCTTCAAAAATCATCTGAAAAAAAACCAAAAAGATTATTAAATTAGATACTATAATCTAGTACTTGTCATAGCTGACTTTGAAAATATCGATTTATGACAAAATGGCGGACGGTTGAACATAAATAGTGATTTTTGGGCCAAAAATTAGTTATTATTTTGCCTATAAAACAACAACTAAGTAACGGAAAAAAAATCCTATGACAAGTACTAGATAATGGTGTATAGGATAACCACAAAAAACCTCAAGGCAATCGGTTCATTGGTTTTCGAGAAATTTTGGGTACCGATTCGAAAAACCTGGTTTTGAGAAAAGCGCGTTTGAAAATTTGGGAATAACTAAATCATTAAATTTGTCATCTTACATGGAATCATCGATACCAGGCCCATAGTGTAGCACTTCTACGGTCGACCGAATGTTCATAGCTTCTTAGTCCTCGACCTCGACCATCCAGGTGTATATTTCCCCTTAAACGTGTCTCTTCCCTTAAATCCAAATATATCGTTATATCGAACGAATAAAAATTGTATTTGCATTACTGCACAATCCTCGATGGTGTAAAAAATTATAAAAAATACTTTGTATTAACACCATTGCGATAAATCCAAGAGGATGTTCCTCCTACGTGTAAATCACAAAATGTGCAAAACACACGTTTTTCGAAATACACTTGACCGACCACGACAGTGCAAAAAAATTGGCTTTCAGGAGAAGCCTCGGGCCCGCGATTCATTATTTTTCGTCCTCATGTATATATCCATTTTCGTTGGCTTATAACAAATCCGTAAAAAAAAACAAAAACTACGGTCCCTATGCTCCCATGCCACGGTCCGTATCGACAGTTCGCAGGCCATGAAACAACAGAGGCCGAAGCACCCGTGGATATTATTTCTTCGTGCTCCAACAATATGAGCCGAAAGTTGCAGAAAGCGCCGGTAATTCATTCCCTGTCGAGTTCCAGAAGGGCGATTCCCCGAGACACATTAAGGAGAGACCGGAGTGCGGAGAGTAGATCCGCAGTAGGTATGGCTCCTATAAACTGGCGAGATTCTTCGATTCCATACAACACGCGGTCTTGGAACGTTCTCCTGGGTAAAATTCTCTTCGCACACGACTCTCCTAGGATCACCTTTATTTATCGATTTATTTTCCTTTCGTTTTTTTTTCATTCCTACTTCTCTCCCCTTACTATCACATATCTTCCTTTTTTGTCGCGTCCTCTTCCACGCGCGGTCCCGTTGTGGATCTGTGCGAGAGAACACAGGCCACGTGACAGACTCGAACGATTCTCCTATGAGAGGCTACACTCCATCGACCATACATACGTATATACACCGGGTCGACTTTATATCCAGTACGTATTTACTACGTACCCACAATACGTATGCTATACTGACGCGGAAGTTGAAGAGTCCCGTCGACCTCGAGACTCGGACCGAATCGACGGGAATCTCGGGGATCCTAGTCTGTTACTACACGGAAAGGACAGAGTATATAAAAGATAGCGAAATCGTAGTTTGAGATTTACGATCGAAGATGATGGAGAGACATCCGCGGGTAAATGATAACGCGGAAATTCAGTCGATTCGATCATGTGACGCTGTTACACACTACGTATATAAACTATATACGTTTATGTATATACTCGCTTAGTGAACCATTCGTGATCGTGAGAATCAATAAATTTTCGGTATTGTTTTCTATTTTCTCTTGTATGACATTTTTCGACACAGATGCCCTCCTCGGAAATGATATACTCGCTCAGATTTTTATACGTACACCTGAGGCGCCGTTTATCGATACTGGGTTACCAAGACTTAAGGTGATGTTAAACAGCTGTGTTCGCGAGATAGACAGCAGTGCGAGGAAGATGAGAAAATATGTACCACGTCACTTGAATGATATGACTTGCACGGTTGACTGTCGAATAAAAATAGTATAAGGTTAAAGATAATCAGGTGTGCTGCCTGGCTGAGGGTTGTGCACCACAATATTTCAGTTGTGTCATTTAAATTGTAGTTTATGGAAAATTGAACAGGGCGATCAATGTTACGACGTGATTGCGGCAGTTCGTAGGGATTCTTCGTTTGACGGGCATTTGCTATAAATTCGATTTTAGGCTTTACCCGTATGACAGTACGTGTATTGTATGTACATAAAGCGAGATTACAGAAATGGTAAAAAGTCTACTAGAGCACAGACTACTAAGTCTACTAGAGACTTAGTAGGGCACTCTACGAAGTCTCTAGTAGACTATAGTAGGAGACTTGGTAAAGCACAAACTTTACTAAGAATAGTACTTGGTGTACTGTTTAGTAGGTGACTGACTGGGTAGTGTGCTAATTAGAAGATGGCATACTACTGAGCGTACTACTTAGTAGATTACTGACCACTTAGTGTACTACTTAGTAGATGGCTTACTACTTAGTGTAGTACTTTGTAAGTGAACTACTACTTAGTGTACTGCTTAGTATAGTGGTCTACTACTTAGTCATCGGCTTAGTGTTGGGCTAGGTATAGCCTCCGACTTAGCACATACCGAGTAGAGTCTACTACTCAGTAGTATGCCTATTCGATGTTCCTACTTAATAGTACGCCTATTAGTCTACTACGTAGTAGTATGTATATTAGAGTCTACTACGTAGTAGTATGTCTATTAGAGTCTACTACGTAGTAGTATGTCTATTAGAGTCCACTACGTATTAGTATGTCTATTAGAGCCTACTACTTAGTAGTATGCCTAGTAGAGCTTACCACTTAGTAGTACGCCTAGTAGAGTCTACTGCTGAGAAGTATGCATAATAAAGTCCCCTACTTAGTAGCATGCCTCCTAAAGTCTATTAGTTAGTATTGTGCCTAGTAGAGTCTACTACTTAGTAGTATGCCTAGTAGCGGTTGCTACTCAGTAGTATGCCTAGTAGATTTTACTGCTCAGTAGTATGCCTAGTAAAGTCTACTACTTAGTAGTATGCCTGGTAGAGTCTACTAGTTAGTAGTATGCCTCGTAGAGTCTACTAGTTAGTAGTATGCCTAGAAGAGTCTACTACTTAGCAGTACATTTAGTAGTACATAGACTCTATTAGGTCTAGAGCACAAACTTACAATAGACCGGACAGTGTACTAGCGACAATTCGTTTTTTCCGGCACCTTTCCTATGGGAGACTATGCATATATATATATATATATATATCTTTTACCATTCGCAAAATATTGGGAACGTAGGTGAAACGTTGATGGTTCGAGTGTGAGTTGCTTTCTAATATTGCCGTTCACGGGTGCAGAAAAAACGAGAGTATATGGTAAAAGCTACAGGTGGCTGAATCTCGCTAGGTTTGCTCCGAGGAGCTTAGCAAGCAAGAGGGTACAGGAAAAATATCCGGCTGGAACAATGCTCCTCACGACACAGTGCGGTCCTTACAATGGAGATCATAATCAACGTCCTGACGTTTAATGACTTATGGGCTGGCTACCCTCGGCCCGATTCGTGCGCTTGCCCAGGCGTATACAACAATACAACGGCGACAGCGATGGTTACGGCGTTTTAACTTACACACACCGCAGGCTTTACTCAAACTGAGAGTCAACTGCAGTTCTCGCTATTCGTTTTGCACCCTTTACTGCTTACCTGATGCGACTTTTTCTCACGCAATCGCGCGCGACATCCATGGTGCCATGAAAGCGCTGAAAGTCCCGTCATATGTGTGGTGAATCATTTTTAGTTCTGGTTATTCGATGCTGGGTATTCTAGTTTTCTTGGTGCTAGACGGCTGACATGCTAGCAGAGCTGTAATACAATCATAAAACGTTCCGAGTATCTTTGATACTTGTTGAAACATTTTGAGAGATTTCCCTTAACTGGTAGGATCGATATGACTATATCCCGTGTGGAAATATTTTCCGGGATGGCTAAAGGACCCAACTAATTGTCCCCAATTTTATCCAGGGCCTGGTTTGGATTTCGACTGGTACCTTTATAGGATTGTCCCGCTTTTGAAATCGGGCCCTTTAGTGGACATCTATTCGGGGCCATACTAGATTCCCTGATTGCGCCTGAACTATCCAATTTCGTCCCTACTATACCCCTGCAATTAGCCCTGTTAAGTCCCCACGTTCACCCCGTCAGATCCCTATGATTCCCCTGTATTTCCCTGTAATAAAGAAGATGCATATTTTCCGAGAAGATTTATAAATATATATTTATTTATTTATTTATTTATATATATGCCAGCAAGTTTACAAACATTCTTACAATAGAAAACAATATGCTGACATTTTAAGGATAATGTGAACAATATAAAACGTTATATGTTAATCATGTAGATAACGATTCAGAATACTTCAATGGCTAAAAATACTTTTTAAGACCAATCTTTGGGGAGGATGAAAAATGCAATAAGAACACTCAATCATCCATTAGAGCAATATTGTCGCCAACAGCATGAAAGAAATCTCATTCCATCTAATCCAACAGAGATCCCCATTCAATTTAAAATCATTAGCCGTACTCTCAAAGACGGGACAATATTTGTAAAATCAATGATATTTAATTCCTCTGTTTTCATCACAATATGTACGCCGAACAATGTTGTACTTTTGAGCGATGGTTGTATAATGGAGATAAAAAAAATTTATGGCGAAAATGAATCCCAAGAATCTCTCTACATCGAGGGGAAAATTTCGAAAAAAAAGTTGACATGTACAATTATCCACGTAAATCATCCAGTATTGGAGCATGGAGAATCCCAGAACAAACTTTAAACGATGCAGTTTACACATTGGCCAGCATCAAGAGAAAATTGGTAACATTGCGATTGTCCCTAGAACCAAACGGAAAACTCAATACTTATGCCCTGACATTGCTTCATGTATAAGTGATTACTTAAATAAAAATGTATATATTTTTAAGTTGTAACGTTTTCTTCTTTTCTTTCAAATTCATTGAAAATGATAAGCGAATCGTTAAGTGAGTGAGATATTTGCATGAGGCAGTTATAAAACACTGATAAATTACTATTAATTTTTGTCGCTTATTAATATTATAACTTTAATTGATCTTTGTGATGATCCCTGACTATATCTGACCAGGCTTTTTACTGGTGAACCAAATGAAACCGTAATTTATTTTATGATGGAAATTGTGACTGAACCACACTTGGCCCACATTAGTCTGCCTGGTCAAGACCCGATTAAACTCATTGTAAAAATTAGCCAGTGCCCTGACAGCACCTGGTCGGGGCCTTCATTGGTGCATCCATCGTACCCCTGTTATTTTGTATCATGGAAACTAATGAGTACCTTTCTAGGACCGTTTGTGGCAGTATTCTGGAAATCCCTGTCAGGGATTCCACTTCGAAGCCGTAACGGGACCTGTATATTCTTCGGGTTTCCCGGACTATTTTCCACACGGGATGGCGGATAGAAGATGTGGAGAACATTTATTTTTTATAATAATATCGAAAAGTGAGGGAGAAATTAATTTTTTTTAAAGAGCATAGTTAGAAACGAACCTTCAGATTATTCGGAATACTTCTGAACATGTCTCCCTTCTGTCGTGTGATCGTTTGTAAAATTTCTTAATTTGATATTCATGAGACTAGTGTGATGTGGGACATATCTGCGGAAATACATTTTGAAATCGACAATTTTTTAATGTCTTTCGCGTATATTCCCACAAGCAATAATCTCTTTCATTAGAGTTTCTGATGGCAAATATTATTTCACTAAATCTTCAGAGGATCATTAACACATTCAAGTATAAGCATGAAGCTACGTAACAATCCCTCATACCGCCATAAGCTCTTCGTCTTCCAAATTGCGTTTCTTACATTCCTTCTCCTATCCAACTTCTACTCCTCATCCAGTGAATGGGGTATGCCGCCTTCTCGATGTCGTGGGATGTTGCGTTATTTATAGCTCTTGAAGCCAGCGATATTCTTATTTCGGCGATCCTCGGTGGAGAAAGAAACACGAGAACAGAATGTATATATAAGTTGTACAGATTGGAGTCTCCCAAGTTGTAATGCAAGAACGATTTCGTGAAAAAAACCTTCAGCACCAGCTTAATGTCAGTTTTAAAATGAAGGTCACGCGCCGATTCCTCTCTCGAACCGACACGCACCCGTACATCGTTTATTCCTCCGGTATATCTGCTGTTTCGCCGTTTCTTTCTGGCTACGTGTTCGCGATTATCACTTCGATGTAACGGACTCCTCATATCCCGTGAGGGAGAAGAGCTTCGTATGTACACGAGAAAAAAAGGGTTGTGAAACAACTCAAATGTTTGATTGGGTTGTTGGTTGGGAAGGGCATCAGAAGGAAAGGAAAACGATAAGCCCACATTGGGCCTTCAGGGTCGGTCGGTTCGCCATGCAATGGAGAACGCACAACGACCTCATCCGCGCACCACATTTGAAGTGACGGGAACTGCGCAATTTAAACTGCATTTTCGCGTGAGCCGTTATAATTGAGGCTTGTGTATGCTCATCTGCCCATCTCTTTCCTGCGGCTGTAGGTATTACGAGAACCCACGAACGTTATTCATGTCGTTGCCAAGAGTCATCAGCGTGTGGTACGAATAAAAGCGGTTCCCCAGGCTAGGTTCCAATAGATTTTCGCGAATCATCATTTCAAGTATTACAGCCACGATAGTATTTCAATCGGGTAACATATTGTGGTCTCAGATTTCTTGCAGAACTTTCCGATGGCAACCTTCTTCACGGAAGACCAAGAGTGAACACCTAGAAGAAAAGACACAAAAAGACAAAGACATCCACTAGGACTACTGATAATAGAATATCTTGAAGAATAACTTGATGCAAGCACTTACATCTTCCCAACGTCGACCAGATATACTTTGATTGAGTAAAAGCAATCATATCACATCTCAATTCTAGTTTTTAATGGGGTATAGCTCGAAAGAAATTAGTTGGATTAAGAGCTTACATACACCAGGGTAGGTCAAAAAGATCGATTTTCCAAAAAGGCGCTCATTCGAAAGTACTATCCTTTGAGGGTGTACCCTAAAAATGTAATAAGGAAATTCGCCGTAATGACGAAATTATAGCGTTTTGTAACTGACCGGGTGAGCAACGACTAACGGTTGGGGCGCAGGTACTCAAAACTTTAAACGCGTTTAACTCGAAACAGTGTTTTCAAAATCGGTACCAGAAATATCTCCGCAACTACTCGACCGATTGGGATCAACTTTTACACAGTTATGCTTTACACAATAATCTAGTACTTGTCGAGCCGTTTTTTCGATACCTGGCATAGTTTTTTTTTCATCATAAGTACTGAACAGATTTGAGGCGAAATATCGCCTGTTTTATTCCAGTGACTGCCGAGACTCGAAAAAATTGAATTTTCGAATTCCTTGATAGTTTCGCCAAATTGAATAACATTTTCTTTAAGGGGTTACTCCTACTTCCGATTTAAAAAAAAATCGATTTTTTTTATTGCATTTTTTTGAAGTATAAGTATCTGAGAAAATGTCCTGAAAATTTCAAATCGATCCGAACAAAATTGACTGAGATATGAGCGTTGAAAGAGAAGAATCTGCGTTGAAAGAGCGTTGAAAGAGAAACTTTAAACGCGTTTTTCTCAAAATAGCATTTCTGAAGTCGGTGACCAAGATTACTCGAACACTAATGAACCTTCTTGAAATTTTGCAGGCTTATTTAATACATAAAAATGTAGTCGTTAATCGTTCGATTTTTTTTTTTCGAAAAAAATGGCCGTTTTATAGCCAAAAAACGGCCGTTTTTGTCGTTAAAATCGAACCATTAACTTTGACTGTCCGCCATTTTGTGAAAATTGAATATTTTTTAAAATCCTCCGATTAAAGACTAGTTTATACTTATATTTGACTAAATCCATCCGCATTTTTTTTTTCAGATGATCCACTTCGCCGCAATGTTGGTCACCGCAAACCGTGTATATAAAAACATTATTTCATTGACGGCCATTTGCCACTAAACAATGTAATATTTTTCAATAAAAAGATTACTGAAAGTTCTTCATGATGTGCTCTTTAAGATGGCATATTGATCGATTAAAAAAGTTTTGTAGTTTTTTTTTTTTTAATCATGAAAAAGGTCTTTTTTGCGCTACAAGTGGGGGTAACGCCTTAATTTGCCAAATGCCTATTTACCTCAACCCGATATGGGTTAGATTTGGAGAAATAGATACATTCAATTTGGAATATCCCTCATGCCCCAATTAAAAAAAAAACATTCAGTTAGAAAAATTACGTATTCATCTCAAATACAATACGCAATCGCGAAAATATGAGAATCAAACTTACTCAAGGGCTTACACACACCTGAGACGGCTAAAAGTAAGGTTAGGTTTAGGAATTATTTTTGTGTATAAAACTGAATTTCATTGAACAACCATGATATACATTTTAAAGTATGATATTTTATTTACGTTGTGTGAATATTTGGTTAAAAAATTTCAAACGGTAAAAAAGTTACAGTCGTTTTCCCGGGACGTGTTTTTGTTGACAGCGTTTGCGGTATCAAACGTGCGTTTGCCATTTTTTCATCCACAAATATTTGATTCTTAAAGTAGATAGATAAAACTAGTAGTTATCGAGCCGAAATTTGAAAATTAAATTTTTTGGGACTTGGAAGTCACTGGAATAAAACAGGCGATTTTTCGCCTCAGATCTGTTCAGTACTTGTGATGAAAAAAAAACTATGCCAGGCATCGAAAAAACGGCTAGGTAAGTACTAGATTATTGTGTGAAGCATAACTGTGTAAAACTTGATCCCGATCGGTAGAATAGTTGCGGAGATATTACTGGTACCGATTACGAAAACACTGGTTCGAGTAAAACGCGTTTAAAGTTTTGAGTACCTGCGCCCCAACCGTTAGTCATTGCTCACCGGTCAGTTACAAAACAAACAATAGTTGCAATGATCATTGGATATGTTACGTCATACAAAGTTAGGATAACTTTTGAACTTACAAAAACCGCAGCGGCTCCTGCATTAAATAAACTATGCAATATTCCTGCAAGTTCCTACCCCACCGGCTAAAGTTCCCTTAAGTCGATGATCGGAATCAACTGCCTCGAAGAATTGACATTTTATCTTCACGTCTACTAAATCGATATTTATTACCGTACTACCATGCATCTATCGGTATAAAATCATTTTAAGAACATTTCGTAGTATAAGATTTCGTTTCCTGGGACACCGCAAGCAATTGATTTCCAGGTGGGTAAGCGTACACCGGGAAAATATGGGCATAAATTAATTGTAATTAATATCCTCGTTGGAAGGTACTAAAGTATAAACCAGGAAATTTCGATGTCGCGATGAAGTATACACCATGTTCGGGCAAATTCATTTCCCTACCCTTGTATGCCATGCAAGCATAGTATACCCGCGAGAAGATCACGTTCAACGATCACTTAATTATATTCACCAGCAACGGGAGTATTCTTTGGTTATCCGATATTGTACGTTACATTCCAAATATGCAAGAGTCGGTTAAGCATACGTATATCGACTTTCATATAGAAAACGCCAATGTGTGGTAATCCTCGTGCATAAAGTAATTTAAAAAAAAAAACTTTTTTAATCAACTATATCCGTTCAGTTGGTTCTTTTTTTTATTGACTTGAATTTTCGTAAAATCACACTTTTCTTTATTCAATCCTGATATTGCAGAGATTTATTTCAAATATTTGTATTAAATCCATTAAAAATAGATTTATTAAAATCGAGATCTATGTATCATTGCTGAGTAATAGAACATCTATTTACTTCTACTTAATCAAATATTTGGTATTATTTACTCAAACAAAACAATTGAGTCGTATAGACTCAATACGTCTATTCTATTTTTCAAATTTTAATCTACCACCATGTTCGCAGACATAGATATTTGACTATTCAATTGTACTACTTATGTGCCTTCATTTCGAAATGCTTTCTTTTTTTAAACAACTTCCATTTGATATAATTCAGCAATGAAATGATCAATATGATTCTAGTTTTTTTTTGTTTGCTTTCATGTGAAATTTACAAGTCGTCAGGAAGGCCATGCACGGCGGTTCAAAAAATGCGAGATAAAATTTCGATATACCTCAAATCTGAACTCCTCTCACGGGCTCGCCCAGGGTGAATAGACAAATAACAACACTGAAGGATTTAGGTGGATTGTAAATGAAAATATTATGAAAATTTAATTTTTAATCGCTATAGCTAATGAAAGATATTATTCTGATAGCTGAAAAAAAATATTCAAAGTAATTGCAACAAATAATATTGGAGGAATTAATACATAAGTAGCCAAATCACTAAACGGTCAGTAAATAGATAAAATTACCAGTAGATGAACACTCGACCGCCGATAAATGGACGTATAGTGTAAATAAAGGCCTTAATGGACAGCAATTATTTTTTAATTCAATGCTAGATTTGAAGATCACTGTGTTGCACAAAAATGATCATATTTTTGTACATATGAGTATTATATTTGTTATTAAGATTTTGTAGAAAATACACAAAGCTTTTTTGCATCTCAACGTGACATTCTCAAAAAAACTAGCAAAGTTTGCTTCGACAGAGAAATAGAAAATTAAATTCGGTTAACATAAAAAAAAACAAATGAAATTATACTATGACAACATTTAACGAAATGGACATTGTCATCTTTTTAAAGTAATAAATTTCGCACTTTTCAGCAGATAAGATGTCTTTAGAAATGTTTTACTCTGCTTTGAGAATTATCAGAACAGAGCCCATATGTCCATTCATTGAAAAGAGGTTAGAATACAGAACTAGTGAATGAACATATCTGATTCTGACCCATCATCACAAATTTGCAAAATATCAAAGACTGATTCTATCTTCAGTAATGAAAGTAATACCTACCCTTAAAAACTCATACAAACAATTGGTTCCGCCTTTAAAGCACCTACTGTGCACAGCCGTATCGTAACTAAGTTGCGTGGTATGCAAGTACCACAAACTAGAAAAATTATGTGTGGCGTCGAAATTCGATGTTAAACTGAGAAATCGGTTTTAACGACACCTGACACTTTTTGACTAAATTACACCTATTCGAGTTTTCATCGACAATTCGTATTCTTCATTTATTTTAGATATAGATCAGCTTTCATTTATTCGCTAGACCTCGTTCATTCACTGGCCGGTTTACCCTCTATGCCCCCTCGAAGTGAAAGACTTTCGTGGACATGACTTACAAACCTGCGTCAGACGTCGGCCACCGGGCTGACTACCCGTGCGCGGGGTACGCAGTCACCATTCGCGTGGCATCGGCCTGCCTACCCGATACACGGGTAGTACGTTCCGCGGCCGACGTGTGGCGCAAGACCTCGAGGCTTCTCTCGCAAGCCATACGTACTCCGAGCGCGTATATAGTCGAGTCTATAATACGTACCACGACTTGAATTGTCCGGGCCACGGTCTTACATACAGGTCTGGAAACTCCAGCGGTAGGGGTAGGTAGCTTATTGAAGAGAGTTGGTAGTTCACTAGTCGTCACTAGGTTCGTTGCGATCAGAATATCCGTTGTGGCGCGACGGGTGGCGGGGGCGGGGGGTCAGACAGAGACAGCACTAGTCGGCCATGCTTCTATCCCTCTATCTCTGTCCCACCTTCATGTTCGTTACACGGATATTTATTATGAGTTCGAAATACTGTTAAAAGGGCCAGAAAAAGGCGTTAGTCCTGTTAGTTTCTAGTCCTGCCAGGAAAACAAACTTTCTAAAGCCAAGCGAGCCAGTTAAGCATATACATACGATTTTAAAGCTGTCACATTGCATGTGAACTTGGACGGAGTGGTTCCGTACTTGCCTCATACTCTCGTTGATGTAGGTTCAAAGTCACTTCTCTCAATTTGTTTTCTTCCATCCCTCATTCCCGTGTTTTTTATGCAATTTAATAAAAATACAAATGCAGAAAATTCTCTGATATTTTTTATTTTTGTACGTGCATTTGTTTTCATATCGAGATAAGCAGAATGAATACTTTCAATTTTTTTTATGTTGCCCCTTCATGCACCGTACGGCGCACCGCATCACCATTTTGAAAGAATATGCTTTCAATTTAGCGAAAACGTACTGCGTGCAAAACGCAGAAAAAACAACTAGTATTAGCGACTCAGCGACACACGTTTTCAACCGCTCACTCCGTTGCTCGCCGTATTGAGGTTATGTATGTCCGGGTTTCGGAACCGCAGCGACAACTAGTGGCGTCGGTGGGACCGAAATTTGCCACGCTAACTGATACATCGGATCGCGGCTGCCAGCGTTAGAGTTTCCAGACCTGTATGTAAGACTGTGGTCCGGGCTGTTTCTCGCAGTATTATGTGTTCATTTGATCGGACTTTATCAAGAGATACTTGACACTAGTTAAATAATATATTCAAAACAAAGAGACTCCTAGAAGGTCATTTGATAAACAAAAATGATTTGACTTGAATTGGTTAAGTTCGGGGGAGATGGTCTTACGGAAGAGATGGCTTATAGATAAAAGTTCGACTCATCGTAGATAGATAGCATTAATAACAATCTAATTCTCTCCGTTTCATGGCTGGCAAAAAATTTCAATCATTTTTTTCTGCGAAAAAAAATTAAAATAAAGTAAAATCTACTTTGTTTTGTGATTACACGTCACAATATAGGATAAGGGGTTGTCATATTAAGTAGTTACTAAAAGGTTTTGAAAAAATTACTTGTTTTTGTACATTTATTGTGAAGTAATCATCTTTTCACGTATTCTAACTTAACAATAAAAACAAGAATGACGTGTTTCTTTGTATTAATTCATATGGCCTCTGTTCCGGACAATCGGGATAGATGGCCCTATTTTTTCCGGGGGAGATGGCCATAAAATCTTTAGTACTGTTTTCAGAATATCTTTAATCCAAAATGTTGGAAAATAAAAGAACAGGAAAGGCAAAAAAAAGAACAGTCTAAGAAACCAACGATGATAAAACAAGAAAGAAAGACCTAAGGAAAACAAGACTGTTATAAAACGCAAAGCCATTAGTAGGATCTCGGACAGCAGTTGCAAAGAAATTCCCATGGTCCTCTGCGATACCGCTGCAAATGGGAACGAAGATAAAGAGGAAGACAACTGCAGAGGCTGCGGCTGGCAAGATTGGCTGCAATGTAACATTTGTAAACTCTGGAAGCATGACAATTGTACCGAGTATGAAGACATGTGCTCCGGCTGCGACAGTAAAAAAAAAGGAGTTAAAAGATCGTAAAGGCAAGGGAAAAGTAGAAAAGAGTACTGGCCATCTCCCCCCGACCCCTATGACCATCACACTCGGACACTCTGGGAGAGATGGCCAATCGCAATTTTTTTAAAATGGTTGATGTGACTACATTTCTTGATTTTATAGAGTGATTATTACTAAGGTTTGATAAAAAATATAATTAAAGTTTCGTTTGCGATTAAAATTGTTGTTTTATTCATCATGGTTTCTCGACGATAGGTCCTCAAAGTTAGTAGGGCCATCGACCCCGGACTTACTTTATATAGATTCTAGTTAAACAAATCGACTTTCTAAAGAGTTTAATAGGGAGCGGTTAAGAAAGGGTAGCTTGATTCAATTAATACTCTTGATGAATTCGCGAATTTCCAATACCTCCCCGTACAGAAATGCGACCGGTCCTTCTCTACTTTGCGCGGGTCCTGACCAGACTTGCCTTGTCTGATTTACCTGACCGGGCCCTCCCATGGAACAAACCGGGGGGTCGCTAAATCGTTTTTTGCAGCTTATTCTCTATGTTTGGAAATTACAATCTCCTGACCGGGATACATTTCGAGCAAGTACATCTTCACGTAACATTTACCCGGCCAGAATATTGACATGTCCTGAAAAGTGGAGCCTCTCTGTAAGAACTGTGCAAAGCTACTGTGGTTTTTACTTCAATAAAGGTATTTATAATTAATTAGGATGAAACTAATACATGTGTTGTAACTCTATTCACCATTAAAAGCATTCATTTCATCAATGATAATTGACGAGGATAACAATGCTTATAATAAATATCGGGATTACAATAACTAATGATTTGAGCATAACGCATAGCCAAATTATTTAATGAGGCAAAAAAGTAAGGTATGCCATTCGGGGTGTCTCAAGGCAGTAGTCTGCTTTACAGGCTTCAAAAAATCGATTTTAAGAAGAGGAAGGATTATTGTATGGCCCGGGGATAGCTGAGTAACATCTAATTAGTGTAAGTATCCAAAAACTTATATTTTTTTGGACCGAAAACTTTAAAGCCCGTTTTCTCGAGTTTTCATTTTCACAAGTTTTAGAAAACGGTGCCGGCGATAGCAAAAACAATATATGTCCGATCGAAAAAAATCAAAGTGATCTAGCTTCAGTATTAAATTATCTTCTATTTGAACTAAAAAAGTTGGACAAAAGTACTATTTAAATTACTTGTTTTGACACTTAAAGTGATTTTTTTTTTCAAAAAAGTGAATTTTTTTTCAAACTTCGAAAAAATTTGGAATTTCATCATTTCTTCGGTATTTTTTTAGTTCATATAGAAAAGGAACTTATAAAAACTAAAAAAAAAATTGGTTCGACTGTTTCAGATGCATCGCACGACCTCCATCACCAGCACCGATTTACAAGTGCAGACTCCAGGCGCCCCAGAAAAATCGTTACAACTTTGAAAAATTTCAATATTTTTTAATAATAAAATTTGTTTTTTAAATCTCGAATATAATACACTATCGTCTCAAAATTTCGTTTACCGCAATCATTTCCTTCCCTTTCAAAAAAATCGCTGAAAAAACGCTTTTTTTCGGCTTCTAAAGCTGCCTACTGCCTTAACGCCTTGTCCCCATGTTGGGAAATATCGATGTTCTGGCTGGGAAGACATCACCTGCACGCATTTCACCAACAATCCGCCAGGTGGCTACACGCGAAGCGCTTCGCGTAAGCAAAGCGCCATGGTGCGAGGATAAAAGTTCGTCCAATGCGTTGTACCACGTACAGAAGTGAGCTGCTTACACTGTGCACTTCCGCTTGTGATTTTGCGATATTCGTGAAATAACCCTTCGCACTCGAGGCCTTTTTTGCTCGGATAGTGAATCATGAACGCGTCATCTCTCGAGTGCGAAGGGATAATAATATACCACCTACTACTATCTATTTTACTCGGGTAGATCGCCAAAAGGCTTTCCAGTACTTGATCGTTGTCCTGTCCATCTCCTTACCAGTGCCCAATCAATTTCCGGAAAAGGAAACGGCGGATCGGGGCCTGGCCTAAGACCCGTTACATGGCGAACCTGATCCACGCTGGGCGGCCTGACCATGGCCTGATATTTTTGAAAAAAGCAGACCAGGGGTCGGACTTTTTCCCGACTCAAATTTCTAAAGTCGTTGCTATAAATGGAACGGTGATAGATATCCATTGGGCACTCATGCTTTGAAAATCTCTGATTTTTCTAAGAATCGATATTCGCATCCGATTTAAACGTAGATAAATATACCAACATCTGACGGGCATTTACACTAGATTATGTGTGTACTTTGCCCGCAAGCGCGGATCCGTGAAAGAGCGATGAGATGCGGTTGGGAAGGTGCATTACCACTTAAGTTAGTGATATGTCACCGGTGGCTAGTGGCTGGAAACCGTAGTCTCCGTGTGTAGTAATGTGCATACGATGCATTTGTGCCTACGGGACAACGATGAACCGGCTATTCCCAGCGATACTATCGTACACCGCGCGGACAACGTGTCCCACTCGACAACGACCTCGTGCGGCTACTGAATCCGTAATAAGCGTAATAGACGATCAATTTTGCATAGCTTCCTCCCCGCCCCCTTTCGAGGTATTGGCGTTCTGCGAATATTTCGAGTGTGAGCATTGAAAATGTCCGATTATACAGATTGACAGATCGCATATCATACGGCAACGGCTTGACGACAAGTGGTCGAAAAAAGTGGAACATTGAAGAATGTATCGCGTTAAATAATTAAAATGAAGTTATAGAACTGCATTCGATTATCATTTGTACCGTTAAGGGGGCTTCTCACTTTAGACGCTAAAAAGGCTATTTTCATGATTTTTTTTTATACGTTTGTCTTATAGACATTGATTTAAAGTTGTTACAGTTAATAAATGCACTTTCGAAATACGTTTAAAAAATTTAATGTATTCATGTAACCCAAACAAACAAGCGCGTTTTTCTCGACGTTTTCGACGGCTTGTTGATAAAATCTTCGAAACTACTGAATCAATCCTCATAAAATTTCAACCCCATGTTCTTTACAACTATGGCTGTAGCGGATATCGAGGATTATTTTAAATTTTGATATTTACTATCCTTTTGCCAAAAATGGTGCAAAAACACATTTTTTGGTTTTTTTTCGAAAAATGTCCGCCATTTTGTTATTTTTGCATATATGAAAAATCGTATGATATGCGCTATAGCCATTAACATACTGAATCTAAAACCGTTAGGTTTTTTGTTTCGGATGATCCATGTCCAAGATTTCATCAACAGCGCAGACCTACAATTTTTTTAGGACATTTTTTCAACTACCATTATCGTCTATAAATAGTGATTAAAAGCCTTATATACGCGAAAAATTTCAAAATTTTTTATTTCTTTAAAATTCTTGATTCCATTAGCCTGAACCGTTAGGAGTATTTTAAGCTTTACAGAATTGGAAAATTCAAAAAATAAGGTAAGATCGCATTTATAATAGATACCGCGCGACGCGCCCGACCGCCAACTTCAAAGCCGTTTTTCCACGATTCACTTTTTTGAACCTTGTGAAAGTTCTAACTCTTGAACGAAGGTTCAGATCGCTTTGAAATGTTTACAACATATTCTTAGTATCATCACCTATCGTGTGAAGCACAGAAACAACAATTTCAATGACACAAAAAAATATAAAAAATAAAATGCCGACAGAAAATTGAGTAAAAAATGTTAAGTTTCGGATTTTTATTATAATAATTTTTTTTTGTAATATTGTTGGTTCACACTAAAGATACATTCATTATGCAATAATGAATATGTTCATTTTTTTCAGACACCCACATCGATGCCGAGAACTTTCACCATCAACGCGCGCAAAAAAATACATTGCTTTATATTGTTATATCTCCGCCATTTGTTAATATTGCTGATTTTTTTTTGCATATACTTAACCATGTGCTTAAATTATCGGTAAAAAAATGTTGTCAATATATGCGTCATTTTTTTTTAACCGCGTTAGAAAAGTGACTTCAAAAATCGGCGAAATCGCATATATAAGGCCTTGAATAAATAAAAAAAATTGTTTTGATGTATTTCAAAAGTGTATTTATTAAGTGTAAAAACTTTTATATCAATATCTATAATATAATCCGATAGAAACATTCATGAAAATAGCCTTTTTTCAGCGTCTGAAGTGAGGAGACCCCTTAAGATGCACAGTTACATTGAGATGTTTTCAGCCGTGAGTAATGAACAAGAAGATAAGTGAAGTTGCAAATACGAACATGATCATAACAATTGTTAAGTGTGCGGTCTATATTATAGAAAATGTGGCGCAATGAAGCAATATATTTTCTGATGGGGGGACGACCGTTTACAAATTTAAAAAAAATCGATTTTTTTTCTTTCCATAAATCGATAGTTCAATGTCTTAAGAATATTGTGTCTAATTTTTAAAGCGAAATTCCAAGAATAGCCTGATTTTTCGCGGAAAAACTCCGAGAACGTTCGTGCCGAATAGACGCAGTGTGCGGCCGAGGACGGTGGTGCTCGTGCCCTTCTAAATTGCGTCTTGCTCCGATCTTTTATGTTCCGTAGTCGCACGCGGCAGGGCCCAACGTTGTTGATGCGGAGCGTTGCGTATACTTCAAAAATCACCTTGGGCCAGTTGTGAATTTAGTGCTTCCAAAAATGGCCGCACTACCCTTATCCGTACCCAACCCTTCACGGAAGAGAATTTTTTTTGGAAACCAACATATTAACCGTGACACGGAAAATAACGGAGGGCATAGTGCCAGTGCCAAAAAACTTTTTAGTGCGAGCTCAGATGAAGTGAGTTGGAATCCCCTGTTGACCTATCGGTTTATTGAATATCCGATCGGAAAGCCCATAGAGAGCAGCAGCAGCACGAATATCGTTTTTACGAGGAAGCCGAAGGAATACTGTATGGCGCTGGAATCGCGGATTCCCAGGTAGGAATTGACGATGAAAAAAGGGCTCGCCAAGCTCTGAAACAAGGCTCACATTTTTTTATTCAGGCTGAGCACCAGCCTGATTTGCCTAGCTGAACCCCTGAATGATAACGCGGTTTCAGGCTGTTGCTCACAGGCTTGACCAAAGGCTGGTAGAAAAGCCTGTACTAAGCCTGAAACGACGAAACAACAAGGTTGAAAACGAGCCTTAATGAAGCCTTCACGAGCATTTATGACCAGGCTTATCCCAAACTCTTCTCGAGGCTATATGAGGCCTGTTTTTAGTTTTCTATATTCTACATTGGGATAAATTTAATAAATTTGTAAAGAATTCATTTTATTTATTATATATATTCATTATTCATTATATTATTTGTTATAAAATATATATAAAATATTTTAAACACAATACTTAATTTTATTTATTGTTTATGGGACACGTAATACACAGAGTGTACGCAAACCCCAGAGAGTGAGTATATACGAAATGTGTATGTGACGAGAAAAAAACTTTTTTGTGTACCTCATAAATATCGATAAGAGAATATGTTTAAATGTTCTGAGCTGCCTCCTTCGCTTTCGTTTTTCGTGCCTTCGCACCCGACAAATTTATTGCTAATTTTTTTTTCATAAAAGTACAGAAAAGATATTATTTAAAATTTATTTTATTTTATCACAACATGAAACAAGCCTGCAACCAGCCTTGATTTTTCAGCCTTAAAATTCACTGGCTGAATAAAGCTTGAAATAACCCTGAGTTTAGGCTAAGCAGCCAGTCTTGGTTCCAGGCTGCTCCAAACGATGCAATCAAACCTGGCCCAGGTCTGTCTCACTCAGGCTCGGTGAAACAAGGCTCACACAAGTTTGTTTCCATCGTCAGCCTTTTGATTCCCTACATGGGTTAGCCGGTAAGACATCAAAATCATTAAGTTTTCCCTTGTTGAAACTTTGAGCGCGTTTTTATCAAAACTGTATTTTTCACAACTGCTGGAGTGATTACTCAAAAACGATTCAACCGATTTTTGATGAAATTTGTCACACATCTTCCTTGTACCATCAGTTTATCGGTGAACCTAAATAATATTTTAATTCGAAAAATAAAACGTACTTTTGACCTTAAATATGGCGAAAATGTCATAAAGAATCACAAAATTGACTTCATTAAGCTGCCATTTCGTGAATTTTGTATATATTTCCAAAATCCTGCTTCACTGATAGCGTATGGATGGTACCTTTAAGAATCATTTTGATTTTTTTGTTTCAGATAATTACAGCGTAAGGCAGAACTCCAGCAGTGCGGTGAACTTTTTGGGCGACTTCCTCTGAACATCGATGTACACGACTGGCGATTTACATTTAAAAAAATATAATAAAATATTTTTGCATACAGAAAATATCAAATAAAAAACACTCAAAGTTACAAATTTCCATGAGTATTCTTTACATGAAAAAAAAATCACGAAGAAAACTCCAATTTTTTTACTTTCTAAATGGTCTTTCCCCCTTAATTCGTTAGATCAGACTATCACCTGGGTAAACCTTTCACTCATATCCCTTGTTAATCTATTGTACCTTTTCACATTCTAAACTTGTCTTCATTTGCCTTTTTTCTTACTACTCTTTTAGACTTAATCAGTATCACTTGGAATTTGTTCGGATCATTTCTCGTCCTGTCCAAACAATCTGGAGGTCTTGTTTGGGTTTGCTTTCGCTCTATTTGATATTTTTAACGTTGTTTTTGAGCTTGCTTGGACTTGTCGAGTCACTTGCTTAGGCTTGGTTTGGGTTTATTTGGCTTTGTTTTCAGCTCATCATTTGAAAAAACGCTGTTGGAGGAAAACAAAGGATTCAAAGATGTGAGGAGTTGACATTGTCAGGTACAAGAAGAAACTACAGAACTGATGCCAGTATGTGAATACATGACGCAAGGACTAATAGAAAGCAAGGCCAGATACAATGGATAGAGCTCAGCTGGGTTAAAAACTGAGGAGGCTCCATATTGCCCATCAAAACCGGAGACAGGAATGGAGAAGATGCCATTGAACTGAAATGTCATTTATCCCAACAATGCCAACTTTGGATGTCGGCATATAACGAATTGTAGATATCACTTCGTATTGTTGAAAGGAAAACTCGGTGACGGAATTCTTCCTTCATACAAATCTTCTCCTGCATCATGGATAACTGCCATATCAAGAATTATTTATAACTCCGTGACATGAAGCCCACGACATACCGGAGCAACATGGAGCGGAAATACAGGATGGAAGAAAGTATACGGAAATTCAGGCCATAACTCGGTACAGCCTGTAAAGAAAAGTGAATTTAATCAAACGTTCATCATATATAACATGCAAACAAGTGTTTCTCACGAGCAAGAGGTAGAAGACTTTAATCGAAACAGCGGTACTCATTTAATTGAAATGATCCTTTTTACCGGAGGGCCATTCACATGTAGAAATATACGCCGGTGTGTTCCTTCACTCCGGTCTCGTTCGCCGTCCGCAGGTCGAAACGATTAGCCTCGAATATGTTGAATTGAATTCTCATAGCATTGCCTACCCATATTAATATAAGCTGTAGTGCAAAAGTTGTGGGTTACGGATGCGGATTAACTCGACAAAACGGACATTTCCGGCCGCGCCTGTTCGCGGTTCACACCGCCACGGCATTTTATCCGCGCCTCTCAATTCAACAGCCGGAATATTCCAGCGAGCAGGGTAGAGCACCGTGAAAGTTATTTCTCAGTCTACCGACAGTAACACGGATAACCTGAATCTCACCAAGTGCTATTCACCCCTTCCCACTTTAAGGGTTCCGTAGCCACTATGGGAACCCTTATAACCTCGTGGGTTCCGTTTTTTCGTCTGCCTGTCACAGCAGAGCGGTCTCCGACATTCTTGTAACACTTTGGCGTATCAAGCTCAAGTAATACATGAACAATTAATGTATTAAAGTGTTGGCAAATGAAAGTTTCACGGTAAAATAACTTGTCACGAACAAATTAGAGAAATGATTTTTAATTTGACGATGAGGTTCTATCCGCCGTATTTTCGACGTCATTCGTATGATTCTACATTTTAAATATCGATGTGGTTAAATACAGTTTTTTAAAAGTGAGCCACAAATCAAGCATTGAAGTTTGAGTCATTGTTATACTCATCACACCCTCTATCGCTTTTCTTGTGAGAAAAATCGATTGAAATCGCTGATCACATCGAATAGACGGCCTAATCTTGAGAAATCAAATATCGCGTCCGGGCCCGAGTTGTGGATATTGAAATATCGATGTTTTTTCAATGCTGTTTTTTTTAAGCAGCAGATCAATCTACTAACTTTTTTAAAGCAATGAAGTTTCATTCGTTACAATAATCACAGCCTTGATCGCTTTGCTTATGAGAAACATCGATTGAAATAGCTGATCACATCAAATGGATGGAGCTGATCACATCAAATAGATGGAGCTGATCACATCAAATAGGTGGAGCTGATCACATCAAATAGATGGAGCAGATCACATCAAATGGATGAAGAATCTTGAGAGATCAAAATCGGCGTCCGAACCCGAGTTATGGCAAATAGTATTGTGGAAGCCATTTCCAGATGTGAAAAGTCCCAATGATTTATCAAAATCAACATAAATACGCACCAAAATCATCCGCCTAGATAATTTTGCGCAGATTATGCAAAGGAGCATTTTCCTCTCTTCTCCTCGACGCTCCATTTGCAAGGATATGAAAGTTTCAAGTACGAACGCCACCGGCTATTTGTCATTTTTTTCCCCCGTCTATTTTGCATCCGTATCCCTGCTAGTCCAGTTAGCACAAAACGTACGCCCATCGCACATGGAATATCGAACAAGATGAGGAATAAAAGAAAACGAGCAAATCGGTGACTCACGATTCCAATTTGTTTCACCTGACACGGCGGTTACACGCCATGCCGTAGGTATATAACTTTTGCGTTGTACGTGTGAGAGAGTTGGTTTCGGTTTCGCTTGGGTCCCTTTTCAAATCCGTTCCTGGTTTTCTCGCTAACTCGTTTCTGCCCACCTCAATCGAGCTTACCTTCTGGTACACTCCCCACGAACGATGACAGACGTTTAAAGCCTTGCTTTTTTTCTCTCGTTCGTTTTCACGGTGTTTTGTTGTTGCCGTTGTTGGAAATACGGATCACACGGGATACGCACTGTTCGACTGGCAAAACAAAAAAAAACGAAATGTTCAACCCGCTGTCGGCAAGATAGTTATGTAATTTTGTATTTTAGCGAGCAGGCACCGAGTTTTCGTTCGAGCTCGATCGAGCATATCGATGAGGGGTACGAGAACGAATGGCAGCTCAAGTCAGCGAGAAGAACGACAACGACGAACGCCCCATTGGCAACTTTGATCCCGCACTTTCACCAAAGCCTCTGGCCTATAAGTCGATGCCATATGCAATGCGTTTTCTGAGAGATATTGCGGACCCTGAACGCATAGGGGAGACGCGAATTTTTCACCAGCTGAAATACTACGAAAGCAACCGCAGGCGTACCCGTACACCTTGCGCCGTATACACACGCAACTTCGATCTATCTACTTTAGTCAGCTGATGCATATCCGCTCTGCGATGCGCCCTGTAGTTTGCATAATGCTAATTTTCCGCCTGTAAGCACCGCGATTCCTTCTCCCTCGCGTACTTACATCTCATCTCCTCGCCCCCCTCTCGTACATTCGAATTCCCAACAATTCAGGCTACCTCGACGCTAGCTTACGTCATCAAGATCTGGAACAGATATCAAACGGTCGAAATACCGTTTGATCGAAATTCCATCTCAGAGAATGTAAACTGACATTCATTTCTTCAGACCGTTTGCCTGCAACCAAGGTAACGGACCTGCATGAGTTTGGGGATGAAACAACAGATCGATTTCCAATGTTTTCTTCTGATGAGAGTTTTGATATGTCGAGGCCGGAATTTCACATACAATTAATACAGAGTATTGGCAAGTTCGAGCTTTTGTTGTACACTGAAAAAAAAAATTCTTTCATCCATCCAAAATTCAGTTGGTTTAACGAAATGTATCTTTAAGGTAGTACCTTCACAGAAGAGTTGAATTAAGAAATGGTTGAAATTTGACATATATGTTATTTGATACATTATCCAAACATCTGTGCAATTTGAATAAGTTTGACCACCCCAAACCTGAGATATTTACACTTAAAGTTGGCTTGGTTTGCACGTAACAAATGCGTTATGATGGGCAAACAGAGCATCATTAATTCTACCGTCAAAACTAAAATTAAGAAATTGATAAAAAACGAGGATAAGCTAGAGTAAGATATCACGAATAATGTGAAAAAAAATGAGAATGATTCACCATCTAGTTTCCAAGATATAACGATGAGGAGCCCTCACAATTTTGGTGCAAAGCCTGGCAAAGCCTGGAAGAAAAAACAATTGGGGCAAAGCCTGGACAGTCCCGGCAAAAAGTTTACTGGCAATGGTAGATCAAAAACACAATATAAAATATATTTTACGGCAATAAATTATATCCATCGTATTATCTACTAGTACCGAGTCAATATTGCGTAGTTTTTAATTTTATTTATTACTAATTGAACCAATTATCAATATTTTAAACATGAACATAGTATGTATACTTTTGGTTGAGATTTTCGCAGAGGAACTACCTTAAATACGTTCAACTTGATGTATGACTGGCATAACAAAACAGTATAGTTGGTCAGACATGCTAAATAAGCTACAGTTCACAAACTGTAGCTTATTTAGCATGTCTGAGCAACTGAGTGAACTGAGTGAACTGTAGCTTATTTAGAATGTCTGAGTTAAAACAACAAAATTTCGAGACGACAAAATGCATTTTGCACATTCAACGATTCTTTTTTCTCGGTGTAATGAAAAATGTTGATAAACGGTGATGTTATTATCCTTTAAACAAAATGCCGCCGTTGCTGCATAGGCAATCGGTGTTAGTGGATCTGGCACTAGAGTGATCTGAAAAAAAAAACTATACTTTTAGTATAGGAATTTGTATGACCGGATATTATATTGAAATTTAAGAAATTACGAACATGGCAAGTTATAGAAAAAGAAGTTTGATTTGATATAAGAAAAAAACAACTTTAATTATTTGTTTTTAACTAATGGATAAATGGATGAAAAAATCGTCCGGCCATACGATAGAAAATGTTATGAACTATGATCTATCCGAATTTGAAGTGAATCGGACGAATCGATTTTGCGATACGACTTACACCGTTTCATAAAATATAATTTCGAGTAAAAATCAAAAGAAAAGAAGGTGCTGAGGGTAGTGGGTGATTCGCCGCAGCGCAGAGGGCGATTTGACCCTTCACAAAAAATGTCATAACTTGGTGCATTTTTGGAATTCTCACAAAATCATCTCTGCGGAGAAGACGTTGACGTTGAGGGCCTACGCTAATAATAAAAACTAGCCCAAACCCTTCTTGATAACTATATATCAAACATATATTTAGACAAAGAATATCGGATATTCAAAATGTCAAGCCCTTGCAAACCCCTTAATATTTAATTAACTTAATCAAGTACATTTGCGGTATTATTTTTAAGCAACTATATTTCCGTTTAGATCTACTAATATATTTTTTTACGGACAGAAAAAATAACCCGAATAAAAAAGATGGTAATATATTTATCAAAAGACATGCAATTTCACCCCCTCTTTAGGAAGGGGTGAAAGTCGATAAAAAATGCATTTCTTTTGATAAATATCTTATCATCTTTATTATGTATTACATTAGGGTAGGGTTCGGAGGTCGAATTATTTTTTGAATGAACAGTATCGGGTCTCCAATAGTTGCCTGGAGTCTAAGTATCGAAGAAAAGTATCGATACCAGAAAACATTGTCTGAAAAATTTAGTTGCTCTCCATAATCGCAAACTTCAGACTCTTAACGGCGTAGATATGTGTACATTGAATAACTCCGATGAATTTCGAGAGGTTTGAACAAAACTTGTATTCTAGGTCTTTTTCTTTTTTGGTATTTGAACCGAAATCCGAGCTCAAAGATTACAAGTTCGTTATCGTTCAGTTTTTATGGCACCCGAATATGCTGTGCTCGAACGGCCGTCGAGACGATGAGCTGGAGTACATCACGAGAGCAAAAAAAATCCGATACCAGCTGGTGACCAAGAAATCACGATTTCAGAGCGTGTTCCATGGAGGCCGCGGTGGGATTTGCCTCCAGCCTATTTTTTTATAACGCCAAATAATTTTTTCACCGACGAAAGATATTACGAAATTAATGCATTTCAAACACTTTAAATCATAACATACAACTTAGGTGGGATTCGATTGGAATTGATTTATACGCACCTTTGACGCTTTACCTCCAACCAAGCCTGCGACCCGACTACTGTCCGAATTCCAACAGATTTTGCGAAGTATTAGGGTCCCTCAGAACATAGTTTCAAGAATGCGCGATATCAAGATTACTGACGTCTCTAAACTCGAAATCAGCAAACTCAAAAACGATATTACCGATGTAACGTGATCGCTGTAACCAATTATGTCTTGGAAAATGCGACTAAAGAGTCCACAAGTCAACTGGTTACCGAAGCGAATGAAATTATCAGACTTGGATAATATACCATTAGACTCAAGCAAACGATCAAGAAATAGATCAGTTGTTTGAGTTAAATATATAATTCAAATGCAGTGAATGAAAAAATTATTTAAAAATAAATAACATTTTATTAGAGTGAAAGGAAACGTTTTTATTAGTGAATTGTAATTGATTGAAGGGTAGTTTGAAGCAAAGACATCATTCCAATAAATATAAAAAGTATGCGATATATCCCCAGCGGAGTAAACTTTCCACTCACATCCCTTATTAAACTTTCATACCTTTTTAAGTTCTAAACTTGTCTTCATTTTTCCTTTTTTGTATTCGTTTACAGACTCAACCAGTAGTACTTAGAATTTATTCGGTTTATTTCTTATCCGATCGAAACAATTTGACGGCCTTGTTTGGGTTTGCTGTCGCCTTATTATTAACTAACGCTGCAGGAGGAAGTCAAAGGATTCAAAGATGTGAGGAGTCGATTTTGTCAGGGACAAGAGGAAACAATAATACTGATACCACTATGTGAATACAGGACGCCAGAAATAATGGAAAGCAAGGCCTGATAGAATGGATAGGGGTTAGCTGGGTTGAAAACTGAGGTGGAAAATAGGTTGCCCATCAAAATCGAAGACAGGAATGGTGAAAATGTCATTACAATGTCATTTATCCCAACAACGACAACTCTGCATCTCTGCATATAACAAATTATAGATACCGATTCGTATTGTTGAAAGGAATATTAGGTGATGGAATTCTTCCTTGATATAAGTCCCTTACTGTATTCCTTCAGTTCGAAACTGCCTTGAAACAAACAGACGTACGTCGTTCTACTAGACGCAGTAATCTCTAATAGTAAAATAGAATATTTGTTTGAGTTAAATATATAATTCGATCGCAAAGTATAAAAACGATTATTTAAACTTAAACAAAATTTAATTAGAGTCAAATGAAAGGACATACCTGTTCGAAGCAAATGTATAATTCCAATAAATATAAAAAGTATTCCAATAAATCTAAATTACAACTTACTAATGTAAGTAAGTAATTATATTATTACTTACTAATGTAAGTAAGTAATTATATTATTACTTACTGATGTAAGTAAGTAATGACATTATTACTTACTAATGTGAGTAACCAAATAAATTATTGTACTGCTGTAAGTAAGTAATAATGTAAGTATTGAAATGGTTGCTCGCAGCGAATGTATAATTCCATTAACGGGTTATAGGCAGTTAGAAATTTTTAAAAGTCGATTTTTTTAATTGCATTTTCGGAAAATACAAATATGTGAGTATATTCCCTGAAAATTTCAAATCAATCCAGCGAATATTCTCGGAAATACACACATATTTGTAAGTTTCTCGGACGCTCGGAGACGCGCTCCGGTGTTTTCAAAGTCGGTGAGCACGATTTCTCAAAAACGGCTCAACTGATCGGTCTGGAATTTTAACACAACCTTGTCAGATATATTCTTCAGGTATTGATCGAAGGAACAAGATTTCCGATAATTATTTCTATTTTCTTTCAACGAATTAACGAAAAAAATTTGGTTGAAAATCGAAATTGTTTCTTTCCAGAGCCACGATTTTGTCAAAAATTAAAATTTCGACTATTCCTTCGATCAATACCTGGATTCATCTATCCCCTAAAATAATCTTTTTGGTTTTTTCATTTTAGATAATCCAAACCGGAGATCCTTTGCTCACCGCCGGACACTTTTTTTTCGGGGACCTTCAGGAGACTTCCTACAGGAGCAATGTTAATGAATATTTTTGAAAATAAAAAATTCCAATCTAAAGCTGAAAGATGCCACTACACTGCCTAATACTTTTCGTTTTGCGCAAACAAAATCCCTTTCCAGAAATAAATCGTGCAAAAACGGCTTTTTTGGCCTTGCAACTGCTCATAACGCCTTAAATATCGAAAGTAGGCCGCGTTTCAAACCAAATTTCTTTTGATTCTGTTAAAGTTTTTCTCTCGATGTTGATGTTATCCGCGGGAACGCAAACGTGGCTTTTTTTAAACCACAAAATTTCGCGCTATTCGATCGTTATTTCATTTCACGTTTCAGCCTTGTGTTATGGTTATCGAATTCGCAGTGATCCAAATGCATGCGCACGAGTTGCCTCACGCATAAACCCAAATACCAAATAGGCGAGTGATGTAATAACGACATGAGACGATACTTGCGGAGGAACTCTTCAAGTTTTAGAACTAATATTTCTTCGTTAGAAAACTCCATTGTCAGTTACTGTTCGAGTGATCTATTGATCCGTGAATCATTGTGAAGGGGACTGAGGAGCGGATCGATATCGTCTGTAATCCAATACGTATAAAAGGTTGCGTTAGATGGGAAGAGGCCAATGCGCCCTAATCTATATTCGTCTTCCACTTTCTCAGTGGCTTCATTTCATTCGCTAATCACGGAAGTATTCGCGTCTGCTCATATTTCGTTCGGTGTACACATTAATTCCCGTGCGGAAAACTGATAGGGCATCCCTAATAAAAATAAGGGCCTTCCAGGGCTTTCCTAGTGCTTTCCCTAGTAGGGATTTCCACAATGGGCCCAGACTTGGCCATTATCGGGATAAACTTGTAGGGATTTCCACAATAGGCCCCGACTTTGCCATTATAGGGATAAACCTGTAGGGATTTCCACAATAGGCCCAGACTTGGCCAGTATAGGGATAAACAAGTAGGGATTTCCACAATAGGCCCAGATTTGACTATTATAGCGATAAACCAGTATAAATAGCTTAGGCTACATGGTTGATGGTATTTCAATTATTCAAATCGATTATATACATCGATCAAATAATATTATCGAACGCAAATTGGGAAAAAGCGTAAGGGCATTAGCAAATAAAAAATCAACGATGAACACAAATATGCAGACAAACATCAGACAGTATTTATTTATCAAATTAAAGAAACCTTTTACATAGATACAAACAATTACTCATGGTTTCACTCATACATGGAGTAATGCTAGCGCGTAAGTGTGAACAGTCCCAACCGGTTTTCTCGACATTTTTATAGCAACTAATTTCCGCTCAATACTCATCATGGGGAAAATTATTTCTTCTGAAGACTTCGCTGCTTTTTCCCATTCGTAAACTTTATCTGACTGTGTAGGATAAGTAAATAAATTGGTCTTTGTTTTCCAGATATTTCCCTCAATGGAAATAGATTCTAGTGATTCAGTAGACCCATACATTTTTTTTTATTTCTACTACACATCCGTCTTCTTCTGAAGACTTCGCTGCTTTTTCCCATTCGTAAACTTTATCTGACTGTGTAGGATAAGTAAATAAATTGGTCTTTGTTTTCCAGATATTTCCCTCAATGGAAATAGATTCTAGTGATTCAGTAGACCCATACATTTTTTTTTATTTCTACTACACATCCATTCCTTCGAATGGATTATTTTTGTATTAATTTTGTCATGGCAGTTTGTCATAAAGGCTCACATGCAAATACGCAATCACATTTCTACGCGCGCACACATACATACACATGTACTCACGCCCATACCTATGCACATGAACAATTACATAAAAACAAATACAGATATACCCTGACGCATTTAACATACACGTATATCCACTGATATGGATATTTTATGGCGCTGAAATGGTTATGATGAGGCGCCGTTGAGGCATTCTCAGGGCGCTAAAATGGTTTTGATGAGGCGCCATTGAGGCAACTTATAAGGCCCCGGTCGTTGCGCCTTTAATGGCCCTTGTTGACAAAGTGTGACCGGCCGCTAACGGCCCTCATGTGGCTTTCAGATTAGGGCCCGAATAAAGTTAGGGGAATATTATTGGGGCCCGATCACAGCCCCAACTCAATTTCCGCACGGGTTTCGACGTACTGGGGGAAATGGTATTATGGTCAGCGCGAAACCCGACTTAGTAGTCTACAATATTTGAGAATACTTTATCTACGTCCCGGTAAACTCAACATCCTTCTTTAAAATTCAACAAGGCACGACCATAATATTAACAGGAAGTCTCGCAGACTAAAACAGAAATGATAGGAAAAGGCCGTCAAGTGTGCGCCGGATCACACTTAGTGGGATTCCGTAGCTCGGTAGGTAAACACTAATGAATAAAAACTCTTTTGCGAGTAAAAACTTTGCGAATCAGTCCGGTGAGTATTGGCGACAGCATTAAGGGGGGAGATAACTTTAGGCGAGGAAAAAACTTGCTGATATTCATGTTTTTTTAAAGGAAATATTTCTTCATCATTTTTTAGACTTAGGGTTTGTTTTATTACAACTTTTGACTGTGACATGGTATTTTTTAAGTTAATTTTAAAAAATGGCACGTTCTTCTAAGTTCCATTCTCAAAACTGGCGTAACGTATAGCTAAAAAACTAATGGACCGATTCTAATGAAATTTGGTATAAATATTTCTAACCTTATTATCTAAAACTTGACCCTAAATATTTTGTAAAAAAAATAATTTTTTAAGTGCACAATGTAGACATTTTTTTTCGGAAAATTAAATTTTTTTGTTTCACAGCGTACCATTTTATCGATTTTCAATATTTCTCACTTTTTCTTGGTTCATATTCTGCGTAGGAGTGTCAATGAAAGAAAAATCTTTGTTGGTTTTTTCTCAGATTAATCCTGTCGGCGCTACGTGTCACGCCGTCCGACAACATCCGCCGCAACGCGTTTAGAAGACGGTGCCATACCTCCGCCATTATTTATGATGAAATTAAAAAAAAAATACCATGTAACAGCCAAAAGTAGTGATAAAACGTACCCTAAGTCTCAAAAACGGTGAAGAAGTATTCCCTTTAGAAAAAATCGTGAAAATTAGCCATTTTTTTCCTCGCCTCAGAGTATCTCCCCCCTTAAAAAATCGATAATTACCATTATTTTATACGTAAAATTTGACGAATTGTTTAGAAAATATGGTATATCAAGACTCTTTTCTCATTCCTTCGGAAATAAATTATTCTACATTAACTCCAACGATTTCACGTTAAAATCCTCACTAAATGCGATTTTATGAGCTATTATAGGCTTGTAAATAAAAAAAATCACATCCACAGTGAGCAGGAAATACTCCGCTGTGACAAACAGACGCACAGGCATGACGGAGTTATAAGGAATTCGAATGGTTATGGAACCAAAATACTAAATACATAAGGAAACTCATAATAACGTTGCCTTTACGAGCTTCAAATAAAAAGGAGGCAAATAGTGAACAAAAAAAGCGTAGACAGAAAAAACCGGTGATAAAATATATAAATCTGGCAAGTACACAGAATCAGGTAATTCGACGAAGTCTTGACGCTTTGTGTCGCAGAAGGCAAGTTCAAAACGGCTAGATAAAGAAAAGTGACATTGAAAAAAACGTATAAATAAAAGAAATCTATTATTGCATCTTCGATAATAGCGAATAGTTTTAGAATATCATTTCGAAAAATGAAACCTTCAATCGTCCACCCAGTGGAATGCAATGCCCATCAATAATCTAATAAGGATGGTATGTCTTGACAATTTTATGTTTTCGAGAAATGTTGATACTTTTTAAGTGCATTAAAAGCCAAACACCAGAAAATTCAGCTTAAAAAATGATTAAAATGTATTTCCAACAGTACTATCGAAAACTGTGTTAATTTCCAAGAGCATCCGGAATTTCTTGTAGATGTTTGAAGCGTTAAACACTCGGTCTGTAATGCTTGTAGATAAGTAATCAAAATTTAAATGCGCGAGCTAAACCCTAACGGCTATTTTCCATAAAAAATAAACGTAGAAGCAAACAGCTTAAAAGATTTTACTCTTGACCTTCGGGTTCGAGAATTTATCTCGATACGATTAGTGTCAAGGAACTCTCGGTACCTTTTCCACGCGCTGTCACTCCCCAACAGCGAGCTATTATTTTTAACATCAAAACAAACGTGATCCCGGATAAACATATCCCGCTCAATGGCATTCGTTTGACAGTGAAAGTCTAAAGTGACTGCCTTCGAGCGATATGGCACAATTAGTGGTGACATATATTTGGAAGCTAAACGAAAATAAAACGAAACGAAATAATCGAAAATTCTGTTGCTTTGTTTCTTGTTTGAGACGCTATATGTCTGTACAAATGAGTATGTATTTTATTTTGAAATGAAATTATATTTCTTAACTTACGTGAGAGCATCTGCTGAAGATGATTCAAGGCTTGTATTCAGCTTATCTGTGTACGTCTTACCTTGACAAGCATTCCGAGACGAAAATACGCACATAGCTGATTCATTGAAAATTTTACACGATATTGTAACGCCTCGTGACTTTAAGGGGTTAGGCTACTGTGTCAATATAAAAAAATCGATAGTTCCTTGAGGCGGAAGTTACGGGGTCTTCTCACTTTAGACGCTAAAAAAGGCTATTTTCATTAATTTTTTTTAAAAGGTTTATATTATAAATATTGATAAAAAAAGTTGTTACACTTAACAAATACACTGTCGAAATTCATTAAAAAATTTTATTCATTTATTCAAGTCACTATTTATAGACTAAAATGGTAGTTTGAAAAATGTCCTAAAATTTGTAGGTTTTTAGATTCAGTATGTCAATGGCTATAGCGCATATCATACGATTTTTGATGTATGCAAAAATAACAAAATGGCGGACATTTTTCGAAAAATTTAACAACTTGTTTTTTTCACCGTTTTTGGCTAAAAAAATAGTAAAAATCAAAATTAAAAAAATCCTTGATATATGTTATATCTATAGTTGCAAAGAATATGTGGCTGAAATTTCATGAGGATTGGTTGAGTAGTTTCGAAGATTTTATCAACAAGCCGTCGAAAAACGTTGTTCCGAGAAAAACGCGTTTGAAGTTTGTTTGGGTTACATAAATACATCAACAAATTTTTTAATGTATTTCGCAAGTGTACTTATTAAGTGTAACAACTTTTGTATCAATATCTATAATATAAACCTATCAAAAAAGTTCACGAAAATAGCCTTTTTTAGCATCGAAAGTGAGAAGACCCGACAAGTTGAAGAGGAAAGTTTAACATATGGTACAGGAATCGCAGATTAAAGGCAAACCTATAATTACAACAATAGAACTGCTAGTAAAACATCAAACGCGCTTTTCTCGACACTATGTTTTAAAAAAAGGTCTACACGATTTCTCGACATCTAATGAACGGATTGATTTTAAGTTTGGTTTATTTATTCAGTGTAATAGTAGTTTAGTCTTGACCAACGTTTTTCTTAACATTTTTTTGCATTAGTTATTGTCAGTAATGGTGTCATTTTTTTCGAAAAATCGAAAAAACTGTAATTTTTGTATGTTTGATACACGATTAAAGAACAAGCGCGGTCAAGCCTTAGCCAATATTATGTATCTTAAGAAAAAAAAATCCTTTTTTTTGTTTCACATCAACCGGGTGGTAGAAATTGAGTACGCCGTTGACCCCTCAGTTTGAAAGGTCCTTCACGAGGTTGTTTATAACTTCTTCAATTATTAATATTTGAGAAAAATATTTGGTATACTACATTGTTGTTGTACACGCAAATTTCGTACATTTACAGATGCATGTACACTTCGTACATGCAAATAAGTGTCCAACCAATTTTCCAATCAACTTACTTTTTCCTTCAAGATTAATTTTTTTTGATAACCTTTATTTTCGGGGTGTCACAGTAGCCTAATCCCTCAAGGAATGCTGAAACATGTCGATAAGAAATCCTTTCCATTATTCCCACCATGGCCCACCATTGTGTATTTCGACTTACAATTATTTCTATCGAAAAGATCATATATAAAAACGAACTTAATTTTTTCCTCTTTTCGTTTTTGCTCATACAAATACTTATGAACGCAGTAACGTATTTTTTCAGAAACGCGAAAATAAGTTCCAATGGCAATTTTTAAAATCGAAAATGTTATTTGTCCCACGACCATTCCCCTCGGAGCTATAATTATCAAAAAGAGTGATGCTTTAGTAGAGCGATCCTAAAACTCTTATTTGTTTGTTTTTTAATTCGCGTATTAGGTTTTTCTAAACAATCAGTCTTCTATCATTGTCTTAACCTCCTAGTTTTTCAATTTAGACAATGCATTGTTTTTCTTTCCTTGAATATGTTTTCAATTCAGATACATTTTGGGTGTACAAGACCTGCTCATTCCGATTTAACGGGCTACATCTACGCAGGCGAGAAAAAAAGCGCATTTCCCAAAAATATTTTTATTCGACAGTTTTACCTTTAACCTACATTCCCTGAAAATGTTATTAAAATATTCTTAAAATTGAATGCTCTACAGTTTTTAACAGTTGGCCGGGCAGGCGGTAGCAGTACCATACTGCAGCTTCCCGACGCGTTTTTCTCGAAACACTGTTTTCAAAATCGGTGGACATGATATCTCGAGAACCACTTGATGGATTGTTTCCAAATTTACAGAAGATACGATGAAAAACATTTAAAGGTCGTTGACGGATCCACTTTTAAAAAATCGATCTTCATTTTTTAATACACTAGGCGCCTCATTTAAGGAGGTACACCAGCTTCATACAATGTTGCCATGCTAAACCATGGTAAAATTTCAAAATGGTGATAGATCAATAAAATTTGGTGAATATATTCTTTAGTATTATATATGTCAATACAATTTTTTTTCAGATTTTTTCATTGTGCCGTTATCGAGTAATTGAACATTGAAGTTCACGTGTATAAGCATAGCGTTTTTATAGATATAGGTATATATTCCGGGTATAAGAATAAACGCTTGTGAATTATTTGTAAGAAAACGGCACAACCAAAAAATCTGAAGAAATTTGTATCTACATGAATAATACTAAAGAATATATTCACCAAATTTTATTGATCTATCACCATTTTGCTGAAGCTAGTGTACCTCCTTAATACACTAGGAATATTTTAATAAACTAGGAATCTCACAAAATAAATAAAAAATGAATTTCATCCTTAAATTTATTTTTAGTGAAAACGACAAATTCACCCATTTCGGACATAATAAGAAAAAAATCGCAGCGCTTTGAAACTTTCAGGGTTTCTTTGGGATACTTCGTGGTTGAAAAGTCACAGTCAACATTACTCAACAGACTTAGTCTATCCATTATTTGCAAAATTATGCCAAGTTAAGCGAATATCCCTAAATTCGCAATTTTTCACCTCGTTTTCAATCAACATTCTCGCACGGATTTTTTTTTTAAATAAATAATCAATAACTATGGCTTGTTAAGAAAACTTTACAGTTTTCAAAACCGTCCCTAAATTTCCTGTACGACCATTATTTCCAGAGTAATTAATTACCAAAGTCAAAACTGACTTTTTTGCTTTGAACGACGATAACCCAGCGACAAATCATCGTACAAGGCTCTTAGACCGCTTAAATTTAAGAGGGTAAAATTATCTAAAGAAGCTTTTCGGTGAACTGACTTAAAAAAATGTATTTAAGTCCGTGGACCTTTTGAAAGTCAAGAAAAAATTTTGATTTTTATTCTGTGGTTTTCTCATGATTACTCACAAAATGCTAACGGTGAAGAATGTTGAACTCAATATTCGAAAACTAGAAACTTGGAGCTTCAACTGGCTTCAATTTTTCATAGATTTGGTATGCTCGAGATTCAATTCGTCACCACGTTGTTAAAAGACATGATTTTAAAAATCGACGATCGCCAACGACCCGTACTTATTGTTAACTTGAATAACCCGTTTGGTTTCCAAATTTCTTATGGACCGTTTAAGCTGGAGACTGTATACCGCTAAACGTCGCGAAAAGAATGTCATCTGCCGGCGGCCATGTTTGTGTCGTTTTTCTGTATTTTTTGGTGATTTTTTAAAGGGATCGTCACAGTGTAACGAGTCGCGATTTTTTAGTAAATTTTCGCTATTCGGAAATTTTTGTGGGTGTAAATTTTTGCGATTTTTTTCGATTGTTAAAATGCGCTAATCAGTCTGATTTTTTTAATATCAAATCAAAACACTGTTAAGAACAGAAAAAAAAATTTTAACGTTTATTTTTATTTTTTTTTAATTTTTTTAACGGTTGAAAATCTTTTCGAAAAATGGTGTCCTCACGGTGTACACGGTTGTGGCCGTAAATATTATCTGAAACAAAATTTGTAAAAAGATTATTGATTAGCATGAAAGCCGCAATCTTCCCGTAAAGGTTTTTTTTTTTAACTAAAAAGTGACAAAATGGCGGCGTTTTGGCAAAAAAGTATCGAATTTAGAGTATTTTTTCGATAGTTTTTCGTCAAACAAATATAAATATTGAAAAAAAGCTTCCATAGCAAGATATCGAATGGCGTGAAAAATGTTGAGTCCAAATTTGAGGCGGATAGCTTGAAAAAATTTTCTTTCAGATTGTACACCGTTTTGAAAAACGACATTTCGAGAAAAGATCTCACGCAGCTGATCGGATCCCTTTCACCTTTTTTACTTAACCAGACATAGCGAAAAATCGATTTTTTAAAAATGTTGCTCTGTGATGATCTCTTAAAGACTCTAAATATATGTATCCTTGTGTTTAAACAAATGCGTTTCTTTTTCACCAACCGTTTCCCAGAAAAAAATGCGGAACCTGTCGATTTTTTCGGGCCTCTAGGTAGATGCAGCCCCTTAAAATAATGAAAATTATTACGAGGTCTCACAGACAGGTTGACATTGTTTTCCAATATCCTCATTGAACGTGCTCCGCAAAACCGTACATTTTGTTCCATAACGTTTCTTGTACACCATTTGCGCAACTTATTTGAGATGTGCATTTTAAATAGGACACCCTGCATGTACATGTGTGTGTGTGCTCACCACTCGGCCACTGTAGAGACGCCCAGAAATCCGGAGAGCCAATATTTGCGAACATGGGGTCTTGTTCGCGTCCAGGTTAACTGGGATGAGCCAAGGTGCTACAAGGTTAGGGAGCATCGACGTAGTACAATCTCTATTCTATTCAGTTGCTGAAGATCGGGGGGCAGAGGACAAGCGAGGTCGCACGGATCAACGGTGCAAAGTACGACGAGCACTTCCCGAACTTGTAAGTGGCATAAATATATAGTGTTCCTCGTCTACTTTCGTACCCGCTATTCACATATTTGCTCCCCTGAGTGAATTGCCGTGTTCATAGATAAATACGTGAACCCATCCGTAGGTAACCTCAAAGATACTGGTCGCGACTGGGGCATCCTCTTGCTCGCCGAGTCACTCTCGACCCTTTGCGTCTCACTACCTTTTTTCCTCTAGGATGAAAGCGAAGACGTAACAGGATACTCGCGACTGCCCGTAAAGTCCGCAATCTAATCCTTTTCGTGAAACTCATAGGCGTATAGCAATATGGTAAAGAATACACATTCAAATGGTGACCGATATAAAACGATACTTAGTGTCGAATCCACTAATGGAGTAGATTTGAAAAGTAGAAACCCACCGGATGTCACGGCATTTACATTGCTTGGGGTCATCGCTGATTGACGTTTGTATTGCTAGAATATTAGTTAGGACAATAGTAGAAGTGAGTGGTAAACAAAACAATGCAAACTCGCCAATGATTTCGCAAAAGTATTTTGATAACGATAACCACTTTGTTAAAGTTTGTTCTGCAATTGCAGATGGCTCACTTATTTGATATGCTTCTTATTGATGCGCTCGTCACTTACTTTTAAAATACTCAAATCGTTTGCCCTTGTAAGCTACGAAAGTAGCAGAATGACGAGTCTGCCCTTTTACCCATTTCTCGTAAATACTTAGAGTTCATGACAAATGTTAACACTTATGCTTTTTGATCGAACGGTGCTGAAGAAAATCAGTACCGTGGATTAGGGTTACGTTGGAAAAACTTTGTTTTGTTTTTAAATTGAAATTACGGAGTTCCTGAAAGCGACCGATTTTTTTTGTTTACGGTTGGCAAACCTGAATGTCTTTTTACGTCATCACTTACACGCAGCACGAACGAACGGGCTTAATTGACCGTAAAAATATAAAAAACGTAAGTAATGTATTTAAACTATTCTTTATGCTCGAATAACTTAAAAAATAACGAGTTGAGCGTTGCAATGACATGTTTTAGGTAACAATCACCTTGTCAGGTGCTTATTGGACTTTACCATTATGGTGTGTTGTGCGGCATAACCTCAAACACATATTTTATAGGCGACATTTGTTTCGCTGGGGTGTCTTCGATCGCTTCGACGGGGTAACTTTGATCATTGATCAATTTCACCCCACTCATTATCTTTATTGCTGTTCTCGAAGTATTCTCAGGGATTTTCGTCTTTGGATTTTTTTTTTAATTGTACGTTTCGATTGTAGGTTAAGAAATGTTCCTAATGTGTTCGTTAGGAACATTTTTTAACCTACAATTCTGCAATTCCATAACAAATCACACTAATCGTAGGACAAAAAATGTCAAATTGTTATTTGATCATTTTTGTCTTACAAATAGTGTGATTTGGTACGTGACTTAACTAAAGTGAAACATGTTCCTAACGAAACCAATGTTATCTCATTTTGGGATTTAGGTACCTAGGTAGACATAAGTATTACAACTTGTTTTTGCTAGTTTTTCAATGTTTCGAAGTTTATGGATGTGTTACCGCATAAATGAATATAAAATACCAGTTATTTGTCAATAAAGTTGATTTAAAAAAGTAAAGGTGTAATATTTGTTCCATCAAAGTAACCCCAAAGCAATAAAAATCGTTGAACCTTTCGATCCCGTTGACCGTTTTTTCTTCTTCTTTAGGAAAAATGCTCCTTGATAGGGGATTACTTCCGATTTCCATTAACAAAAAGGGGGGTATCAAAGTAACCCCACTCTCTGTATAACTTTGATCACGGATAATTATTTTTCTCCTTTATTTTCAAATATTTTGAATTGTAATTTGGAAGATGAAAAGTCTAATGAAAGTCGATTTTTTATTAAAAAATATTTTTATGCGATATTATTAAAAGAAATACTTTCATTTTCATTTCGAAATTGACCAAAGTAACCCCAATCCGCGGTACGAAATACCTAAAGTGCGAAAAATGAATGTCCGATACATCAATAAAGATTGCCAATGTCTGGTGCGAAAACAGTTGAGAAACGCGTCCTCCGATTACGTCGACATCGGCACTGGTGAGAGTGCTCCGTTTGCTTCGTTACAATGAGTATATGTAGGTGAGTAGGTAAGTTGGTAAGGTATGCAGGAGCAAAGATTCGCGAGGAATGCGAGACCGAATCCTTGCAAGGGTATACCTGGATACGTTACGGTATATACCTGCTACTAGGTAATGGTGCAAAGAGAAGCATGTTGCCGTAGGTATGCCATAAGCGTTCTCACCTCCTAACATGTATTACATTCCCACGAACGTTGATATGTTACTTAAACAGAATATTATGTACTTTCGACCGAGTGTGTTGCACTCGCGTGAATTACGAGCGATTCTAGTGTTACACCTATGGGGTCATCCATTAAGCACGTGAGGTTTTTTAGGCCACTTTCTGAGCCCCCCTCCCCCTTGGTGATATGTGGTGAGGTTTCCAGCCACCCCCCCCCCCTTCTGCCTACATCACGTGTATTTTATTGTGTTAAGAAATGTCAGACACAACCAATAGGGAGTACGGTATTTGATTGTCAAAAGCAAAATAATTTATATTGTCAATATATTTAAATGGCATTGTCCTAGGACCAGGGGCTCATTTGCGTGTTTTCTACAGTAACAAGTGGACAAGCCTTTTGTGAATCAGATGTAGGCACTTCACTTTAAGTAGGTGGCCAGTCGAAATTAAATAGAACTAAAAACTGTTGTTTAGGTTACTTTTTAGGCACAACCAGGGGGTTGAAACCTTCTATTCCCTACCGGTATACAAATGCTGCTATTTTCGACCGTTTTTTTAGTTCTACCTCTCCCTATGGCGCTAGCAGTTATCTTACAATATTCTTATTGCGTAGGCGCGAGGCCCGCACGGCGTACATAGCGACCGTATTATATACATAGCCACTGCGCACGCATCAGGTTGTAAGAGTATAACTAGCGCTGCGAGTGGCAGATTACGACACTAAAAATGCTGTCATTTTGCGTAGCAAAAATTCCAAAAGTTGCCAGTCCCCTGGGCACAACTTGCCCGTTCAATAGCTCACAGCGGATGCTCTCCGGTTCACGCAGTGACACAAAAAAATACACGTGATTTGTCACAACACCCCCCCCCCCCCCCGTGTGATCAATCGTGATATTATCCAACCCCCCCCCCCCCCCTATTTGAGCCTCACGTGATTAATGGACGGCCCGTATCCTGCGTTTGTGAGGCTAGTGGGGAGTCTTCTCTTTTGGGTCAAGGCTCGGTAGCCATTTTTACCGAGGATGGGGCCTTCGCTGTTTGCAGCCGCAAATTTGAGGTCGTGGGAGAGGGCTGTGCTTAGTATAGGTGTGTTGAGATCTCTAGATAGGTACGCTTACTGCTCATTGGTAAGCTTATTGGTGGACTTTTCATGAACCACTAATGGCTGTAAAGGTCCCGGCTCGTGGATGAAGGATTATCCGCGAAAAAAGATAGTAAACGGGTAAAGTTTGGTGTACTTATATTCGCAATTTTCACATCCTGGAGGTGGCGCAGCGATATTTCCAGATGGCCGGTCAAAGTATAGCCCTGAACGCAAACAATCACTTCGTTGTTGATTTCCTGCGAGTTGGCTATTGGATTTACCTCCATGTTAGGTTGCAAAGATCCTACTGCAGTGGATAATTTGTTTTCCGCTCTGTTTTTAGCTCTTTCAGCTCTGGATTTAGGTTTTCTAAGGTTATGAAAGTCACTCGCGGGTTTCGAGAAGGGGTGGTCCCATTTTCCAGAGCATACTTTTTACAAGTTACGCCTTAAATTATATTTATACATTGTAATTAACAGAAATAACTTTTGAAATTGCTCGATTTACAAAGATATAAACTTGGAAAGGAAAAATCTTGTGGAGTAACTACAAACTCGTCTTGATGGCCTAAAGAGTCATTTCCAGAGCCAATAACCACTTTTAATAAAGACTTTATCTTTAGGTGGCTTGTGGAACGACAATTCACTTTTATTATCCGTTTTGCACCCTAGAACACAGCAAAATCACGAGTCATTTTTCGTTTTACATTTTGTCCATTGCTATCAATGTATTTTGACCAAGTTTATTATAACTAGTAGAGTTTCTGGCTTAGGCCGCGAGAGGCGCCAAAACTTTTGAGAATGGCGAATTCGTTATACGACTTGAATTGAACAGACCAATGGCGATTACTATAGCTATTGTGTCAGTGTCCGGATTGTCGCCATGTGGACCGCCAATGGCCTAATGGCGGCAGCCATTCGGCGGTGTCATCAGGCAGTAATAGTGGACAGTAGGGAGTAGAAGTAGAGACCAAATAGGGCCTAATTCGGGCTCGTTTGGTCATCCTTCCATGTCCCTAAATATCGATTTCCTTAGTATTAGAATTCAACCGATGGTTGTTCATTGATACGTGAGTTATTCTGGAAATATTATTTGACACCAGACATATGTCGTTCATTAACGTCAGTTAACAGGAATATTCGTGAAAAACTCTAATCACCCTCAGGTCTTTTTTATTGATACCTTGTTTTGAGATTTTCGACACAATACTTCGATACATTGTGCCAAACGATAAGTAGATACAGACCCAAACGAAGCTCATGCGTACTGGTTGTACTTCAATGTCAGTTTCCACAAAGAATCTTATTTTACGTAGGAAAAGTGAAACGCACCGGGCAGTTGATTTCGCATGGCAAAATATGCACTGTCGATCAGCCGAAATAGTTAAAAACGCAACAAAGCAGGCGGCATTCGTGAAGGACAACACAATGACAAAATCTGCAAGAAAGAAGCTTGCTCACTTTCTTCATGCATTGAAAATCTTTGTTGTGAGTTCAAGCTCGTATTGTTGGAACTAAATAAGTCTGTGGCTGCAATTGTGCAAAGATTGCCAAGCCATGTCCCCGCTTAGGTAAGTTCTCGCCAAACAGCGTCGAAAACAAGCGCCGTTCCTTATCATATCACTACTTATAATTCATCATTATGGCGACGGATGTGCGTCGACACGTGCCTTGCCATAACAAAGGAATATTAGTATCAACGCGATAAGGAATGCCGTTTCTTTTCGACGCTGTTGTTTTTGTGCGCGGCAAACATTAATCACTCGGCTACATATGTATTGTGTATAGTGGAGACGAATACGAAACGCCTTTCTTCATGATCGCTTCTTCCTCGACGGTGCAAGACGTTAAACGAGACACACTTTCTACTGCTTCGACTCGCATTCCAACCGGTAAAGAGTGCTAATTATGCTTCGCTCATCCGTGAATTCATTGTTATCGTACGAATATTCTCAGCTCGTTGACGGAAAATTTTTAATACTCGAACAATTAGCCAATTGAAGACTTCGCTTCAATCCTTTTTCAGAATAGTTCTTAACTTAGTGCGATTCCGTTGTAGCTAATAGACTGCACGGACGACATTTTTTGAGGGCATACAGACACGCGAAACGTTAAGGGGAGGGTAGGGTTTTCAGCGTGAAAAAAAAATACTTTTTTGCGATTTTTTTTAAATCTATTTGGATAGAGTAAATTTATTGAAACCTTTTGTACATTGTTAAGTGTCATTTCAAGAACATTCCGTGAAATTTGTACGCGAAAATATCCACAAACAAGCCGGTGCCGCGTTTTTTTCGAAACCACTTATTCAAAGTCCGTGTTCACTGCCATTTGAGAACTACATGACCGATTTATTTCAAACCTGGTACACACTTTCTACGTATAAAATACCTCCCCCCAACGGTTAGTTTGATATTTTTTTCACATTGAGGGGGTTTTCCACCCCCAAAATGACGGAATTTTTCGTGAAAAATAGCACTTTTCACTTTTCACAAAATTTTAGAAATGAAAAAAAAAAATTATCAAAGACCGTTGGGGGGAGGATTTGATGATACTTTGACTAAATTTAAATGGTACTTGATTTCAGATAATTTCTAGCTGAGATACAGTGAACCCCGCAAATCGTGTTTTTCCAAAGGCGTTCTTGGAAAAGCTTTATCACCGGCTTGTTTGTGGATATTTTCGCGTACAAATTTCACGGAATGTTCTTGAAATGACACTTAACAATGTACACAAGGTTTCAATACATTTACTCTATCCATATAGATGAAAAAAAATCCGCAAAAAAGTGTTTTTTTTTCACGCTGAAACCCCTACCCTCCCCTTAAGTGTTTCTAGATTTTTTGCAGGTATAGATGACACGATGGATCGAGGGCATTGGCGTCGTTACTGCTACTACCATTATTTATTGGTCAGCAATTGGGGCCAAAAGTCAAATGTGGGCGTGCGGGATCTGAAGATAGAACGAGCGCGCGCCATTGATTTCTATAGTTTTTGTTCAAATTTTAACCAGACATTGTTCATATCATTATGCGTGTTTGAGTGAAATTTCAGAACAGTCGACTATTTAGATTGGGATATAATGGGTTTCAAAATTGCAACTTTTACCACTGCAGGCTCTGCATTGAAATTTAGACAAAATAATTTACCGTATAAAATATTTGTCCCCTTCAATAAGAAGATATATGGCAAAACCGCATCGTTCCACGTATCCAATGACGTAAGTTTGCGCGGCATATTTAAAATGATACTAGAACACAAATTTTTATTCGGAAGTAATTTTTAATCGATCAAAGTTTAAAACTAGTTATGAATTAACCAACACTTTTATTTGTTAATGGAGATGATATAAACAATATAAAATATTAATATTTATAACGCAAATCTTTTTTTGTATGATAAAAGTCTTCAACTTCAGGAACACGATAACGTTTTTTTTTTCTCGAAATATTGAACAATACTGTTCTGCGGTGTTGTCATAAGTCTTCTTATTATAGGGAGCAAATATTATTTACGGATAATTATTCTGTCTTTACTGAACGTCTTTATCGAAACTGAATAGTAAAGGCAATCCAAACTTTTTTCACTCTTTCCCTAACTAGTTTGCTATCTAAACGTAATTTTTTTTCAAAATGTATGACCACAATAGAATGGTACGACGAATTAAGTGACCTGACTTTCGGTCAACGTTGACCCTGCAGTGTTAAAAGTTGCAATTTTAAAACCCATTATTTCCCAAACTAAATAGTCAACTGTTCGGAAATTTCCCTCAAACATGCATAATGATATGAACAATGCTGGTTAAAATTTGAACAAAATCTATAGAAATCAAGAGCGCGCGCTCGTTTTGCCTTGAGACGTATGCTGATTAGTTTATAGCCACAATCTGTTTTAATTTAGTCTATCGTATTTCTGATTACAACGTACCTTTAAATGAGAGTTAAGCACTATAATAACTGAATGCATCTTCTACGTGAGTAGAAGATAAAGATTATATGACCGTGTGACAGTTCTGTAACAAACCATCTGAGTCCTCACAACATCCCATGTCGGGATGTATTCCTTTTTTAAGGGGGGAGTTATCTTTTACCTTTAGGCGAGGAAAAAAGTTGGTGATTTTCATGATTTTTTTTAAAGGAAAAATTTGTTTACCTTTTTTGAGACTTACAAGGAACATCCCTCAGATGACACCCTTCGATTTCGTTGAAATTTGGATATGTTATAAATCACCGAAAAGTAAGAGATACGTATTTTTTTATCGGCGGAAAAACGGTTTTAAGGGCTGAAACGCACCCTCAAAAATGAGCATGTTTTTCGTTTTTTGTCGATAACGTTTTAACGATACGAGATATTAAAAAATTTCAAATTGCAACAATGTTTATTTTTTTGTGCACTATACATTGGAGATGAGAACGATAACGTTATCGACGAAAAACGAAATACACCCCTATTGTCGAGGGTTCGTTTCACCCCTTAAAACCGTTTTTCCGCCGATCAAAAAAATACGCATCGCTTACTTTACGGTGCTTTATAACATATCCAAATTGCAACGAAATCGAAGGGCGTCACCTGAGGGATGGTCCTTGTTAGATTATATTTTATTATTACCTTCGACTGTTACGTAGTATTAAAAAAATGAATCTTAAAAAATGGCGAAGGTATGGGCACGGTCTTCTGAACTATATTTTCAAGACTGGCGTGACATAGCTGAAAACCCAAACCCGATTCCGATGAAATTTGGTATAAAACTTTCTAACCTTATTGTCTAAAACATGACCCTACATTTTTTTTTAATTCAAAGAAAATAAATGTTTATTGCTAAATGTAGCCATTTTTTCGGACAATTCAATCTTTTTGTTACAAGTGTACAATTTAATCGATTTTCAACATTTCCCACTTTTTCTTGGTTGATATTCTGCGTATGAGTGTAAATGAACGAAAAATCTTCGTTGGTTTTTTTCTCAGATTAATCCCGCCGACGCTACGTGTCACGCCGTCTGCCAACATCCGCCGCAACCCGTTTAGAAGACTGCGCCAAACCTCCGCTATTTTTGAAAATTAATTAAAAAATAACACGTAACAGCCAAAATACCACTTTTCATTTAGGTGTGTAATATTACCAAATGAAACACAAATATGTTTCAAAAACGGTGACAACTTTCGTCTAAAAAAAAAATTATGAAAACCAGCAACTTTTTCCTCGCCGAAAAGTATCTTCCCCCTTAAATGAAGATCACACGATAGCTAAAAACCGTTCTATGGTTTTTTCCTGCAATTATTGAAAACTAGCTGACATTAGTTGGATCCAGCCCCGGATCTACGATTTTTCCGAGCCGGGGCAAAAACTTGACATTGGCGCCCCTCCCCTCCAGCATTTGAGATTAAGGGGGGAGATCTCTTTAGACGTCCGAAAATAAGTCATTTTTCATTATTTCAAAAAATGTGATAAGATAATCGCATCATTTTAAAATGTTCACATTATCTTATTACAACTTTCAAGTGGTAAAACTTTTTTTCTTTTTCAAACAAAACAAAATAGCGGCGTTTTAAGGTATTCCTTTAGGGGTCTTTTGAAAAACTGCTCATGGTATAGCTCAAAAAGTTATTGATCGATCTGGCTGAAATTTTGGGCGGTTTCTCACTATAACATTATTGGAACGATATACCTATAAAAATATTAAAAGGTATAAAATTGAAAATTAAGTAGGCTTCGTAATCAAATGTTCATATTTTTTTACCATTTTCTCGACAATTTTTACCCCGAAAAAGTAATTTATTTACGCGATAACCTTGAAACTTTAGGTATATCCTTCCAATAGTCTTATAGTGAGAAATCTGGCAAAATATCAGCCAGATCGATCAATAACTTGTTGAGCTATAACACGAGCAGTTTTTCAAAAGACGCCTAACGGAATACCTCATCAAAGTTCGTCTCCTAGGCAGTTTTATTCGATAGCTAGGATCACGACGCCATTGAAACTCAGAAAAGCGCCCTGGATGTTAGGCGCTTTAGTGAAACAAGTTTTTTAAAACACAAGAATTTGGCGCCCCCTTAAACTGCCGCCCGGGGCAGGTACCCCGGTTTGCTCCCCCTTAGATCCGGGGCTGGTTGGATCAACATTTGTTCGAAGTTCACTTATCGCGAGTTTGGAAGATTCGAGTGTGCATGAAGTTTGCGAAAATCGAAATCGCTGGCGCGTTACATACAGTGTGTGGAAAATGTGGCGTGGCGTTGTGCTACAACCAGCAAAACAACTGCTTCAAAGCATTCCATACATCATAAGGGGATGTTACGACACAATGTACCTAACACTCTCTTTATTTCTTTACTACTAGACCGCTGATTAAATTTTTCAAAAGCTAAATAATACGTGTTTTCCATTTATTAAAACCTACCATAAAATCACCTATTTTTGAATGTTTACATTGTTGAGTTACGAGGGGTTTACATTACCGCAATCTCGATCAATCGATCTTCATCCGCTTGCACACATGTGCAAGCGGATGAATTGCACCACATTGCACACTTGAATTGCACCACATAGTATGAGAATCGTAATTGTAAAAGGTACAATCAACATTTTAATAAATCACCGTCCTGAACGAATACTTTATTTATTGCAGATTTCACTCTCTGTAAAGCAATTGTATATTCATTATTATTATTCGTCTTGATTATGTTGTGATACTCGAGCTTGTGTTCATCATCACCTCGTATCACTTGCGTGCATTATATTTTGACATATAATTTATTATTTCTTGTTTGGGGTAGAGCAATCGAATAGTTAGTTTAATAACGTAAAACTGGCCTACGAAAAGTCTTTTTTTAGGCTGAAGTGAAGATTTCCATGCAATTGCTCAATGTTCCCGCCAATAATAACATACATTGTATACATCTTATGTCCCTCAGTGGGAAGAGCTTTCGTACGTGTGAGTTTTATCTTGATTACGCGGATTAAAGATTATTGATGACATGAGATGATCTACCATTTTTGAGCATGAGAAAATAATATGGATCGTTCTCGGAATCGAGGACGATCATTTACGATTTCCAGTAATAAACATTTCGGGTATATATTTGTTACCTATATACCTACCCAAATATTCGTATGTTGTCCATTGCCTAGTTATGATTCCGTCTTACATTGCAAATCGTGATGATTTTTTCTCAGTATTTCGATCTGTGAAAGTAATATAACAAAATATTCGAGAAAAACATTTTGAAGAAACATCTTATATATTCCCGATGACTGGACCGTCTTGCAGCACAGTGGTTCTCGCGGGCGCTTGAATATTGAATACGACCAAGTGAGTACGTTTTCGATGTCATGAAAATCGTGATCAATTAATGGTTGCAGCGTGTGGTGTCCCTCAGCTTCTCATACACAGAGCGAAATTTATTTATGCACATGCACATTCATGCATATATAAGTACGAAAGTAAAACTATGAATTCGTAAGTGAAGTGTGAGAATGCTGCAGCATGGCTGAGTGGTAGTATTGGGCCGTTTGTGAGCTTTCGCGAAATTTGCATACAGCAACCTTTTCGTTAAATACCTGTCGATATTACAGGGGGTCATACCTCGTTAAAGTATGGATCAGAGACTGCAGTCTTATCGATGCTCAATCGACGAAAAATATTTTCTTTGTCATTGAATTTCTTGAGTATAAACGAAATATTGTCGAAGCTGCATTTTCCGAATATTGCGGAATCGAACATTTAAGGGTACTCAAGTATTTTGCCAATGGATATTAAAAGGAACACAGTTTTTTTGGACGTGGATGTAGTTCAATAAAAGGGCAACTTTCACGTTTGCGTAAGTCTACATCGTTTTTTAAAGAAAAAAAAACAAAACCTGCACAACTTGACACAGTTCCTTGTAATTAATTGCGAATTGAATTTAAATTCGATTCTTAATCAGGGCAGCCACTACGCCAGCGAGAGAGAAACCCTTCTAAATTGTTTGGTTAAAAAAAAAACTCAAAAACCATCTAGTAGAACATATCGAAACTTCGGAATTGAATTTTTATTAGACGTATCTACATCTTAAGGGGTCTTCTCACTTTAGACGCTAAAAAAGGCTATTTTCGTGAATTTTTTTGATAAGTTTATATTATAGATATTGTTATAAAAGTTGTTACACTTAATAAATACACTTGCAAAATACATAAAAAATTTTTGATGTATTTATGTAACCCAAACAAACTTTAAACGCGTTTTTCTCGAAACAACGTTTTTCGACGGCTTTTTGATAACATCTTCGAACTACTGAACCGATCCTTATGAAGTTTTAACCACATATTCTTTACAACTACAGTTATAGCGCATATGAAGGATTTTTTAAAATGTTGATATTTACTTTTTTTTCTGTTGCCAAAAACCCCATGTGCGAATGTCGGTATTCCGCCAGAGTTGCCAATACGGCCCAGAGTTGTGCAAGTTCTGGCGACCGACTCTCAGTTGGCGGTACTGCCCCAGTATTGGAAACCGAACGTATCAGCACCGTCCCAGTCTGGGTTACTGAGTCTTGGGTGAAGTACTGGCCCAGTAATGGTAAACTATTTTATCAGTAGGGTGCCAGTCCTGGTTACCACGTATGGTTGAGTCTCGGCTGGAGGTACTACGCCAGTACTGACAACTGAACGTATCAGTGCCATGCCCGTCTTAGCTACCCAGTCTTGGGTGTAGTACTGCCCCAGTATTGGTAAACAATTTTATCAGTGCGGCGCCAGTCTTGGTAACCAAGGTTGGTTCAGTCTCGGCTGAAGGTACTGCGCTAGCATTGGCAACAGTACCACGCCAGTCTTAGTTACCGAGTCTTGGGTTAAGTACTTCCCCAGTATTGGTAAACAATTTTATTAGTTCAGTGCCCGTCTTGGTAACCAAGGTTGGTTCAGTCTCGGCTGGAGGTACTGCGCTAGCATTGGCAACAGTACCATGCCAGTCTTGGTTACCGAATCTTGGGTTAAGCACTGCCCCAGTATTGGTAAACAATTTTATTAGTTCGGTGCCAGTCTTGGTAACCAAGGTTGATTCAGTCTCGGCTGGAGGTACTGCGCTAGCATTGGCAACAGTACCACGCCAGTCTTGGTTACCGAGTCTTGGGTTAAGTACTGCCCCAGTATTGGTAAACAATTTTATTAGTTCGGTGCCAGTCTTGGTAACCAAGGTTGGTTGAGTCTCGGCTGAAGGTACTGCCCTAGCATTGGCAACAGTACCATGCCAGTCTTGGTAACCGAGGTTGGTTCAGTCTCGGCTGGAGGTACTGCGCTAGCATTGGCAACAGTACCATGCCAGTCTTGGTTACCGAGTCTTGGGTTAAGTACTTCCCCAGTATTGGTAAACAATTTTATTAGTTCAGTGCCAGTCTTAGTAACCAAGGTTGGTTCAGTCTCGGCTGGAAGTACTGCCCCAGCATTGGCAACAGTACCATGCCAGTGATGGTCACCGAGTCTTGGGTTAAATACTGTCCTAGTATTGATAAACAATTTTATTAGTACAGTGCCAGTCTTAGTAAGCAAGGTTGGTTGCGTCTCGGCTGGAAGTAGTCCCCCGGCATTGGCAACAGTACCATGCCAGTCTTAGTTACCGAGTCTTCGGTTAAGCACTGCCCCAGTATTAGTAAACAATGTTATTAGTACAGTGCCAGTCATGGTAACGAAGGTTGGGTGGGTCTTGGCTGGAAGTACTGCCCCAGCAGTGGCAACATTACCATTCCAGTCTTGGTTAACGAGTCTTCGGTTTAGTACTGCCTCGGTATTGGCAGACAATTTTATCAGTACGGTGCCAGTCCAAAAAATATGGATTGAATGAAAAATGTAAGTTTTGCTTCCTCATAGAGAAACTTTGTGACGATGAAAACATTTTTTTTCAGTTTTCAATATCAACGTGCTCAAAATGTCCCAAAACCTCGAAAAATCAAATTCACAAACAATGTCTGCATGCATGTGCGCCTGTGTGCGTATGCGCACGCATGTACGTTCTGGCACTGTAAAATTAAAACGTCTGTAACTCGAGAACGGTTTGGGTTGAAGGGCTCCTGTGTCGCTCAGATGTTAATCTGTACAATCTCTTTATTCCCTGCAAATTTTGTCGAGAGAACTAAAAAATTACAAATTTAACAGCATTTTTTAATTTAAAAGAAATGTCTGTGACCACGTTAATTTGCAAAAAATTTCAGAATTTTGTAAATTTTTTTTTTTTACAAATAGAGTATCATGAAATGACGGCTGGTATTGAATTTAGGGAATTTAGGGAATGAATTTTGGACACTTTCGAAATATGTCAAACTGCTCTAATTTTTGCATATATCAAGATACTGTGGTGATTTTTTTACACAAAGTATTGTAAAAGTAAAGTTGCTATAACATTTGGAGAGAATCCCGAACCATTACAGACTCCTCTGGACTCTTCTGTCTCCTTACGGATATCCATAAATTGGCTAAGTAGACGATGTAATTTTATTTCACTATTTCGCGTGTTCGTTCTGAACGTACGCCGCGACTCTGGCGGCTCTCGCGCCTTCTTGCGTCGAGGCAGACATTGTTATGCCTCGACACAATGCGTGTGTGTCAGTGGTCATTCGCTACGTCGGGCGCACACGGTTGAAGATTGTTTTCTTCCCGCATACTGTCCCTCCGCGGCAAGTATACACTTCGTGTGAGTATATGCACCTATATACCCACACGCTGATCCACGCTCAGCGTCAACAAAGAATTAGGATTTCTTTGGCAGCGTTGGGCATCAGTCTTTCTCGTGCCGTCTACGTGTGAACTTGTTTCAATCCCCAAGTGCTTTTCATCTATTCCCATTCGTTTTTATACAGTACACTTTTTCTATTATTATAAATTAATTTTTCTCTTCTTAACACGAATTCGAGTGCTCTAAGTGTGCTATAAAAATTCGAACGTTCTATAAGGTGAACCAGGTAAGATATACAAAGAATTTTTCTTTTACTTGTTTTTTCATTTTATTTTGTATTTTTTGTCTACTGCATGTTAAGGCATAATAAACAATTCATTTATTTTCTCTCCGTTCCTTACTTGCTGTGGGACTGCGCTATCTTTCTGTCTCTGTCTCTCTCTCTCTCTCTCTCTCTCTCTCTCTCTCTCTCTCTCTCTCTCTCTCTCTCTCTCTCTCTCTCTCTCTCTCTTATATTTTCTTTACTTATTCTATCATTTATTTTAAAGAATTTGTTCAATTTGATCAGGGAGTCTCGGAGGACAAGGGGAAAGAAAACGCTTTGGTAAATACAATGTTATTTACTTTGACCGAAATTATGTATGCTGATATAAAATTACAGAAGAGCATCTTAATTCATACTAAATACTCTGGAAGTGGCTATATTTTTCAATTCTGTTTAGATGAAGGTGATGAGATCCTTGGTGGGTTCACCGACCGACGGAAAAGGTGTTATCCGCAATGTGATCGCTGGCCTGATATCAAAGGCGGTGCAGGAAAAATACTCGGCCACGGGGAAACCAGGCGCGAACGGTATAACGAAAAAATCCTTCAGTGCGACAATAACGTACATACGTATGAATGGTAAATATTTTTCAAATTTTTACTAATATAATTTTTAGAACTGGGTGCAATGAAATAATTTTTTTTATTTCAGATATTTTTTAGATACGATCGGGAAAAAAAAAAACTACTGCGGTGGAAATATTTTCGACAACCAGCCGATGTTTATCTGATGCCGGTGACCGGGAACACGCCGCAACTCTGGCCCAATATTGGCAGCCGGTACTAGTCACCAATACTATGCCAACGCTTGCCAAGCGGAGGACCGGTGTTATCATTTCGGAATTGGGCCAGTATTGTTTACACGATCTGACCCAATATTAGCATTCAGTATCCGGCCAGTACTGGCGTCAGTACTGAGCCAAGTTTCCAGTCTATATATGGGCATATACCAGCAAAGTACTGATTTACTGTTTGTCTCAAGACTGGCTACAATATCTGGCCCAAAACTGGGCACTTATTCTGAGCCAATACCCGTAAACAGTGTCGGGCCGATTCACGCCGCCATAACTTGGACCGGTGTTAACAAACCAATTTTGTCTCAATAGTGATTCCGACTTGGGCAAGGCTTGGCCCTTGGGAGCCTGCCCGTATTAGCAGCCCTGGCATCAGTACTGAGCCAGGACTAAGCCAAGTCCTCAGTCTATACACGGGCATGTACCGGCAAAGTACTGATTTAGGGTTTGTCTCAAGACTGGCAATGATATCTGGCCCAAAACTGGGCACTTATTCTGAGCCAATACCCGTAAACAGTGTCGGGCCGACTCACGCCGCCATAACTTGGACCGGTGTTAACAAACCAACGTTGTCTCAATACTCATTCCGACTTGGGCAAGGCTTGGCTCTCGTCCAAGTACCAGATGCCTGCCAGTATTGGCAGCTCTGGCACCAGTACAGTGCCAATACCAAGCCAGTTTGCAATACGTACATGGGACGGTGATCAAACGTTTTTTTGTTTTTTTTTTTTCGGAAAATGTCCGCCATTTTGTTACTTTTGCATATATCGAAAATCGTAGTTATAATAAAACCGTTTGATGTTTTTGTTTCGTATGATCCATCTCCAAGATTTCACCAACAGCGCAGACCTACAATTTTTTTAGGACTTTTTTTTACTACCATTTTCGTCTATAAATAGTGACTTGAATAAATAATTTTTTTTTAAATGTATTCCGAAAGTGTATTTATTAAGTGTAACAACTTTTATACCAATGTCTATAATATAAACCTATCAAAAAAATTTATGAAAATAGCCTTTTCACGCGTTTAAAGTGGGAAGACCCCTTAAAGAATAAATATCCTTCAGCATTTATCGTTGAGACCTTCGAGCCTAAATCACAGACGGTAACATTTTCTTGAAAATCTGTATCCAAAGTAGCTAAATCGATATTAGTAAAAAGTGACGATATTTTAAATCCGTATTTTTCAACATTTAAATTATTTTATTACATTACTCAAGGGCCACGAATACATGACTCAGGATAATAAGATGTAGACATTTTCACACGTATGCAGCAAAGTGAGAAAAAATACTGAGGTATACATGCTATGGACTTCAATGGGTCAATGGGTAAAACGGTAGCCGAGTGGTTACAAATAGTAATATGCTAATGCGTAATACCGTAGCCATACACGCTTTACTGAATGCTATAGCGATCGTTGGATATAATTAATTATAACCTAAGAGCGTCGTAACATGCCTCGATCGGGAGACTAAGAATCTACAGGCAGCATACAGAGCAGTGTGAGAATATGTATTCTAAAGTTAATAGGTCTCGTAACCTTTGCCAGAAGTTCATAGTAGAATCTTGGAGAAAAAAATGTGGAGGTATATATGGGTATTCGTGTGTGTGCGTTTAGATGTATGCATGTGTGTAGATTACATCAGCATGATTATGCTCAAGATTAACTATGAGAAATAAATCAGCCGAGTTGAAAATGTAATAAGGAATCGAACCAAATCGCCTTTTAAAAATTTAAGGCGGGAGCCTGAATTAGAAGGTCCAAAAAAGCGTTTTTTTCTGGGAACTCATTTACAAGGGGAAAAACAAGTGAGCCCAGTAAAATGTATTAAAAAAATGTTTCAACATGAAACAATAAATGACTGCAGATTTATCAGCCTATTCCATGTGCGTCTTACTACTGCAGTCCCAAATCTGCGGGGGAGATGCAGCTTGTAATTCTCGACTGAACCAAATAAACCGATAAAATTTTCAATCGTCATATATTTTTCTTCTGGGTGAATTAAGAAAGTGCTGGAAAAATCGTAAAATTACAACTTTTGTCAGGTTTGAAAAAAAATGTGTTAAAAAAACACTTTAACGTGCTATAAAAATGATTTAAAAAGACTCTTCAAATTGACTTAAACGACTTTTTAAATTGACTTTGAAGAGATTTTCATACTGAAAAAACTAAACTTTGGTTTGATTCAATGAGTCGTTTATTTTTTTTTGCTATCACGCCTGCCAATGTGGAAAAAAACGTGAAAATGAAAACTGGAGAAAACGCGCTCCAAAGTTTTTAATACGAGGAAATATCAATATCAAATATCAATCGCTTCTCTGCTTTTGGTCTTGTATCTTCGAAAATATTTACAATTGGCGTCTGTAGCTTTGTAAATATATTCTTGGATAGTTTATCTATCGATTTAAGCAATAACAAAAAATGATTTTTCGGACGTTCTAATTCAGGCTTCCGTCTTAAGTCGTCCCATTCTATTATTTCATTATATCTTCTATTTTCTGAGCTCGAAGGTATGCCCCTCAGGGTTTTACATATTACACGTTTCCGATTGAACTTTTTCCTATGAAAACCTTCGCGAAATGAATCACCCAAGGCTTAAATAAAATAAAAGCAGGTATGGTCTGACCCACTTAGCCAATAAAGGGCTTAGATTAATTAAATTTAATTTCCAGTATTTTAGCATTGCCATTTTTAAAATTGGCAAATTTCGATTAACTATCACGGCTGTTTATTGGTTTTAACAGTTAGGCCCGGATAGGTTTTAGTAATGGGCTGATATTGTGCCAGTTCTCAATTTATAACGGAACAATAATGGGCCAATGTAATTGGCAGTACTTCAGCATCGCCGGTTTAAAAATTGGCAAATATTGTTTATCTACCATGACTGTTTAATGAATTTAAAAGATGGGCCATGATAGGTTTTAACTATAGGCCGATATTGTGTCGGTTTTCAATTTAGAACGAGACAATAATGAGCCAATGTAATAGCCAGTATTTTAGGATTGGCAAATTTAGTTTAACTATCACTGCTGTTTATTGGTTTTGAAAGATGGGCCAGGATAATCTTTAGTAATAGGCCGATATTGTGCCGGTTCTCAATTTATAACGGGACAATAATGGGCCAATGTAAGTGCTTGTATTTTAGCATTACCAGTTTTTATATTGGCAAATATAGTTCAACCATCACGGCTATTTATTGGTTTTAAACGATGGGCCGATATTGTGCCGGTTTTCAATTTATAACGGAACAATATTGGGCCAATGGAATTGTCAGTATTTTAGTATCCCCAGTTTTTAGATTGGCAAATTTAGTTTAACTATCACGGCTGTTTATCAGTTTTTAAAGATAGGCCAGGACAGGCTTTAGGGATGGGCCGATATTGTGCCCGTTTCAAGTTTAGAGCGGAACAGTAATGGGCCAATATTATTTCTCTTTTGTTCGCTTATACGATGGTCCCAATATTGGTCTGATCGTAACATTGGGCAACTCATGGCAACCTCTACATGGGTTATTATAGGGGACAAATATTTTTTACGAAGAATTATTCTGTCTTTACTGAACGTTTTTAGCAAAACTGAATAGTAAAGGCAATCCAAACATTTTTCACTGTTTCCCTGACTAGTTTGCTATCTAAACACAATTTTTTTTAATATTTAGAAACACAATAGAATGGTACGACGAATTATGTGACCTGACTTTCGGTCAATGCAGACCCTGCAGTGTCAAAACTTGCATTTTTAAAGCCCATTATCTTCAAATCTAAATAGTCGACTGTTCTGAAATTCCATTCAAACATGCATAATGATATCAACAATGTCTGGTTAAAATTTCAGCAAAATATATAGAAATCAAGAGCGCGCGCTCGTTCTATCTTAAGCTACACGAAAGGGTACGAGGACGCTGGGCAAACTTTTACCGGCATAGACGGCCACATATTTTTCTGATTCTCTGGTGCACATACTTTTACTCAAGATTGTGAGTTGCCACTAGTGTGTTACAAGTTGCAAAAATTACAAATTGCAAAAATTACAAGTTGCTAAAATTACAAGTTGCCAGGCAATTTATCGAGTCTCAACTTTTGCTCAAGATTTACACAGATTCGGCGATAGAACTATATATGTAGAATATTTTCCCAAAGTTTCAAAGCGAAATTCGAAAAACTTCAAACGTTACAGCCCGTCAACGATGTGCCTCACCGCTCGGATTCGGAGCGGGCGTGAACTTCAAACGCGTTTTTTTCAAAACTGCATTATCGGAATTGGCGTGCAGGATTACTCAAAAACTACCAAGCCGATTGAGTTGAAACTTCGTAGAAATATTGGTACCTTCTAGTTGACGAGAATTGTTTTTGAAAAATTGGGAAAAACACTACTTTTTTAATCCACATTTTACAGAAATGTTGCGTGAAATGATGATTTTTTTTTGTAAATGCGTGCCTTTTTCTTCACTTTAATTACCGTCATATAGAAACTATACATGTTGTAACTGAAAAAATGTTTGAACGTTTTTGCAAATCAAAATCTATGGGAAGCTAGACAGCACGCCGATTCGCAACTCCCGCGGCGACATTGCTGTAACACTCTGCCACAGCTCCGCCATTTTAATGATGAATTAATTAAAAAAAAAATTTTTGTATACTTGAATATACTATTAAAGTATACCTAAAGTTTGATAATTATAGAATAATTGTTTCTTAGTTAAAAAAATTTCTCAATATTGCTTATTTTTTCCTGTCCAAATGTATATCCCGCTTTGATTTCTGGCCAATATCGACAAAATATCGGGCCAATATCACACGGCCAAGTTGTCAAACATAATTATTACAAGATTATTACAAGTTGCCAGGAAACTTTATCGACTCTCAACTATTACCCAAGATTTACACAGATTGTAATTTTTTTTAACCCGTGATTTTTCAGCCAACATCAAACTCCGAAATAGTAGAAAAAAAATTTTAACCGGACAGTTTTCGTATCAATGTACTATTCCCTGAATAACCCTCGAACATTTTGCAAATCTGCCTTTCGTTTCCTCCGAGATTCGTAGACTCACTTTTTTCTCTGTGGTAAAACTTTCGCACTTCCACGATTCAAGTCCAGAATAGCATCATCCTCCTAACCGATCCTTGAGGAAGAATTATAATCCACACATGTTGTCGCCAAGATGTGGTCCTCCCATAGTTTTCACTCTATACAGGAATTTTCTTACGCTCGAGTTTATCGCCTTCTTGAACCTCTCGCTGTAATTTTAATCTCGCTTTGCACACGTCCGAGTATGCGGGTACGACGCTCAGTATTGCTCTCGCATCGACCGAAATTTATGGTACCAGAATTCTTAACGAGCAGGAAAGGTTGAAAAGGATTTGAGCAACGTACGTGAAAGATCTTGGAGGACAAGGTCCTCGATGCGCTTCAACACCCACGTGAGCTTGTAATACCGTGGGGGGACAAAAAGAGTTGGTCGAATCAACGCCTAATCGGTGAATTTACGAAGTCTCCGTTTCGGCTTTGTCCAGCTCGATGTTGTTGGTAGACGATGGGCTGGTAGAATGCCACATCGAAAACGCATCTTTAAAGTCCTCCAAACGATCCAACCAATCGGAACAGAATTTTGAACGATATACGATAAAGTAAGAGGATATTGGTCGCAAGTGATGGCTACAACTAGAACAGGCGTAGATGAACCCTTAAGGGGGGAGATACCTTAGGACGAGAAAAGAATTTGCTGATTTTCATAATTTTTTTTAAACGAAAGATTTCTTCATCATTTTTTGGACTTAGGGCATGTTTTATTACTGCATATGGCTGTTACATGGTTCTTTTTATTAATCTTTCAAAATGGCGGAGGGGTGGCACGGTCATCTAAACTGCGTTTTTAAGGGGTTACACTTAGTTGGCAGCGCCAAATTGGAATTTTGGAGGCTGCTACCACTGCAGAAGGTTTGCTGTATGGTCCGGGCATCGATGATTCCATTGAGAGGTAATAAATTACATTTTATCTACGTATATAAGTACCTGACATAAAACTTTAAACTCGTTTTTCTCGAAATGACTTTTTCAGAATCGGTGACCAAAATATCTCAAAAGCAACTGAACCTATCTGCTTCAAATTTCACAGACATTTTTTGTATACTAAAAGGCAGTCCTTAATCGAAGGATTTTTTTTTCAATGCATACTTTTTTTATATTCATGAAAATGGAGTGTTCTTTTCACCGAAATATCGACGATCACTTTCGATCGGCGACTATTTTGTTAAAAAATCATTGTTTTATTGAATCCCTCGATTAAAGACTGGATAATACGGTACACAAATTAATTCATTTGGTTCTTTCATTTCAGATGATTTGTTCCCGAGGAGGAGTGGTCACCGCGAAGGACCTTTTTTGCACAGCGGTCTGTGCAATTTACTGTATCTCTGTCGTTCATAAATATTTACCAATAAAAATATTGTTAAAGATACTTGAAATGATACCCGTTGACTATGAAAAAAGTTTAAAACCTGCACGCATATCCCAAACAAAAAAATTCACGAAAACACCTTTTTTTTCCGGCCGCGAACTGGATGTAACCCGTTAAACTGGCATGGCGTAGGGGAGACCCGGGCATAGCGAACAGCCCAGGCGAAGCGAATACCCCCCCCCCCCCCCCCCCGCGCAAACGCTGCGCGTAGTGGGGGGTATTCACTTTGCCTGGGCTGTTCGCTATGCCCGGCTCTCCCCAATAGCTAAAAGCTAATTGACCGATTCTAAAGAAATTTGGTATAAATCGTTCTAACCTTATTGTCTAAAAAATGACCCTAAATTTTTTTGAAAATAGAAAAGAAAATATTTTTTATTGCAAAATGTAGCCAATTTTTCGGAAAATTCAAAATTTTTGTTTCCAAGCGTGCCACTTAACGAATTTCAATATTTCTCACTTTTTTCTTGGTTCATATTCTGCGTATGAGGGTAAATGAAAAGAAATCTTCGTTCGTTTCTTTTCAGATTAGTCCCGCCGACGCTACGTGTCTCGCCGTCTGACAACATCTGCCGCAACCCGTTTAGAAAACCGTGTCATACCTCCGCCATTTTTAAAGATTGAGAAATAAAAAAAATACCATGGAATAGTCAAAAGTAGGAATAAAATATACCCTAGGGCGCAAAAAAATGAAAACATTTTATTTTAAAAAAAATCTTGAAAATCAGGTATTTTTCCGTCGCCTAAAGGTATCTCCCCCCTTAATTTAGAACAAAATCGATTCAAATCGATATACGATTCTTTAAACTTTTGTAGTGCTAGTTGAATACTACATACAATAATAATAGTCAATATGCGGCCATCACCACCTGACAATTCGAGAATAACGATCAAACATCCAGCAAATAAGTTTTAGAGTATCGGAAAACGCGAGCGGCAGTGCGAGACTACCAGTCTAGTGCACGGATATGAGAGGTTAATTTCGATAATTCTTGATGGATGCCCAGTGGATTAAATGGAAAATGCCGTTTCGTGGCCTTTATTTTGTATATCTTCCATCATTTTAACAAAAAAATTTACAAGATTTTATAACAAAATAGCGGCGCTGAAGCTGGATGAAGGCATTGTTTGTCTCATAGTGTCCCGTGGCCGGCAACATTACATCGCCAGTTTTTCAACGATTCACTTGCATTTTTTTTGCAACCTTATAACAACATTTTACATTGTAGTACGTGGAGGATTTTCGATACGTTAAAAACTTTTCCCGAAAATAATTATTTTCGACGATTTCTTTTACCGAAATCAGATATTTTTTCTCAAACATGCACCATTTTGCAAAAGTAGATATTTTTCTATTTTCCTGCATACTTTCAAGCCAAATCTTATCTAGAACCCAAATTATTTTTAATGCTCATTCCAGATAAAAAATCGGAGAAGAAGTTTGCCGTGAAGAAAATTGCAAATATACTTCACGACACGTAGAATAAAGACCTCTCAATGAAACATTCATTTTATCAACTGGACATCCATAAAAAGTTGTCGAAATTCACCTTCTTTCAGGGCGCTAGATTAGTAGTCTCCTTAAGGGAGTATACCTCACTGGAAAATTCAAAAAATCGTTTTTTCCCATATTGTTGTAGTGTGACCTTTCAAGAATATTTTAAGACCAACGGGACCCTGCAATTCTAAACATTGTGAAAGTTACACCTATTTTACTGGAACACTGTGCGTCAGGTTTATCATGATCCGAAGAATTTGAACGCGATTATTTCGAAACTGGCGGGATTGATATATTGAGTAACTTTCACACTATTTACTTGAATTTTCACAGTTCACGTTCAAACAGTAGTCATTTTCGGTTCACTATCATTTTTGGATGAACTATTTGTTAATAACAATGACTCAGCATGCAGTTTTTTAAGAGACTATACCAGTTTCACACTTTCAAAAAATCGATTGTTTTTGCCTCTTTCGACAGTTTATACTTTCAAGAATATCCTGTAAAAATTTCAAGGCCGTATCTCTATCATTTTATCTTGCAAAAAGCGATAGTTAAATCTTTAAACGCGTTTTTCTCGAAATGGGATTTTTCAAATTTGCTGATATTGTAACTCAAAGAGCAATTATCCGATTGACTTGAAATTTGAACTGAGTACTCTTGAATATATTTACTCTACAATTACGTACGATATTTTTGATTGGATGATAATTGACGATTTGGCAATTAAAAAAACGACCATTTTAGAGGCAAGAAAACAGACTTTTTTTCATAACTACGCCATTTTGTCAGATTTTGATATTTTTCGAAAAACCTACGTCATTGTACAGGAAATAGCTTCCAGTTTAACGACATTTTTTCCTTTTTCGGTTTCAGCTACTCAATCGGCCGGAATCATGTCAGCCGTGGAGGAACTTTTTTTTGGCGCCTCCGAAGGCAGCGCAAAAGTCACTTGGATCTCAATATTTTTCTATGAAAAAATTATGTCGTATAGGTCAAATATAGCCAAATATATTCTCAATTTTCCGAAACATTTAATTGAGTCCTTTTCTTCCAAAAAATTCCCGAAAATCACGCAAATTTTCAGCGATCACACTGGTATAGCCCCTTGAGAGAAATGAGGTTTTCTTTGAAAAACCTGTCATTTTTCGTATTTTTCGAAATTCTAAAAAGTGGATCGTGAACCCATAGCCAGTTGGATATATTTGAAGAAATTTTATTTTTTTCTCGTTTCAACGCCAACAGCAGCACGACGAAGGCTGTGAAAAATTTTCTTCTGAAAAAATTACATTGTAACCACAAAAATGTGTACAACATGCTGGAAAAAAAAATGTATTCCAACCAATGTGTTACTAGAAAAAAATGCATCATTCTGACCCTTGAAAGTGGGCTTCCAGATAGGGATACCCCGTTAAACAATTCACATTGAACTATGATACAAAACGACGCCACCATTTGCATATTACGACTTTCTAATAGGCACGCAAGTTATTTTCAATTAATTTACAGTCTGAAGAAAAAGATGTGCGACTAGTATCCACGTGTCCGGGACGTTCTACGGAAAGGAAGAGCGGCTTTGTTAAATCCTTACTCGAAGTACCCTTTTGCTATTATTACACGCTCATTAAGTCTCACGAGAGCCGTCAATTTTCCATGTAATTATCCCTCCCACAATGAGTCCTAGCTGGGGTAGTCACCCGTAATTTCTGAGTTTCATAAATGGACAACGGGTAATTAGTATTTTGCTCTTTGCACGGTCACGAGAGAGAACAAATCAATGAAGTCACGCGATCCCGAGTTATATAAACAGCGGATATGATCTTTTAAAATGTTCATACGGGCTACATTATTATGACTCGCTGAACATAATTTATTTCATTATTATTGTTACGTATAAGATGACTTGGTTGATATGCTGTACAAACAAAAGGATTTGCTGTCTATCCATCGATCGATGGAATCAAATATCCGATTGCTGTCGTAGTGAGAAAAAACAAATTTTCTTCCTTAGACGGATCCTTCGAGAGAGGAATGAATCCTGACTGGCACTCGCGACCAATGAAACTTGCCCGTTGCTCTTCGAAAAGACTGTCGAAAAAGTGGACTCCATACATACGTAATACAAGTTACGACATCGGGTTCGCGACCTGACGTGATCACAGCAAGCCGCGCAAAGGACCGTTCGTTCGATCAGTCCCTGTATCGAAGAATCTCAATCATGTCGGAGAGATGCAGCGGGGTCGATGTCCGCCGCACGCAATCGTCATAGAGCAAAAAGTTCCGATGTCGATTCCTTTTCGCCATGTGGATATGTAACTCTACTCCATAAGCAACGGCCAACTCATTATTAATTGTATTGCATACTTGAGCATGGGCTGAAACGCGATACGACGACATCGTTGATCACGTCGGAAACGGTTTGATCCTTAAGGGGTAACACCACTGCAGAACTTAAAAAAATAGGATTTTTTCAATCGACTTGAGGCGGGTGCCTGAATTAGAAGGTCCAAAAAGTGTTTTTTTGGGTATTTTTTTAGAAGGGAAAAAAACAAGTGAGCCCAGTAAACATTGAGGTATCTTTGCATGTATATTTGAAATGTTTTTAAAAAATGTTTCAACATGAAACAATAAATGACTGCAGATTTTGTCAGCCTATTCCATGTGCATCTTGCCACGGCAGTCCACAATCAGCGGGAAAGATGCAGCTCGTAATTCTTGACTGAAATAAAAAAATGCAATAAAATTTTCAATTGGCATATATTTTTCTTCTGGGTGAATTAAGAAAAAGCTGAAAAAATCGTGAAATTATAACTTTTCTCAGGATTGAAAAAAAATGTGTTTAAAACTAACACTTTAACATGCTATAAAAATGATTTAAAAATACATTTTCAACGACTTTTTTAATTCACTTAGAAAAGATTTTCATACTGGAGAAAATAAACTTTGGTTTGATTCAATAGGTCGTTTAGTTTTTTCGCTATCACGCCTGCCAATTTGGAAAAATCGTGGAAATGGAAAATGGAGAAAACGCGCTTCAGTGTTCAATAGGAGGAAATCTGAATATCAAATATCAATCGCTTCTCTGCTTTTGGCCTTGTATCTTCGCAAAGATTTACAATTGGCCTCTGTAACTTTGTAAATATATTCTAGGATAGCTTATCTATCAATTTAAACAATAAAAAAAGATTTTTCGGACCTTCGAATTCAGGCTCGGGCCTTAAGAGATGCTTTGAACCACCCAGAATAAGGGGAAAAAAGTTTGGTACCTGTAAAACAAAGGTTCCACACGGATCTGCAGTGGCTCGTTTGCGAGACGTCGACCGTTTTTCTCGGAACACAATTTTTCAAAACGTCACGTAGCATAACTACAACAATTTTCTAATTCTTTTCACTCCAAATTTTTAGCACATCTTCAAAATAACATCCTGAAGAGAAATACGTACGGGATTTTCCATGAGTTATTCACAACATTAGTTATTAACAAATCATTGTCGTTTATTCGGTCGAAAATTGAGTTTTTATTTTAAATGCTTGCCAATTACACAAAATTCATAATTCAAAAATCCGGTATGTATTTCTCTAGCTATACTCGCGTAAATGAATAAAAACGTTTGAATTTTTTTCCAAATTCATCTTTGCGTCAGTTATACTGCGTGTCGAAGAGCGTCTCAAATTCAACATGCCTCGCGAGAATGGTTCTAGCGTCACCATTTTATATTTTTTTTTTAAATAAATTTTTCTTTTTTTCATTTGAAGATATGACTAATAACATTCTTGAATATTATTATCCTCTTGCTTGTCCTTCCACCCAAAAATAATCGTGAAACATTACTTGATTATAGACGTTTACAGTGGTGTAAGCCCTTTACGAGTTATGCCTAGTTGTAACAGTCGAAAAAAGCTCATTCCCATATAGGGTCGCCTGTCGTAACAAAAATGCCAGCATTCAGCCATCAAACGGTTTGCTGATAATCGGCCAATATTTCATCGACCAGCATTGGGGTATTGTAGGCGGATGAACAGCTTGCCAGATCTATGGCAGCCATTCATGGGCCAATACTATCGCACCGATAATATGGCGATCAGCATTGGGATATCGTAGGCGGATGAACGGCTTGCCAGATCCATGCCAGCCATTGGTGGGCCAATACCATCGCACCGATAATATGGCAATCAGCATTGGGGTATCGTAGGCGGATGAACAGCTCGCCAGATCTATTCCAGCCATTGATGGTTTGTTTTTGGGCGATTTGCAAATGCAGGTCGTTAAACTGTAACACGTAAAAACAAGGGATAAGGTTTCGAAAAGCATATCCCACTGATGAAGCTGAAATTTTGCACCGACCTTCTTTTCAATATTTTAAGAGAACCTTTAAAAGGATATTGGCGACTAGCAATAGTTTTCGATATATCGTATATTGAAAGTTATTTATTGTACTGCGCTTCTACTATATTAAATAAACCCAAACAAACCCATCCCACATGGCAAGTGATATGCACATACGGGCGAGCACTGTTTGCCAGGAAGCAGCGGAGTGGGGGGTATCTATCGGATATATAGATATACTCGTATGGCGTGAAATAATAAACTTTACAATGCGATATATCGAAAACTATTGCTAGTCGTCAAAAATTCGTTAACGGTTTCTCTTAGGACAATGATAGGAAGTTCGGTGCAAAATTTCAGCTCGATCGGAGGAGGATGCTTTTCGGAACTTCACCGAAAACGAGCGAGTTATTTTTACAGCCTAAATGGACCAAAAAGATTGTCGTCAAACTTTAATGTCACGAATAAAATTATCGGCATAAAAGTAAGGAACGAACAAACGATGGATTCTCTAAGTGTTAGAATGGCTAAGTGGGTAGGGCGCTCGACACTAGAACGAAAGACGCAGGTTCGATTCCGATGAAAGGTAAAAACTTGAACAATGCAGAAAGCGTTTTTAATGCAATTATTCTATGTACATGGACATAAGTAAAGCATAAGAAAACAAAAAAGATACTACTGGAATTTTTATATTCATAATGTGTCAATTATTTGTTTTTCATTTCCGGCAGAAGATCCGGCAGCCGTTGCTGGGCCAATATAGGCGTATAATAGTTGGTCAAGTCTTAACAGCCATTCATGGTTTACCATTACCCAGGTAGGGAATCAAAAGGCTGACGATGGAAACAAACTTGTGCGAGCCTTGTTTCACCGAGCCTGAGTGAGACAGACCTGGGCCAGGTTTCATTGCATCGTTTGGAGCAGCCTGGAACCAAGACTGGCTGCTTAGCCTAAACTCAGGGTTATTTCAAGCTTTATTCAGCCAGTGAAGTTTAAGGCTAAAAAATCAAGGCTGGATGCAGGCTTGTTTCAGGTTGTGATAAAATAAAATAAATTTTAAATAATATTTTTTCTGTACTTTTATGAAAAAAAAAATTAGCAATAAATTTGTCGGGTGCGAAGGCACGAGAAACGAAAGCGAAGAAGGCAGCTCAGAACATTTAAACATATTCTCTTATCGATATCTATGAGGTACACAAAAAAGTTTTTTTCTCGTCACATACACATTTCGTATATACTCACTCTCTGGCGTTCGCGTACACTCTGTGTATTACGTGTCCCATAAACAATAAATAAAAAACGTATTGTGTTTAAAATATTTTATATATATTTGATAACAAATAATATAATGAATAATAAATATATATAATAAATAAAATGAATTCTTTACAAATTTATTAAATTTACCCCAATGTAGAATATAGAAAACTAAAAACAGGCCTCATATAGCCTCGAGAAGAGTTTGGGATAAGCTTGGTCATAAATGCTCGTGAAGGATTCATTAAGGCTCGTTTTGAACCTTGTTGTTTCATTGTTTCGGGCTTAGTACAGGCTTTTCTACCAGCCTTTGGTCAAGCCTGTGTGCAACAGCCTGAATCCGCGTTATCATTCAGGGGTTCAGCTAGGCCTGAAATCAGGCTGGTGCTCAGCCTGAATTAAAAAATGTGAGCCTTGTTTCAGAGCTTGGCGAGCCCTTTTTTCATCGTCAATTCCTACCTGGGTACCAACCATGCATGGTGCGGATCTGGCCCGTTTATATAGCCATTACCGCGCCATCGTTTATTCTCTGGCATCCAGTCGTGGGCCATTACCGTGCCGACTGTAAAACCCTATTTGGGTTTTTGGGATTTTTCAAAAGACAATCGTGATTACTAATTTCTGAAAAAAATTAGGTATTTGAAAAAGTATCATCTGAACAACACTCTGTCATTTTTTTGCGTAAAAATATTTTCTTGCTCCCCTAGCCGAAAGTACGCACTTTGCGGCCGCATTTCAGGCCGGGAAGGGCATTTTTCGTGGGCGGCTGACGACCGCTCGCTCTGACAGGATTTTCGCGGCCGGCGATATTTACATATGCACGTTATTCTTTTATATTGTGCTCGCTCCTGTCAAAGTCGTGTCGTGGTCTCGCGAAGAATTTCGAATTAGAATTTTCCAATTGCACTTTCAATAATTGTGTGTTCAACGTCGTTTCATGTGAATATAATAAAGAAAACAAGCGTTGAAATCGACAAAAAAATGTAGAACGTTGATTTGATGTTTATGTTAGTGATGTTGGTTTTATTTCATCTTGATGTTTTCAATGCCCGCCCCGACCAGCAAAACCTCGGCTTCGCCTCGGTCTTGAAAAAGTCGGGCGGGCACCCCCCCCTTTCCGGTCGCCTCCCTGCGAGAACGACAGCGTCATTGCATTTCACGAGATGGCAGCTGACAGCCGACAGATGACAGCTGACAGCACCAATAACAGCATTAATTGCACGGAATTACATACATTAATTAGGCCCGTACTTTCGGCTACGGGATCAAGAAAAATAGTATACAACCCACGGCCCAAATGTTGGATGCCCTGGCATGTGCCAGGGCATCTGAAATGTCCTCGAAAGTATACAACGGAAAAAAAATCCTCCAATCAAATACCATATTTTTACGTGTGGAAAAGGTCCTAAAAATTTCAGATGGATCGATACCGCAGATTTTGCTATATTTTGCTCACCGACTTTGAAAACGTACTTTCGAGAAAAAAGCTTTTGAAGTTTTGAACCGCGCTCGGAGCGTCCCAACGGGCGTCAACATAACAGCCTATACATGTGTCCATTTTGATCCGATCACCTTGAAATGTTCAGGGAACATTTATAAAATGAAATACTATCAAAACATATTTTGAAAAAAGTGGTTTTCGACTTTCCCAACTAGACATGACTCCTCAAACTATCTGAGGAAGACTATTTTGTACATAAATGCAGGCATTGACAAAGGTAAGTATCCTCCAGATAAATTTTGGGGCATCATTTAGGGCTGAAAAAGAATGTATAGGCGTTACGAGCTGTACCAATCATTCTTACATAAAAGGCAGACCCAAATTAGCAAATTGCACGTGATGAATAAAGTTCATATAAATATAAGTAAGGTACACAAATATTATATTGCACGAAAATAGGCAATTATCATTATAATTTAGGTACATCAAGAACATAATCAAGGCCCGGTTCAAAATTGTTGGTCAATCTAGCGAGGAATCCGCCCATTGATACCTCCATAAAACGAACTTTTAATTTTCTCATCATTGTTGATTCTAAGGATGAAGAACATCGTTAAGAACGTCTTCGAGTATCCCAGGATGTGCCCAACAAGAAGAACTTCAGCAACTGCATTGCCAGTGAGATACATCACTTCAGTCAAAGCGAATGTTTCCGGTGCACTGATAAATTAATAATTGCCTCCTTCCCCATTTCAATAAAGAGATGAAGAATGAGATCGTTAGCTCCATTTCTACTTTCAATATTACCAATATGCTCGGATAATTTCCTGCTCGCTGGATATGAGTTGTCTGCAGCTACTTCGAGAGCCTAGGAACCTAATTAACAGAAATTAATTACGCGATCGGCAGCAGCTTAAGAAGTGACAGAATGGCAGCCGCGCCGACCGTGTCCGGGACACCCGGACGAGATGTTTCTTTAATGTCCTTTTTTTCCTATTCTTTTCTTGTGGCTGTCCAAATGCGCCCCGACGTCGTTGCCGCGTGGACAGTCGCGTCTTATCCATATAAACGGATATAGTGCTAATATAGTGAAAAGTCGTATATGCTAAACCGCCGCGGAGTACCTTCTTGCATGGACATTCCAAGCTTTTTGTTCGATGCACGATCGTCGATAGTAGATCTGATCGCTGATCAACGCCAGGGAAAGAGAATGAGAGAGAGAGAGAGAGAGAGAGAGAGAGAGAGATCTTCTTTCACTTCTCTTCAAGCGTTGATATATTTATATCTGCTACGAATGTATAGAACGGGGTTGCGGATCGTGCTGAACGCCTTTGCTCGATTGCTTCTTTTAATTAATCGGCACGCTGAAGCTCAAACCGCACCCACTTATTCGTCCAATGTTTATTACTTTCATACCTGTTCTTATGCAAACGAAAAAGTTCAGGCATTTGACATTTCGGCTGCCTGAAGTAACTTCGGCATTGAGTTATTGAGATAGGCAGTGCACACAAATGGACTTTTCGTGAACTCCCTGGCCCAAGTTGACATCTCGAACCCCCTCCAACTTCTTCATCCTCGGTTCATCTGGCCCACTGTTTCTCATGTGCGATTGTTAGGTCTTCCAACATATCGTTACCGACAAATGCTCTGTGCCTAACGCCACCGCGTTGATTTATCGATAGCGCTTCTCTCCGAGCAAGCATGTACCAAGAGAGCAAAATGAAAAAAGAAACGCACCGAGAGACCGAGGAACCGTCGAGTAGAGGAGCAATCTCCACAGGAGTTTAAAGAAAACTACAAAACTTTTTTAATCGATCAATATACCATCTTAAAAAACACATCTTGAAGAACTTTCAGAAATTTTTTTATTGAAAAATATTACATTGTTTAGTAGCAAATGGCCGTCAATGAAATAATGTTTTTATATACACGGTTTGCGGTGACCAACATTGCGGCGAAGTGGATCATCTGAAAAAAAAAAATGCGGATGGATTTAGTCAAATATAAGTATAAACTAGTCTTTAATCGAAGGATTTTAAAAAATATTCATTTTTCACAAAATGGCGGACAGTCAAAGTTAATGGTTTGATTTTAACGAAAAAAAAACGGCCGTTTTTTGGCTATAAAACGGCCATTTTTTTCGAAAAAAATTAATCGAACGATTAAAGACTACATTTTTATGTATTAAATAAGCCTGCAAAATTTCAAGAAGATCGGTTCATTAGTGTTCGAGTAATCTTGGTCACCGACTTCAGAAATGCCATTTTGAGAAAAACGCGTTTAATGTTTCTCTTTCAACGCTCTTTCAACGCGGATTCTTCTCTTTCAACGCTCATATCTCAGTCAATTTTGTTTGGATCGAATTGAAATTTTCAGGACATATTCTCAGATACTTATACTTCAAAAACATGCAATAAAAAAAATCGATTTTTTCAAAATCGCAGGTGGGGGTAACCCCTTAATGACGATGCCATGGGTTAGCGCCCTGCTTCTTAAAGTGAAGATACGTCAGTTGCTCTCGGTGATGAGGCTGGTGCACCCAGACTCGATGCCCGATAACGAAAGACGCGACGAGCTACTGCGATCACATCGGCACTCTTGTGCTCTTGCGGGAGCACCAAGATTCCTCTCCTTTTCTCCTCTCGTTCTTCTTCGCCTCTTCTTTGTATCAGCCTCTTCACATCTTTGAGCAATCTTTATTTCTTCATAACGGCAGGCATTCCTTTAGTCATTTGCGCTACCCTCAACCCAAATGTCTTACGAAGCGGGAGCTCTTCGCTATTATTGTATGTGACTTAAGGCGTCTGGCCACCTTGGCCGATCGAAAAATGGGTATATTTTAAAAGAAAATAATAAAACCGCAAGTTTGGGCCGGAATATTTTTATTTTTTTACACAATGTCAGAAAGGGCTTTAAGAATAACGTTAATAAATTTCCGTTCAAAATATAAAAAAATGGCGCCGTTATGCACATTGCCGCGGAGGCCCTCCGCACGATGCGAGCGGTCGTTGTCCCAGCTGTTACCTAGTCATGTCACATCTGAAAAAAAAAATCAGCTCATTCGTGAGTAGTGTCGCTACAATGTAGCGTGCGGTTTTTTTTCAACCATTAAAAAAATTATGGTGAGCCGAAGAAAAAAATTTGTATTTTTCACCGAAATTGTGGCTCACCATAATTTTTTTATTGGTCGTAAAAAAAATCCGCTACGCGAAATTGTAGCGACATTACTTACGAATGAGCGATTTTTTTTCAAATGTGACATGACCGGGTAACGGGTGGGACAACGACCTCGCGTATCGTGCGGAGGGCCTCCGCGGCAATGTGCATAACGGCGCCATTTTTTAATATTTTGAACGGAAATTCATTAACGTTATTCTTAAAGCCCTTTCTGACGTTGTGTAAAAAAATAAAAATATTCCGGCCCATACTTTCGAGTTTATTATTTTTTTAAAAATATACCCATTTTTCGATCGGCCAAGGTGGCCAGACGCCTTAATGACGGAGTAGCTTTTTGAGTCTAAAATGGAAGCAAGCTAATCGAGCTTAACGTGAGCTCGGTTAGCACGACTTATGCGGGCGGAGTTGGGTGACCCTGGCCAATTTTCCTTTCGATTCGTTCACTTCGTAATCTTAGACCTGAATCATCTGAAGTACCTCGCACGGAGGTGGGTTAAGGGGTTATGCCTAGTTGTAAAAGTAGAAAAATCACTTTTTTCAACTCCAATATGTTGTTACAGTATATCGTCTTACAAATGTTCCCTGAAAATTTCAAGTTGATCGGACCAAAATTGACAGATTCATAGGCTGTTGCGTTGACGCCCGTCGCAACGCTCGGAGCGTCGTTCGAAACTTTAAGGGGGGAGACACCTTTGGGCGAGGAAAAAATGTACTGATTTTCAGGATTTTTTTTTAAAGGAAAGATTTTTTCACCGTTTTTTAGACTTAGGGTATGGTTTATTACTACCTTTGGCTGTTAGATGGTATTTTTTTTATCGATCTCCAAAAATGGCGGAGGTGTGGCACGGTTTTCTAAACTGCATTTTCAAAACTGGCGTGAGGTATAGCTTAAAAACTAATTGAAAGGTTGAGATAAAATTTGGTATAAATCTTGCTAACCTTATTGTCTAAAAAATGACCCTAAATGTTTTTTAAAATAAAAAAGGGGCTTTTTAATTGAAAAATGTAGGCATTTTTCGGAAAATTTAATCGTTTTGTTTCAAAGCGTACCATTTCATCGATTTTCAACATTTCTCACTTTTTCTCGATTCATATGCTGGGTATGAGTGTTAACGGCGCATCTCTTTCTGGAAGCCCAAGTTGAAGGGTCGGAATGATGCATCTGTTTCTAGTACGATATTAGTTGGAATGAATTAATTTTTTCCCAGCATGTTGTACACATGTTTGTGGTTATAATGTAATTTTTTCGGAAAAAAATCTTTCAAAGTGTTCGTGGTTCTGCAGTTGGTGTCGCAGTCCTCTAGCGGCGAGGCCCGAAACGGCGGGATCTCCATCAGGTTGAAATGAGATCTGAAGCGAAAACAAAAAAAATGTCTTCAAATATATCCAATTGGCCATGGGTTCATGATCCACTCTTCGAAATTTCGAAAAATACGAAAAATAACAGCTTTTCCAAAGAAAACCTCACTTTTGTCTTGAAAAACAGCATCCTGAAGTCATTGTTATTAACAAATGGTTCATTCAATTAAAAAATGCGATCGTGAACCGAAAATGACTACTGTTTGACTAACTGTGCAAATTCAAGTCAATAGTGTGGAATAGGTGTAACTGCGTCAATTTTTAGAATTTTAGGGTCCGGTTGGTCTTAAAATATTCTTGAAAGTTCACAATGTAACAATATGCCGAAAAACAATTTTTTGAAATTTCTAGAAAGGAATACTGCTTAAGAGGGTATCTTCATTGGTTTTTTAAAAGATTAATCCTGCTGACGCTAGGTGTCACGCCGTCTGACAACATCCGCCGTAACCCGTTTAGAAGACCGTGCCATGCCTCCCCCATTTTTAAAGAATAATAATTTTTAATGAATAAGAAAATAAGAAAAGATACTCTTAGTCTCGAAAAGCGTGAAGAAATCTTTGCCTCAAAAAAAATTATGCACATTAACCATTTTTTCCTCGTCTAAAAGTATCTCCCCCCTTAAACGATTTTTTCTCGAAAGTCCGTTTTCAAAATCGTTGAGCAAAATATATCAAAATCTATTGCATCGATCTTTATGAAAATTTCAAGGCTTTTTCTAGATATAAATATGTAGGATTGGATGGAAGGATTTTTTCTGATGTATACTTTCGATTTGATGAACGGAAGCTGCGCATTTTTCGCTAAAATTAAGATTCACTTACAACACGCGCCATTTTTTTATATTTGATATTTCGATTTTTTTTTCGATTAATCATAGGATAAACTTATATAATAGGATAATATAATAGGATACTGAAGAAGTCTGTTTGATTTTTTGAGCTCAGATAACCTGGTTCAGAAGGACATTGCTCACCGCAAAAGACGTTTTCGAGAGATGCTTCCCGGACATCCGCTGTAAATCGATTATAATTAAATATTTTTTCACAAAAAAATTTCAGAATGTTGTCTGAATGATACTCTCTCAAATACATAATTTTTATAGATATTTGTCACTACGATTTTCTAGTTTACAAATCCTAAAAAGAGCCGTTTTCGACTATTACAACTAGGCATAATCCGTTAAAGAGACTGGGGAAAAAGGTGAAATTCGACGACTTTTTATGGATACCCAGTTGATAGAATAAAAAGTCCGTTTAATGGCCTTTTTATTCCAATTTCTAGTTTTATGGAACTTTTGCTCCATCAACTGGGTATCCATACTTTTTTTCGAAATTTACCTTCTGTTCAAGGCGCCAGACTGATAATCTTCTTTGATAAAAAATTGGTATAGATGCTGCCCGAGCGGAATTTTTCATGTAATTTGTAAAGTAGTTAGTTAAGTAACATGAGTGACCGTCACACTTGTCACTTCGTATAAACCATAAGCCAGTGACGATAGATGCTGGTCGAAGGTGTTTGATGGTTACTGGTAAAATACAGAAAGCTCGTATGAGTGCATCACCATGCTTGTATTTGACCATTCTGCTGAAAGCACTTCCGCTTCGATGTGAATGGAATTTATTTAAAGCGCTCTCTTTAAACAGGATAAAGTCTTTTCGCAGACGGATGTAGGACTTGTGGGACTTCAAGTGAAAGTTATCCTTGCCAACTCCCCGTGTGGGGTTCTATATTCATATCACTATATTCATATCACTATATTCATATCACCATATTAACATCACTATATTCATATCACTACGATATGGTATTAGAGATTAAGGATCTCCTGCCCTCGTCCTTACGTAATACTGTCGTTTTTTCGATATTTCCCTCGAAGGGGAATAGTTAAGATTACGTGGCTTAATCCTCCCAATGAAACTCGTTAACGACTATTCACCCACGGTACGAATTGATAAGCGATCATTGTGCTTACAGTGGGCAGTGTTGCAAGTATTACGACGTGTATTGTCACGGACAACTCCGGGAGGATATCAGCTACTGAGAAATGACAATCACTTATCAGGAATTAAAATCAAATAGTTTGATGATCTATGCAGTGACATAAGTTTCCAGTAATCCTTATATTCTTTTCGAAAGAACAACTCTAGCTGCGATGCCAGTGGAATTTATGGAAAACTTAAAGCCTCAATCGTTTCAACTGTAGACCAATGTCGACCAGGCATTGTTGGCTTTCAATCAGTCCTGCATATAATCATGGATTGATGTTCGTTAAGGGGTCTTCTTACTTTCGACGCTGCAAAGGGCTATTTTCATGAATTTTTTTGATAGGTTTATATTATAGATATTGATATAAAAATTGTTACACTTAATAAATACACTTTCGAGATACATTTAAAAAAATCATTTATTTAAGTCACTATTTATCGATGTACTCATAACGAGGTGAGTAAAGATACATCAGACGGTATTTCCATACAGTGATAAGGTGCCATTTACATACTTCAAGGGGTCTTCTCACTTTAGACGCTAAAAAAAGCTGTTTTCATGATTTTTTTCTTCATAGGTTTATATTATAGATTTTGATATAAAAGTTGTTACACTTAATGAATTCACTTTCGAAATACATTAAAAATTTTCTTTTTATTTATTTAAGTCACTATTTATAGACGAAAAAGATAATAAAAAAATGGCCTTAAAAAATTGTAGGTCTGTGCTGTTGATGAAATCTCGGAGATGGATCATCCGAAACAAATAAATCAAACGGTTTCAGATCCAGTATGTTAATGGCTATAGTGCATATCATACGATTTTTGATATATGCAAAGATAACAAAATGGCGGACGTTTTTCGAAAAAACAAAAAAAAACGTGTGTTTTTCACCGTTATTAGCAAAAAAGTAAATATCAAAATTGAAAAAAATCCTTGATATGCGCTATAGCTATAGTTTTAAAGATGATGTGGTTAACATTTCATAAGGATCAGTTCAGTAGTTTCGAAGATTTTATCAACAAGCCGTCGAAAAACGTTGTTTCGAGAAAAACGCGTTCAAACTTTGTTTGGGTTACATAAATACATAAAATTTTATGTTTTTTATTCCGAAAGTGTATTTATTAAGTGTTACAATATTTACATTAATATCTATAATATAAACCTATCAAAGACATTCATGAAAATAGCCTTTTCAGCGTCTAAAGTCAGAAAATCCCTTAAATTGATTCCTTTAGCGCACTATCCATCCAATGTTTCTGGCCCACACAAAATTCCGTAGTTTTATTTTAATCCAACACGAAAATTGCTTTGAGAACGTACATGTCACTTTTACGAAAAGTGGCTATTATCGGAAGAACACGTGGACCTGAGTAGAAATATTGTTAGGCTGGCCTGATATTTTATCCGGGTCTGATCACGTTGTAGCACGGAAGCCTTACTTAAAGCATACCTCAGTTTGCCTGATCCGGTTGGTGTCACGTGATACTCGGGCAACTGGATGTATTTTTTCCTCCAGTTGCCTGATCCAACTAGCTTCAGGCGATGGTCAAGTAAGTGGACTTACGGCTTGCATAAATTCGCCTGATTATAGTCTAATCAGGCGAATTTATGCAAGCCGTAAGTCCACTTACTTGACCATCGCCTGAAGCTAGCCTGGATCAGGCAACTGGAGGAAAAAATACGATGGCGATGGTCAGGCAACTGGACTTACGGCTTGATTCAATTCGCCTGATCTGCATAGCTTCAAGCAATCATCAAGTAGCTCGACCTATATACAGATTGGCGCCTTTTACACGCCTAACCTCTTGTCAAACACCAAACGAACTATATTTATTAGGGCGTCGTCAAAACGTCGAGACATAGTGTCCACTCTATGCGTACATTTTTTATCATTCCTAATATTTTATTTATTCCTAATAAACCACTAGATTTATCTATTTCATTTTTTAAATTTAATTTCAATAGCATTTTCGTAAAGACAAACATTTTTCTGTTTGTTTGAATTAATGGTCCGTCTTGATTGCAATACACACATCGAAGGGGACGGGGTAGAGAAGGGCGGAGAGAGAGAGAGAGAGAGGAGTCATATATATATATATATATATAAAATATGTTATTTTTAAAAAATCTATAGCATGATATTCGATAACTCTGCCTAATTACCTCAATTATATTAACTCATTAATATAGTTTATGTGATACAACAAATAATTATAGGTATTGATATATACCTATAATTCTATAAGTATACTTCTATAGGTAATTCTATATAAGTCTCTTATGCCACCGAAATGTTACAAACACTCGGTAGCATAGGGGCAGCGTGCGTAGCTATAGGTTAGGTAGGTTCTCGGCTCGATCTCATGTGGATGGAGAAATATTTGCTTAGAAAAAAAATCATCCAGAAGGCCAGGGAATGACGGATTATGATACAAAATCATTGTGGTAGAGCTTTAAATTAAGAATTTCAATTTATTTTGGATTTATAAAATATTCTATTGAATATTCTAAAAAATATATTTGAAACGAATACGATCGTAGTAAAAAACCTATTTGATTTAAATAGATCCTATTTAAAGGGAATATTTTTTTGACAGTGCATTGATGAATGTGATGAGATTGTGGTTTCCGAAGCAACAGCGAACTTCTCTCTTCGGACTGCATGTCAGGCTTTCACTTTTTATCCCGATCAGGCCTTGATTTTTTACCCTGATAAGACCGAAATCAGAAAAAGTGTCACAAAAATGATCAGGGATTGATAAAAGAATCCTGATCAAGGCATGCAAAAAAAATCAGGATACCTGATCAGATCTTTTTTGTAGCTGGAGCAGGATTTATACTCGGGGAGAGGCTGAAATGGGTATGATCGAAAGCAAATCTCCCGATCATACGTGACGATTATTACGCAGCTAATCCGTTGGTCCACGGACCGAAAAAACGTATTTCAATTCCTATCACGATTGTGTAATTCATGTAGTTTACAAGAGTGATTGACTAAGCTTCGTAATGGTAATCTTTACATAGAAATCGAGTCGACATAGATGGATTACGATTACATGGCATGTGTATATAGTAGCGAGGGTAATGGAAACTACTGGTTTTTATAATTTATTAAATAAAAATTTAATGTATTGTGAAAATTGTATTGAACTATTTTTTGTCATTCAACTTGATCTTAGCATTCTTTTTTGTTTCTTTTTGCAGCATCCCACTGTTTAAGGGGTTACCCCCACTTGCGATTTTGAAACAATCGATTTTTTTTATTGCATTTTTTTGAAGTATAAGTATCTGAGAATATGTCCTGAAAATTTCAAGTCGATCCGAACAAAATTGACTGAGATATGAGCGTTGAAAGAGAAGAATCCACGTTGAAAGAGCGTTGAAAGAGAAACTTCAAACGCGTTTTTTTCGAAATGGCATTTCTGAAGTCGGTGACCAAGATTACTCGAACACTAATGAACCGATCTTCTTGAAATTTTGCAGGCTTATTTAATACATAAAAATGTAGTCTTTAATCGTTCGATTTTTTTTTCGAAAAAAATGGCCGTTTTATAGCCAAAAACGGCCGTTTTTTTTTCATTAAAATCGAACCATTAACTTTGACTGTCCGCCATTTTGTGAAAAATGAATATTTTTTAAAATCCTTCGATTGAAGACTAGTTTATACTTATATTTGACTAAATCCATCCGCATTTTTTTTCAGATGATCCACTTCGCCGCAATGTTGGTCACCGCAAACCGTGTATATAAAAACATTATTTCATTGACGGCCATTTGCCACTAAACAATGTAATATTTTTCAAGAAAAAAATTTCTGAAAGTTCTTCAAGATGTGTTCTTTAAGATGGTATATTGATCGATTAAAAAAGTTTTGTAGTTTTCTTTAAAAAAATTCATGAAAAAGGCCTTTTTTGCGCTACAAGTGGGGGTAACGCCTTAAAAGACGTAAAAATGTTCTGTAACGAAATAAAAATCGGAATGTCGCGAAGGTCGTGCATCAAAGCAATAAACAAGTCAATGACAATTTTCGTACAATTGCGTTGAGTACTTAGACGCGTTTCTAGATACGGCACACGCGAAGTAGCCCCATAAATCAAATTAAGTAAATATCATTCCTTTCAATGAGTCGAATGTGGAAAAAAATTGATGAATTCGTGTCTTTTTAGAATCATAATCAGTAGGTTTTTCGTTCTTCGATCGTATCAGTTATTTTCGATTCGATTTTAGATATTTTGATAATAAATCTGCCAGTGCCTCTGGATTCCGTATACGTCGCTTCGCTTTTTTAAAACTCTGCCAATGTAGACATAAAAAATCTTTAAAAATGTAGCAATTCCAAACGAACCTCACCAAAAGAAATGAAGTAGTAAATGTGTTAAGGTAGTTCTGTAGTTTTGGTCAAATCTTAGGAATTGACTGAAATCTAAGTATGTTGTAGATATGACATTCATTATGGACTGATGCCCGAAAATTCAATTCGATTCACCGTTTAATTCATGAGATAATTGCAATTGAATATGGGTATTTTTGTACGCGATCCCCATACCTAACACGTAAACCGATAGGAGTTTGCTCGCATTTCCCGATATAGGTTGTAAACGGATCTTAGGATTAAAAAATAAAAACACACGTGTACGCAGTACTGTTGTGGGATTGATTTTTTTTCAATGACAAACTTTGACCGTTTAGTTTCGGAGATATCGACTTATGGAAAGTGATAATTTTATCCCACACCGAACTCGGGCCCAACCATCTGTAACGGAATGGCAACAGTGTACGCTTCAGCCAGCTGATCGACGCGTGGTCTGGGAACTCGAAGCGTGTTTTTTTTCCCCGAGTTCCAGTAATTCTGAGACGGATGTAAAATAAATTTATTCTGCAAACAAATTTAATTTGTTCAATTTATGCATGTATTTGTCTTTGTTACAGCGAATACAATTTAAACTGTCGGCAAGATGTAAATCCACGATCCGGTGTCCTTCGACTGCGAATTTTTGTTGCTGGTCGTTGAGGTTATGGTTATTCTCATCGCGTTTAACCGCATTTGCTTGGCACATGGCTGCCGCAGCTGTCAGTCTTTTAGCAGGCGTCTTTTTTCTTGATAACTTTCCTTTGTATCGCATTTGGGTTGACATTTTCACGCTTTTTTTTATTTATATAAAATGTTTCGCGAAAGACGGATCGTAGGAAGCTCAACGCTATGACTGCAGGAAAATCGCGCTGTTGCCACGATTACAGCGCCGCTCTCTATACGAGTATGAGACCCATCTATGCATGAGGTGCGAATGTGTGGTGAGAATGAATGTGTGGGGCATATAGCGGGTACAAGCTCTGTCAAAAATTTACAACCAACAGCATTGTATAGGCATTGGATGTTTCTATACGCTTCGACCGAAACTTTTTATACGTGTACCTGCAGAACTACCTTAAGGGATTATCACAGTGTAACGGGTCGAAAAATAGCTGATGTACGCCATTTTTTTCGACGGTCAAAATACGCTAATCAGTGTGATTTTTTAGTTCAAATCAAAGCACTGAAAATCTGAAGAACAGAAAATACTTTTTTAATGGTTTATATTTATTTTTTTTTACATTTTTTTTGACGGTTGAAAATGTCTTCGAAACAAAATTTGTTAAAAGATTATTAATCAGTATGAAAGCCGCTATCTTGCTGTGGAGTTTTTAAAAAATCGAACTTGACAAAATGGCGGCGGTTTGAAAAAAAGTATGGAATTTAGCCTATTTTTCTCACTGTTTTTTGTTGAAGAAAATATAAAGATTTAAAAAAAACAAAAAGCTTCTTTAGCAAGATTAAGGACAGCGTGAAGAATGTTGCGTCAAAAATTGAGACGGATAGCTTCTAGACTCTTTCTTTGAGAGTGTATACCATTTTGAAAAACGACATCTCGAGAAAAACGCGTTTAAATTTTCGGGTGCGGAAGTTTTCATATAAATTGTCTACTTACGATCAATTGACGATGCCAGTTCGATGTTTATAACCGTCTACACTATCGGATAATGCAAAAAAATCGTTTAGTTGAAAATTTTACACTGTGCTGGTCCCTTAAGGGGGAAGATACTAGGCGAGGAAAAAATTCGCTGATTTTCATTATTTTTTAAAGGTAATATTTCTTCACCACTTTCGAGACTTGGGGTATGTTTTATTACTAAAGGGTGTCCCAAAATGGACGGACATATTGAATTGCGCGCCATTTTTGTTGTTGCGAACATAGAGTACTAATCCTTGACAACTGGCATCAGGAAGTATTGAGGTTTAGTCATGGAGAATTACGCGATCAAGCAACGCATAGAAATTGTGATAATGCACAAAAACAATGCAGTTATTGTAGACGAAGTTTCATGGTCGTGTGTTATCTCGCGCCGGGCCGATGTGAAATGGCCACCAAGATCTAGTCCAGTAAAAGAAACGACAAGCCAGTACATTTTAGCGTAGAATATGCATTTTTGACGGAAGATATTTTTATAACTATATAATTTATGACTGAAGATAAGATGGTTGCAATCTAAAAGTAACCCCAATAAAATGTTGCCCCTCAACTCACCCCAACCCTAAGGGATAGGAGTTGAAAACTTAAAAATCGCCATATCTGCATAATTAATAGTCCGATCAAAAAATGTTTTAAACAAAAGTTTTTTGGAATAATAAAATACGTATATAGTTATCTGACGTCCAATCCCCTATATTTGAAAATAGTGGCACAAAAACACGAGAAGACCACTGACCCAGGCAATCCCGTGGGGGAAACTGATAGGGCATCCCTAATAAAAATAAGGGCCTTTCAGGGCTTTCCTAGTGCTTTCCCTAGTAGGGATTTCCACAATGGGCCCAGACTTGGCCATTATCGGGATAAACTTGTAGGGATTTCCACAATAGGCCCCGCCTTGGCCATTATGGGGATAAACCTGTAGAGATTTCCACAAAAGGACCCGACTTGGCCATTATAGGGATAAACCTGTAGGGATTTCCACAATAGGCCCAGACTTGGCCAGTATAGGGATAAACAAGTAGGGATCTCCACAATAGGCCCAGATCTGACTATTATAGCGATAAACCAGTATAAATAGCTTAGGCTACATGGTTGATGGTATTTGAATTATTCAAATCGATTATATACATCGATCGAATAATATTATCGAACGCAAATTGGGAAAAAGCGTAAGGGAATTAGCAAATAAAAAATCAACGATGAACACAAATATGCAGACAACCATCAGACAGTATTTATTTATCAAATTAAAGAAACCTTTTACATAGATACAAACAATTACTCATGGTTTCACTCATACATGGGGTAATGCTAGCGCATAAGTGTGAACAGTCCCAACCGGTTTTCTCGACATTTTTATAGCAACTAATTTCTGCTCAATACTCATCATAGGGAAAATTATTTCTTCTGAAGACTTCGCTGATATTTCCCATTCATAAACTTTATCTGACTGTGTAGGATAAGTAAAAAAGGTCTTTGTTTTCCAGATCTTTTCCTCAATGGAAATAGATTCTAGTGATTCAGTAGACCTATATATTTTTTTTATTTCTACTACAAATCCATTCCTTAGAATGGATTATTTTTTGTATTAATTTTGTCATGGCAGTTTGTCATAAAGGCTCACATGCAAATACGCAATCGCATTTCTACGCGCGCACACATACATACACATGTACTCACGCCCACACCTATGCACATGAACAATTACATAAAAACAAATACAGCTATACCCTGACGCATTTAACATACACGTATATCCACTGTTACGGATATTTTATGGCGCTGAAATGGTTATGATGAGGCGCCGTTGAGGCATTTTCAGGGCGCTAAAATAGTTTTGATGAGGCGCCATTGAGGCAACTTATAAGGCCCCGGTCGTTGCGCCTTTAATGACCCTTGTTGACAAAGTGTGACCGGCCGCTAACGGCCCTCATGTGGCTTCCAGATTAGGGCCCGAATAAAGTTAGGGGAATATTATTGGGGCCCAATCACAGCACCAACTCAATTTCCGCACGGGATGACGCAGCGTAATGTCTACTCCGCTCGCACGCGCATCAACTCCGAATTTTCGAATCGTTTTTGTGCCGCTATTTTTAAATATAAGGCATTGGACGCTTAATAACTTTATACGAATTTCATTATTCCAAACAACTTTTGTTTGTAACTTTTTTTGATCGGGCTATTAATTATCGAGATACGGCGATTATTGATCTTTTAACCCCTATTTCTTAGGCTCGGGGCGAGTTGAGGGGAAACATTTTTTTGGGGTTACTTTCAGTATGCAACCATCTACGTCCAGTCAAAAATTTACATTCTACGCTACAAAGTGCTGGATTTTCGTCTCGTTTACTGGACTAATGGTGCGATTTGACGCCACTGGACTTTCTTCTTTGACGTTTTCCGAAGGGAAAAGTGTATGCCAATGATCCACAGACAATTCCGGAGCTCAAGGAAGCAATTGGGCGCACCATTAATGAAATTAATCCGCAATTATGCCAAAATTTTATTGAAAATTTCGTCAAAAGTGTGAACGTCTCAAACAGGGACGATGTGGCTATTTATCAGATATCGTGTTCCACACATAACCTTCATGTTTGTACCTTATATTAGAATAAAAATATTCGTACTTTTTAAATAAATAATTCGTTTGATTAATAAATTAAAATGTCAGGTCATTTTGAGACACCCTTTACTTTTCGCTGTTACATGGTATATTTTTTTTATTAATCTTCAAAAATGGCGAAGGTCCGGCACGGTCTTCTAAACTGCATTTTCACCACTGTTGTGACATATAGCTAAAAACGAATCGACCGATTGTGATGAAATTTGGCATACATCTTTCCAACCGTACAGTCGAAAAGGAACCCTAAATGTTTTTGAAAATTAAAAAAAGTATTTTTTATTGCAAAATGTAGCCAGTTTTTTTCGGAAAATTCAATTTTTGTCGTTTCAAAGCGTACCATTCAATCGATTTTCAACATTTCTCACTTTTTCTTGGTTCATATCCTGCGTATGGACGTTAATGAAGGAAAATCTTCATTGATTTTTTTTTCAGATTAATCCCGTCGACGCTACGTGTCACGCCGTCTGACAACATCCGCCGCAATCCGGTCACAAGATCCTGCCATATTTTTGCCATCTTTAAAGATGAATAAAACAGAAAAAAATACCATGTAACAGCCGAAAGTAATAAACAAAAACATACCCTAAGTCTCAAAAATATTGAAGAAACCTTTCTTTAAAAAAAAATTATCTCCCCCCTCGAGACGTGTCTTTGAAGTGTCGATCATCCAGTATTAATATCCATTCCGATACCCGAGACTATTCCCCGCCGCATTGACGAAAGCCGGTGGCGCCTGCCTCTGTCTCTCGTGGTATTTTGCGCTCGAATATATTTCAGCGGCGAACGAGTTTGCCAAGAATTGCGGTGTGCGGCCAACAATAAATTATCACAATAAATCTAAATTGCGTAACGCGTGATCCGTGCGAGCCGAGTGTGTCGTCGTCGCGCCTAGCGTTTGTACCGAAGGATTCGGAAATGAGCCTATCGGGGAGGAAACGGATGGGATGGAAAAAAAAAAAAAAAAAAAAAAAAATACGCAGACGGGCGTGACTGAGAAATGTTGCAATCTTAAGACTCTCGTGAATGGTACACGCCTCTCGATGATCGACGCCACGGCGTCAATATACCTAACGTATATAGTGTATGATGCAGTGGAGGTGAGTCGCGTCGAGGCTTCGATTCGATACGATCGATTACGTGCCGCGCGAGCGGCGCGTGAATGCGCCAAGTGTATTACTCAGTGCCGCCTATACGCGTATACTATAAATGCGCATGTATAGGTCTATATATAATAACCGAAGGCGCCACACGAGACCCCAAACCCACCCCTCGATTATCGTTAAATTTCTTCTAAAGGTGTATGATCATTACTAACGATATCGAATATCTTCTCCACGTGTATGATAATAACAGTAATAAATGACTGTTGTAATGAGAATGTCGATTGTCCTATCGGACCGCGGTATCTTCGCGATTTGTCCTATTTATAAACGAACGCCGGAATCACGTTATTGCTCTTGGTACATAAAGAGGTTTTTTTTTTCAGTGATCGTGGAAAATTATTGCATCGAAGATAACAAACGAATGCGCTTGTCGTTCATAAATATTAAAATATAAAAGGAGGTGCTTGGTGTAAGTGTCAGGCCTTGACTTGTTGCTATTGTGCGAGATCTTTATAGATGGGATGCAGGATTTTTTCCGTCGCAACGGTTCTATGGTTGCTATATTCTTTTCATTGGAATAACTAGCCGTGAAGGCTGGAAGTTGATGAATATCGAACGGGTATCTTTTTAAGGGGAGATATACACCTAGGAGCCGGAATAATGGTCATTTTTGTGAATTTTTTCAAGGAAAACTATTTGAAATTTCGGATTGGGGTTTTAATTATCTAAAAATATATACATTCGAAAATATGTTTAATTGTCTTTATTTAAAAATATCAAAAATATACAAGGATATTGTATGATCCTTGGAGCGTGGTATAAAAATCTGCGTATACGGTACCCACTGGCGTTTCTTAAAAAATCATCTGAAAAAAAACCAAATAGATTATTAAATTAGATACTATAATCTAGAACTTGTCATAGCTGATTTTGAAAATATCGATTTATGACAACATGGCGGTCGTTTGAACATAAATAGTGATTTTGGCCAAAAATTAGTTATTATTTTGCCTATAAAACAAAAACTACGTAACGGAAAAAAAATCCTATGACAAGTACCAGATAATGGTGTATAGAAAAACCACAAAAAACCTCAAGGCAATCGGTTCATTGGTTTTCGAGAAATTTTGGGTACCGATTTGAAAAACGTGGTTTCGAGAAAAACGCGTTTGAAAATTTGGGAATGAATAGATCATGAAATTTGTCAACTTACATGGAATCATCGATACCAGGTCGATAATGTAGGTCTTCTACGGTCGACGGAATATTCATAGCTTCTAAATCGATTTTTTCGACCATCTAGGTGGATATCTTCCCTTGAGATAGAAAGAGCGTGCGCTCTTGATTTCTATACATTTTGTTCAAATTTTAACCGGACATTGTTCATATCATTATGCATGTTTGAGTGAAATTTCAGAACGGTCGACTGTTTAGATTGGGAGATAATAATGGGTTTTAAAATTGCAACTTTCAAGACTGCAGGATCTGCATTGAAAATTAGACAGAGTACTTTTCCGTAAAAAACATTTGTCCCCTATAATAAGAAGACATATGGCAACACCGCATCGTCCCACGTATCCAATGATGTAAGTTTGCGCGGCATATTTCAAATAATACTTCAACACAAATTGTTATTGGGAAGTAATTTTTAATCGAACACAGTTTTTAATTAGTTATGAATTAACCGACACTCTCATTCGTTGATGAACATAACATAAACAAAATAAAATATTAGCATTTATAACGCAAATATACTTTTTTTTTTATAAAAGTTTATAACTATAGGAACACGATAATTTTTTTTCTCGAAATATTGAACAATTCTGTTCTGCGTTGTTGCCATATGTTTTCTTATTATAAGGGACAAATATTTTTTACCGAGAATTATGTCTTTACTGAACGTTTTTAGCAAAACTGAATAGTAAAGGCAATCCAAACTTTTTTCACTCTTTCCCTAACTAGTTTGCTATATAAACATAATTTTTTTTCCAAATTTACGAACACCGTGCGACGACTTTTGTGACCTAACTTTCGGTCAATGTAGACCCTGCAGTTTTAAAAGTTGCAATTTCAAAACCCATTATCTCTCAATCGAAATAGTCGACTGTTCTAAAATTTCACTCAAACATGCATAATGATATGAACAATGTCTGGTCAAAATTTGAACAAAACCTATAGAAATCAAGAGCGCGCGCTCGTTCTACCTTAAGCTGTTACGCAGCCATTTTTGATTGAATCCCATAAAGCTCTATCGCTGTCATTAATGATGAGCAATAGTACCGTCCTCATATTGATCTTGATGTTTTTCAGCGATATTCAATTGAGTTGGTTGCTTACAAGGGCGAATCCAGATTTTTTTCTGTGCCGGCACGGGGAGGGGGGGAGGGGGAGGGTGTTTACTCTATGACTCCTTGGCTATTTTGTATAGTCTTATAGGAGGGGAGACATTTAAACAGGACAGATAAATGGCGGACATTTTTAGAAAAAACAGTTTTTTTCACAGTTTTGGCATAAAAATAGTAAATATCAAAATTTTAAAAAATCCTTGATATGCCTTATAACTATAGTTGTAAAGAATATGTGCACTGTAAAAAATTTCTGTATGAAAATTAATATACAAGTGTAGGAAGTTTTTATGCGGATACCGCTGATGAAATTTCAGATACGATTTTGAAAATTCCAAACAGGTGATTTTAAAAATGAAAGTGTAGTTCCGTAATATTAATATACTTGTGCGTTTGAAAAATAATGCACGTGTAAAGAAATAATCACATCCAAGTATATTGAAATCAAGAACCATTTGCTGATATCAATATACAAGTGTATATTAAATTCAAGAACCATTTGCTAATATTAAAATACGGGTGTGTATTAAAATTACTGATCCTAAGTATTAAGTTTATTTCAGAAATTGATAATTGCAATACGTTTTTATGTAAAAATTATCAAATTAAGACCACTCAATTCATATACTGTATGATGCTTTCGTGATACTTGTGTATATGATTTTTTCGCAGCTTTATCCCATAATTAATATTGAATACTTAAATAATAAAATGTAAATGCAGTGAAATCACTGCACGTATGTATTTTTTTTCTTTATATATGTATTCCTCAGAGGCACGGCCTTCTCTCCTTTTATCATCCTCTCCTTTATTCCTTCCAGCATTCACAATCCTTCCAGAGTTCCCTACATTCCTTCCAGCCCCCCCCCCCCCCCCCCCAGAGTATTGACCGCATCCACTCTTTCCTAATGCACTACTGTATTGCATTTGCACGAAGGCCCAGGGAAACTGCGGAAAACCTGGGCCGATACAGGCGGCCATATTCGGTTGAGTTTCAGTTGGATTACCATCAATCAGAAACTCAGACAAACTGTTTCCCACTCAGAGTTTGACGCGCAAACCAGTGCACGGGCAAACGGTCACCGCTCCAAGTATTGGCCGCGCCCAATGCTGCTTAACTTCAGTGACCGGCAAGCCCGCACACCGACCGCGCGCCCATCTCTGTCCACTGCACGCATGTATTTGAAATTCATGTGACTTTAAGATATCGTCCGGGTCAACAATTATGAAAATCATAAAATGTTTCTTCAATATTAATATACGAACACATTAAATTCAACTTACCTGTGATTTGTTTTTGACAAACAATTGTTAATCTCAGTGGCTTTTGTCTTGGAAATTTCTGAATCGAATCACAGTATTCATGTACTGGATGGTATTATTCCGAGAAGTATATCATCGATATTCCTAAAGATTTGTCTTATATTTAACTCAGCGTCGATGAGAAATAATATCAGATAGGGGTACAATCGAGATACTTTCCATTTCCAATTCAGTTCCACATGTATTATATTTTTCAGGCAGCCGTAAATAAATTTCAAACTTGTTTTGTATTTTCAATACTCTGTTTTTTATAGTTGATTTATTATACATCTGTAGTAATTTTCAATTGAAGACACGGGTTAATACAATACATTTCCCACAAATTTACAAACTTGTCTTTGAAATTCCATGTTGCATCTATTAAATTCTATATCCACGTTAGAATTTCATGTTCCTGTTTTAAATTTACGGTACAAGTGTTTTAAAGTTAATTTCATCTACTGAGTTCGTAAAATTCAATTCCTTTGTATCTTAAATGTATTGTACATTTCATATCATTTTTTACAGTGTGGTTACCATTTCACAAGGATCGGTCCAGTAGTTACGAAGATTTGATCAATAAGCCGTCGAAAATCGTTGCTTCGAGAAAAACACGTTTAATGTTTTTAACGAGCAGATGAACGTGCTCAGGTGGTAAAGTAAAGGTCACACAAAAATCCAGTTAGACTCCTCCGATGTTCGTAAAATTTCAGTATGATACTTGTGGATATGTATACTTTCGAAAAATGTAATTAAAAAATCGATTTTTTGAAAATTGTAAAGTGAGAAGATGCCTGAAGCCGGTTCTGCGCAGCTGACGTAGCTAATCCCTCCAAACTCTCCAAAGCTCTCTTTGACTGTCTAGCATGCGTCGAGCCTCGCGGTAGAGCCTGGCGCTTCTCCCACCATGCGCTACACCGATCGATATTCGACACATGGTGGGGGGCTGTTGCAACTGCGGAGGTCCCGACATTAGAGGCCGCAGTGTATTGCGAAACATTCGAACCCGGATGTTAAAGTACGTCATGCCTCAGCGTTTGAAAATATAACACACTCGATTTTTCTTTGGGACAGCGTATGTATTTATGGTCGAGGTGGTAACGCAACCGGATTTTGGGGTACCGAAAGGCGACTCGCAGGACCAAGTCGAGCGTATCCCCATGGGATATTCTTCCAGTAGATCACAACTCAAGTGTGTCAAAGGAAAAAAGAGTCTCGAGGCGAAATTGCGCAAAGGCGTGTGCTGGCAGCGCCGGCAAAACCAACGCGACTGTACCTCAGTAGCTCATCCATGCACAAAGAAAGTATAAGAACGAAAAAATGCAGTTTAACAGGATGCTGCTCGTCGCGCTTGGGCATAAGACGATTTTTCTCTCCTCACTGCCGCCCTCTCACTTCGCTCTACCTCTTGCGATGCGCCCGATGTCTTTTTGTCGCGTATCCAAAGCGCCGAAGAATTTGCCAAAATGAGATACGACTTGCGCACGGTGGCCTGCTAAAAATGCTTGTACCAAATTCCCGCTCCTGGCACTCTATAATTTCTACTTGAGGTGTAAAAGTAAAAGTAAAGGTGCGTCCAATCTATAGTGTCGGCGATTTTGCAGAGCGGAACTCGCGTTTTTATCGAGGATTTTTTCGGACACGGAGAGAATTTTTTTCATCTATATGGATAGAGTAAATTTATTGAAACCTTTTGTACATTGTTAAGTGAAAATTTCAAGAACATTCCGTGAAATTTGTACGCGAAAATATCAACAAACAAGCCGGTGACAAAGCTTTTCCAAGAACGCCTTTGGAAAAACACGATTTGCGGTGTCCACTGTATCTCAGCTAGAAATTATCTGTAATCAAGGACCCTTAAAATTTAGTCAAAGTATCATCGAATCCTCCCCTCAACGGTCTATGATAATATTTTTTTTCATTTCTAAATTTTTGGTCGTCATGTAAAGTGAAAAATGCTATTTTTCACGAAAAATTCCGCCATTTTGGGGGTGGAAAAACCCCTCGATGTAGAAAAAATATCAAACTAACCGTTGGGGGGAGTTATTTTATATGTAGAAAGTGTGTACCAAGTTTGAAATAAATCGGTCATGTAGTTTTCAAATGGCAGCGAACACGGACTTTGAAAAAGTGGTTTCGAGAAAAACGCGGCACCGGCTTGTTTGTGGATATTTTCGCGTACAAATTTCACGGAATGTTCTTAAAATGACACTTAATAATGTACAAAAGGTTTCAATAAATTTACTCCATCCACATAGATGAAAAAAAAATCGCAAAAAGGTTTTTTTCACCCTGAAATCCCTACCCTTTCCTTAAGGGAGGAAATCCCTTTAGATGCCCGAAATCGAGTCATTTTTCATGATTTTATAAAGGTGATAAAATAATCGCATCATTTGAATATTTTGACATTATCTTATTACAACTTTTGAGTGTTAGATTTTTTTCCTTTTTTAAACAAAACAAAATGGTGGCGTTATAAGGTATTCATTTAGGCGTCTTTTGCAAAACTACTCATGTTATGGCTCAAAACGTTTTTGATCGATTTGGCCGAAATTTTGGGAGGTTTTTCACTATAACATTATTGGAAGGATATACCTAAAGTTTCAAGGTTGTCGCGTAAATAAATGACTTTTTCGGGGTAAAAATTGTCGAGAAAATGGTCACAAATATGAAAATTTGATGACAAAGTCTACCCAATTTTTAATTTGATACTTTTTTATATTTTTATAGGTATATCCTTCCAATAATGTTATAGTGCGAAACCTCCCAAAATTTCAGCCAGATTGATCAATAACTTTTTGAGCTATAACATGAGCAGTTTTTCGAAAGACGCCTAAAGGAATACCTTATAACACCACCATTTTGTTTTGTTTAGAAAAGAGAAAAAATGTAACACTTGAAAGTCGTAATAAGAGAATGTCAAAATGTAAAAATGATGCGATTATTTTTTCACCATTAGAAAAAATCATGAAAAATGACTCATTTGCGGGCGTCTAAAGGGATTTCGCCCCCTTAAATTCAAGCTTACTTATGCACATTTATTCTTTGCGCATTCAGAATTTTCGTTTATGTATTTAATCTGTCCATATCTTTCGGAAAAAATTGCTGATTTTTTTTCAATAAAGATTGTTTCACTATTTTTTTTGTATTAGGGTATGTTTTATTACTACTTTCGGCTGTTACATGGATTTTTATTTATTTTTTATTCATCTTTAAAAATGGTGGAGGCATGACGCGGTCTTTTAAACGGGTTGCGGCGGATGTTGTCAGACGGCGTGACGCGTAGCGTCGGCGGGATTGATCTGAAAGAAAATCAACAAAGATTTTTCTTTAATTAATATTCATACGCAGAATATAAACCAAGAAAAATCGAGAAATGTTGAAAATCAATGAAATGGTACGCTTCTAAACAAAGAGCTTGAATTTTACGAAACATTGCTACATTTTGAAATATAAAAATACTTTTATTTCTAATTTTTATAAAAATGTAGGGTCATTTTTTAGACAATAAGGTTAGAAAGATTTATATTAAATTTCAGCAGAATCGGTCTATTAGTTTCTTACCTATAAATCACGCCAGTTTTGAAAATGCAGTTTAGAAGACCGTGCCATGACGCCGCTATTTTTAATGATTAGTTTAAAAAAATACTATGAAACAGCCGAAAGTGGTAATAAAATATACCCTAAGTCTCAAAAATGGTGAAGAAATCCATGGAAATCAGCAAATGTTTTCCTCGCTTAAAGGGATCTGCCCCCTTAGCTGCGCGATAATTTTTTTCGCTTCTCCATAGACAAAGCTTCGCTACCATCAAATGTTCAAAATGTTCAAGAATGGAACTTAGAAAATGTACATGTGTGTGTGAGAGATTTTTTTGTACACGCAAAACTTCTGCCCTTTTGCTCAGTTCTTGCACATCAATAGTGTATGGTAAAGAGTATGTTCTGAATAATCGTAGTGAAAATTGGTGTAACGTGTGATTCACTCGCTCGTTTGTTCATCAACATATATTGTCTCTTATTTGACGGAAAGGATCCGAAAACCACATTAGACCCACATATAAGACAATCGAGGAACAAACTGCAACAATAAAGATTTTTATTTTTGCGAACCGAAAATGTTGGTATTATACAATGTCGCTTCATAAGTCTTGTCGTTATCTAAAAGATATCATGGATTGAAAAAACTTCGTAGACTCAATTGTAGTTTTTTTCCACTTGTGAGGTTTTTCTCATTTGCAAATACCCACAATGTGAATAAATTCCCGAGAATTCAGGTAAAGTGATTTTGTTTTCGTTGTTTCTTCTTGTTCGCTCAAGTCTTCGTTAATTTTTTTTATTGTGCATGGCTTTGAGTTGAGCCATCCCCAATAAGGTAGATGGCCCAGTAATCGTCACCTTAAGGCAGTAGTCTGCTTTACAGGCTTCAAAACATCGATTTGAAGAAGAGGAAGGATTATTGTATGGCCCGGGGATAGCTGATTAACATCTAATTAGTGTAAGTATCCAAAAACTTATATTTTTTTGGACCGAAAACTTTAAAGCCCGTTTTCTCGAGTTTTCATTTTCACAAGTTTTAGAAAACGGTGCCGGCGATAGCAAAAACAATATATGTCCGATCGAAAAAAATCACAGTGATCTAGCTTCAGTATTAAATGATCTTCTATTTGAACTAAAAAAGTTGGACAAAAGTACTATTTAAATTACTTGTTTTGCAACTTAAAGTGAATTTTTTTTTTTCAAAAAAGTGAATTTTGTTTTCAAACTTCGAAAAAATTTGGAATTTCATCATTTCTTCGGTATTTTTTTAGTTCATATAGAAAAGGAACTTATAAAAACTAAAAAAAAAATTGGTTCGACTGTTTTAGATGCGTCGCACGACCTCCATCACCGGCACCGATTTACAAGTGCAGACTCCCGGCGCCCCAGAAAAATCGTTACAACTTTGAAAAATTTCAATATTTTTTAATAATAAAAATTGTTTTTTAAAGCTTGAATATAATACACTATCGTCTCAAAATTTCGTTTACCGCAATCATTTCCTTCCCTTTCAAAAAAATTGCTGAAAAAACGCTTTTTTTCGGCTTCTAAAGCAGACGACTGCCTTAAGCAGATCGCTTGACTTTGCAAATTTATATAGCTCAACTAGGAAAGTGAGTAAAAGTTATTTTAAGTCGTTCCTAATCAGTTTTTTTATTACGAATAAGAAAGTCGTTGTGAAATTCCCGTGCCTGGTACAGTTTTCGAGAAAATATTTCGTAAAGGTTATAAGACGCTATTGTACGAGTCATCGTCATGCCGCCATGACGGTTGGTCCAGTAATCGCCATGGGAAGTTCCACTAATCGTCACATGCGTTCAAACTCCTTTGAGGCCTTATATACCTTTGAAAAAAAATTGTTTTATTTTTTTATTGAATTAAATTATGTACAAACATGTCGCAAATGATATGCAAAAGTTATTTTAGGTGAACGTTTTTTTAAAGACATGTAGAAAAATGGTTTTAAAACTCTAAACGCGTTTTTCATGAAGAAATGTTTTCAAAATCGGCGGACTCGTAGGTCCTGCATTTTTTAACCGATCGACTTCAAATTTCAACTATAACTTCTCAGATACATTTTATAGCGATGTACACACGATTTTTACAATCGTTCAACAATTGCGATTTTTGGAAACGAACAAAGGCCGTTGTTTCAGTCGAAAATGCGACTTTCTTAAAAATCGGGCTAGATGTACAAAAATAAATATTTTATAATAATCGTGTGTACTTCGCTAGCAAAACTCATGTAGATTACGGGGAAAAGAAAATTCTTCTGGGTGTACGTGTGCGACTCCAACGAGTCCGCTGGTTGGAGGTACCTACAGATATGGGGCCGTCCATATATTACGTCATCGATTTTGGCTGATTTTTAACCACCCCCCCCCCCCCCCCCCCCCGAAATCATCCTATCCTTCCTATCGTCATAATCCAATTATCGTTACCGTCATCCAACGACCAGACCCCCCGACCTATTTTAAAATGACGTAATTTATGGACGGCCCCTATGTAAAATAAACCCTCTAAATCTCGTTTTGATTGATTTATTAGTATTTTTTAAAAATCCCAAAAAGCCTTGTTTTCCGACTATCCAAAGGTATATAAGGCCTCAACTAATTATGCAAAGGTTCGTAGGACTATGTTGACTCGATTATGTCTGCATATAGAACGGCAGAATAATTTTTACGCACTCTGTCACAAACTTTATGATTTTTATTAAAACATTTGATAAAGAGTTTGAAACATAAATTTTTCTTCCATGGAACTTTATTAATTTCAAAAATAAAACTAATTATTGTCTATTACGTCAGAATTATAATTTTTATTTATTTGTAGTCATTACAAACCACTATTTTTTCATAAAATAATTTTTAATATTATTTCGATCGAGTGCTGTTCACCTGTGTTCAAGACATACCCAGTTATCGACACGGTCACGACCCAGTAATCGACAACATATATTTATATGTATATCTTTTTACTATCGCGAATATGTGTATGACGATTACTGGTCCGTGGATCCTTCAGACAATGCTAATTACGGACCCAATATTTCTTTTCTGATTTTCTATAAACTAATATCCGATTCGTAAGACTCTTTTTTTGCTAACATTATCCCAGTTGCTCTTTACAATTCAGGCCCGTTTTATATGGAATTTACTATTTTTTATCTAATGTTTGTTTTGAGAATAACACGAATAAGTCTTGTCTAATCCAGGACCTATTGCATTGTTCATTATTGGGTTATCAGCAGATGCAGACCGTGGCATGGCTTTGATGCTGCATTTTTCCTTTGTTAAAATCACTGATGGTTTTACCCTCAATAGTCATTTTCGTACTAGATGGGGTTTAGCAGTTTTGTTCTCTTACCCCTTCAAGCGAAAGCTTTGGAAATTAATTGATCAGTATGTGACAGGGTACGCGCCCTATTCTCTGTTTCAATGATGACGCGTAGAGTTTGCTTCGTTTTACAAAAACACCCGTAACATCATTGGCGTCATTGCCTTTTGCGGAAGTAACGGGTGAATTGGCACTTGCTTCCTTTTTTCATTGTTAGCTCTGCAATCAGTACTGGCTTTAATTACCTCGAGTCTTGTATCCAGTGTCTGCTTATATGAAATATTCCTGTTACCAGCGCCACGTTCTTTTGGTTCTGTCGTGGTTGTACTATTTTGTGGTAGATTGATAGCGACAATCAAAGGCACAATATCTTAATTATTTTCAGCTGGAACATTCATCTTCTCTTATGATTGCTCTTCACCTTATATATTTATTCTTTCTTTTCTTTCCACCCTACTTAGCTTTCAGCTAATCTAGATCTCTGCATGAGCATCAGTTATTGATGATGTACTCACTACCAATGATTTTATTTGATTATCCTTAATCACGGCCAATTATCGACGCTTTTTTGTTCTTCGTCTTGCTTAATTTTTGGCCAGTTTTTGTCTTTTCTCCAACTGGTTTTCGGTAGATATAATTTAGTGAGTTTTTTCGAAAAAAAAAAAATACTTTTTACAAACTATACTCTCGGGATTCGTGCGCTTCAAAAATACGCCAACCGGTTTTTGGTGATTGTGCTATTGACTGTACGTTTTTTTGGTATTCCTACGTTTCCAGTAACTTGACTCGATCAATCATTCCATCCTCATTATATTTTGGAAGATAATCAGCGAACGTGACACGGTTGACTGTGACCTGCCTGTTATGATTGATATCGAAAACCTTTTTTCTTGACAATGATTCGGTACGAGCAGAATTCTCAATTATTTCTGGTACAGAATCTGAACTTTCGTTCCCCTTTGTCCGTTGGATATCTCATAGACGTCTGGTTTCTTCAACTTTGCGTTCACTGTTCAATACCAAGACATCTCAATCTTCTTTCACTTTCACCGGAGAATTCGTAACCATACTTTCAATGGGATTACACGACATATGCGGCTTCTCCCCATGTATGAATCTTCAAGAGATGAAGACATTATTGGTTGACTGTATCTCGTGATCTCGGCTTTTAATCCATTCAAAATTGACATTGCGAGCGAAATTGAATATGCTCCGCAATCACTCTATTTCGGCTACTGATCAACTGATGAATATAAAACTAAATCTCCCCGTCGCAGTCATAAAACGAATATAATCAAACAATCATAAGTATAAAGTTTGTTCCCATTGTGGAAGCTGAAAACCTCCTGGCCACCCTAGATTGAATTGGTCTGGACGTTTCCGGTCTTCTGCCGGAACAGGCGCTATCTCTTTGAGGAATAAAATCAAATGGCAGTAGTTGGAAGTCAAAATTAGATACGGTATTGAACAACTTTCCACTCTTATCCATGTGATCATCATTGAACCGCGGACCTTTCTCTATAATAATACCTTTTTTAATTTCATTAGGACAATCACTATAATCTTGTTCCATATTTCAATAGTAATCTAAATAAATCATCGACGAACGGGTTCTGCGGTTACTCATTCTCTTCAAGCGGTACTTAATATAGCGTTTGTAGTGGCTGTTGGTCCCACATGAAAATTCAATATATCAAAAATATATAAAACATGTATGAAATATAATTGGTTCCAAAAGTTGGATATGTCAATTATATTTTTGGGTATGAGTAAAACACATGCGACGTATAAATATAAATACATTTAAGATATATCTCAAATATATCAGACGTACACACTGAATGTATGTTTTATATATTTTGAATACAAAATCCGAATATATTTAAGGTATGTTATATATATCTGAATATACATTACTATATCTATGTATCTATATATGAACTAACATACCATAAAGATATTCCAGATTAGTTTGAAACATACAAAACGTTCATAAATGATACATTTTCAATAAATGTAGTATATATATATATTCCGACACTTTTTCGCGACACATGCCGTAATCAAAATTTGCACTCTGAAGAAATGGTAGCATTTCATTGCTTTTTAAGGGGAGAAATACACCTAGATGGTCGAAAAAATCTACTTAGAAGCTATGAATATTCCGTCCACCGTAGAAGACCTACACTATGGGCCTGGTATCGATGATTCCATGTAAATTGACAAATTTCATGATTTATTCATTCCCAAATTTTCAAACGCGTTTTTCTCAAAACCACGTTTTTCAAATCGGTACCCAAAATTTCTCGGAAACCAATGAACCGATAGCCTAAAGGTTTTTTGTGGTTATTCTATACACCATTATCTAGTACTTGTCATCGAATTTTTTTTCCGTTACTTAGTTTTTGTTTTGTAGGCAAAATGATAACGAATTTCTGGCCCAAAAATCACTATTTATGTTCAAACGTCCGCCATTTTGTCATAAATCGATATTTTAAAAATCAGCTATGACAAGTACTAGATTATAGTATCTAATTTAATAATCTTTTTGGTTTTTTTTTCAGATGATTTTTGAAGAAACGCCAGTGGGTATCATATACGCAGATTTTTTTACGACGCTCCAAGGATCATTCAATATCCTTTTATATTTTTCATATTTTTGAATAAAGAACATTAAATATATTTTTGAATGTATATAATTTTAGATAATTAAAACCCTAATTCGAAATTTCAAATAGTTTTCCTTGAAAAAATTCACAAAAATGACCTTTTTCGGCTCCTAGGTGTATATCTCCCCTTGTGTCTTAGATTGAAAAATTGCATCGTAAAAATTGGAAAGAAGTCAAAGAAAAAAAAGTTTCCGCACGGGGACTCGAACCTGCTACCCTCGCATTAGGTATTCGAACTCTTGCCGCTGCGCCAACCCCTATTTAAAAATCATACCAATATAAAAGACTTATTTACTGACCGACCCGCGACAAAAATATTCATTTCCTAAACGCTTGGCCATCTGGAGTTCCCACTTGCGTCACTTTCATTTCTAGTTAAGCCCTACATATACTGTGAATACGGACGAAATCGGCAATGACGAGTACCTGACCTCCCCTTGTACACGTAGTTACATCGAGCGATTGGCTCATAGTTGGCTAAGCAACTTGAATTACAGATGACGTTGCGAATGAAAAAAATCTTCAAATCGGTATCTCGTGATAACCTAGCCGCACTAGCCGCAATAAATGATAGGAAAAAAAATTGAAGGTTATGTAATTCTATGCAATTATCGCTCTCTACGCGAACGCAATTACGTAATTGATCCGATAATGTTATTTACACTTGTTAATCCACCCATTTTTTAATAAACTAACATTGTGTATTGTAGAATATGTAGACGATACGAAAGTTAAAAAATTTAACAAGTAGAACTAGCTCAGTGGACAACGTCACAGTTCAAGCGTTTGTCTGATATAATTTGAATTTGAACCATTAATATATTTGAAGCGCAAATACCATAATCGTAATTAATGGAAACGAAAAATATCGTAATAGGCTGCAATGATGTAAATAACGTGCAAAAAAAAATTTTAAGAACATTTCAAGTATACTTTCAATATATTTCAAGTATATCTTAAATACACGTTGAATATATTCCAATAAAATTTGAAATGTAGTATGAACATATTTTAAGTATATTTTAAACGAAGTATGAACAAATATCGTGTGTATATTAGATATAGTTTAAATACATCTAAAGTGTACTCCAATTATAGTTCGAATATATTTTAAATATATTTGTTGTATATTTTGAAGGTAGTTTGAGTACATTGTAAGTATATTTTCATTAGAGTTTAAATATATGTAATCGCATGTTCAACATATATTTTTTTATATACATTTTGTAGATCTATTTTGGCTCAAAAGTTTGATATCGCTAATATACTTTTTATAATGCGTTATAATGCGTTTTTGTTTTCACGTAATTGTTCATGCTCTATCGAATCCAGTGTGTTTTGAAACAAAATATTTTTCTATACGATGTTTTTTTCCGTAATTCAACAATAAGATATCTAAAAGGACGCAACACCAGACATTTTTCGAGAAATCGCGGTTCTGTTTGAGATGCGAAAATATCTACTGCGTTCGCTCATTACTGTCAAATTGCTAAAAAAAGAGTGCAACTTGAACGAATAGTTTTTTGATAGATGTTGCGAACACCAAGTTTCATAACTCAACACATTTCTGGTCTTATTTCATCAAGGGGTTACGGGGGTTTAAAAATTTCAAAAAATCCATTCTTTTTCATTTTATTATTTAATAGTACAATATGTCTAAAATAGTTTCCCCCAAAGTCAATCGGAGTAAAAGTCTAAGAGAGAGAGAGAGCCTTTGAGGATTCCGCCCGTTGGGGACGACCGGCCGGGAGCGACGCAGGTAATCGCATTTTTTTTCAAACACTATTTTTGAAGTCTGTGGACACGATTTCTCAAAAACGAGTGCACCGATTTTATTGAAATTAACACTTCTTCAAAATAGCATTGACTAGTGATTGAACGAAGGTTTTTTTTCGATTACAACTAATTTTACAAGGCTATACGTAGTGTAAAGTGTACCAAAAATTGAACTATTTTGCATACATCTCTACCAAACATTAAGATTTTAATATTAAAAAAAAATCCTTCGTTCAATCACGAGTTATACTTATCTACTGACAGAAAAAATTGGTTTTTTAATTTCCGATAAAGCTATCATGAGTTATCCTGACCTCCACGAGGACACTTTTTTAGGGGTCTCCGGAAACCAGGTCGCACCGTCTGAATTTCCCCAATTTTCGGATGAATTTTTTGAAAATATTGTTGAAATGTTGCTCTTTTATGTGCATAAAATTTTGAATAAAATAATTTATATATTATATTTTTTTAATAGATAAAATATGCTTTTTGGCTTCGAAACCCACGTAACACCTTAAGAGGTAAAAAAGCAACCTTTTATCTACACTCCACCGTGCCCGTGTGCTTCTGGATCACAAACAAATACTGGAGTATTCTTGGTCATGAAAACAAATGTTTACACATTTTTGGACATTCATAATGGGAAGATGACAAAAATTACACTTGGGCCCCAATGGAGAATTAAGTTCGGAAGTTCTTCGCGAGCCGTTTGTCACGAGTGAAAAGGTATCTTCGTCTAATTCGAATGAACGCCACAAATTCCTATAGTGCACGGCCATGCGTTATATTGGACTCCCAAGCACGATGTAGATGCATTCTCGGAGGATTTTAATTAACTCCGTTACTTCGCCAGTTAAGAACCAGGAGTTCTTCGTGTTCCAGGCGTAAAACCAAGAGGCAAGCTCCGTTAGATCATACCGAAAAGATGTGGGTACACACGCGGATCACGTGAAAACATGGCGATGCTGAAGATGCCGGAAACTTTTTCACACGAACCACAAAGTCGCGACTCACGGATAATTGTCCATTTCCCATGCACACCTAATGTATTTTTCAAAAATTAATTTCCCTCTTACTGTACGGTTAAACCTACCAGCTCAATCAGAGCTCACGGTCACGTTGATGTTCGTCAGATCTGGAAACGGCGGCTTATTAGTTTGGCTTGTAAGGAAAACGTTGTGCCCCATGAGCAAGATTACGGCCACTTTTTATTGGCGTAGCCGCGAGGCGGCAGGGTTGGGCACGCAGAAAAAATCGATCCAAAATAATTAAATTCAAATAATCGATTAATTTTATTTGTTAAACCCAAGCAAGCATAATGAAATAGTTTCATAAAAGTTAAACTATTTCCTTCGTCGTTATTTCGGAACTTGTATAAAAAGGAGCTATTTCATTATGTAAATTAAACAGATATTCAAATTTCACAATTAAGTTAATTAATTAACTGTGGTGAAAGCAATACATTCGATTTGCCGTCGATACACACTGAAAAAAAAAAATTCGTTCATCTATCCAAAATTCAGTTGGGTTAACAAAATCGTATCTTTAAATACGTTCAACTAGATTTTTGATTGGCATAACGAAACAGTATAGTTGGGCAGTAACCAAAGATACATTTAAGGGGGGATTGTCTTTTTTTTTCGCAAAATTTACCGCTTTTTGGGAATTTTTTTGTGAAGAAAGTATACAACGGAAAACTTGTGAAACTTGGAATATAGTTTTATTGTTCTGTTTACTACATACAAAAAAATGTTTAAACAATTTCATCGAAAAATCCGCCTCCCACCCCCCTCGACGCGCGATGGTCCTTTTTTGATGGTGTGCACGATTTCTCAAAAACTATTCAACCGATTGCCTTCAAATTTGGACAGAATGCTCAGCTGACATCCTTTTATCGTTTGATGAAGCAAAAAAGCAATACGTTTAATAGTTTTTTATTTATAACAAAAAATCGATCAATTTTTTTCGAAAAATCGATACTTCAAGTTCAAAATGTCACCAAATCGTCAATTTTTTTTCCCTTCCCGAACGATGGCTATATGTGTCTAAAGTAAAATGCTTTTTCGGTTTTTGTTGCAGGATGAACGTGAAGGCTGTAATCGTGCACACCATCAAAAAAGGACCATCGCGCGTCGAGGGGGGTGGGAGGCGGATTTTTTGATGAAAATGTTTAAAATTTTTTTTGTATGTAGTAAACAGATCAATAAAACTATATGCCAAGTTTCACAAGTTTTCCGGTGTATACTTTCTTCACAAAAAAATTCCCAAAAAGCGGTAAATTTTGCGAAAAAAAAGACAATCCCCCCTTAAACGATCTGCTTGTTTAGCATGTTTGAGAAACTGTTAAAACAACAAAATTTCGAGGCAACAAAATGCATTTTGCACATTCAACGATTCTTTTTTCTCTGTGCACAACCAGAAGAATACTGGAAGATCAACATTCACTACCAAGTAATAGATAATATCATCGTAAATCTAAAACGCCGTTTTGAGATTCTACCGTTAGCTCAGTTAACGCATTTTTGGAATCGAATATGCATAACGGAAAGGATTTCATACAAAATTATTTAAAAATCTCAACAATCAATACGTCAGTCTTAGAAGCTGAAGCGATTGTCATGCAAAACATACTTTCATTTAAAAATGATGCAACAAATGCTGGAAATTTAAGGAAGTATATACCAAACGAGTACTGCCCTAACTTACATAAGCTTTTCCAAGCAGCAAGAGTACTCCCAGTGAGCTCCGCCGGCTGAAAGAGGAGACTTTCTACATGGGTGGGTAAAAATGTCGCTTAAAAGCACGACGCTCTAGAAACGATGCTCTCATATGTCACTGCTGAACATGGAAAATGATTTGTTAAAAAAATGTTCAGCTCAAAAAGTGTTGGACCGATTTGCAGAAAAAAAAGAAAACTAAGACTTATTTGATTGAGTACCCACGGAAAGTAAGGTTTAAAGACTGGTTACTAGATTAAGGGGTATGCAGAACCTTGGAATTAAACAAAAATCGATTCTTGGTTTATTTTATTTTCTTATAGCGCGGAGTCTTAACTTTGGTGTGGTTCAAAGATTTTGTAAAAATTCGAAAACTTGACCGAGTTATGACGATTTTAGTGAAGCAGGTCAGAACGTCCCATTGCGTTACGGCTCTAGCGGTGCATTGCATGGTTTCTAAGGGCATTGATATGACTTTGTCCAATCAGGCTGTTTGATTGTTATACGGCGCAGGAATCGCAGATTGAAGGTACGAAAAATAATTGTGATTTTATCGCAAGCAAGTAGCCCATACACCAAGGCACTTTCTTACAATTAAATTTTTCAAATCACAATTGGGACGAAAGAGTACGTTTCACAGATAGACATTTTAAATAAAAAATGTTTAATTATTTTACTAGCTCCATTCGTAATGGATACATAAGCGACAAAAATTAATAGCATCACCTCTCACTCATCACCTTTCACTTATCGTTCCGTCTCTCTCATAAAAATGTTCCTTGTTCATATCTTCATTACTGATAGAACTAACAAAAAAAAATTGAACATACATTTTTTATTGTCAATTAAAAAAGAAACATCTTTTATTTCAAATTTTTTTCTACAAAATGTACTTTTTCGTCACAATCGTCATTACAACAATTAAATTGTTTATGACGAAAAAAAAGTTTCTAGAACAAAATAAATGTCCTATTCGTATTGCCCGTACCCGAAACCATAAAGAACCACCGAAGATATTGAGCAGACCCAAACATTCACACGAAAATTGTATACAGAAAAAGTGGATTTAGTACGTTTTCTTCTCTTGCGTTTATCTCGAAAGTATACTTTGCAATTTGGCGTACGTCATATCTCAAAATCTAATCGTCCGATTTACTTCAAATTTGGATTGAACATAGTTTATAACATATTCAATCGACAGACCGGATAGTTTTTTTTTCATATGTTCCTCCGTTTGTTGATAACAAACGTTTAAAGTCGTTATTTTTTGTCAAAAATCAACATTTTTTTTCAAAACTTTATGAGGCATTCTTCATCAACTTGGTCACTTTTTTTCAACCTCTCCAATTTTTTTTCAAAATCTGCCAGTTTGAAATATTAGTCAAAAGAAACGGCTGTGATTTTTTAAAGATTTTTTTTAGCCGCCCGTTCAGGATTTTCAATTTTCCATTACGAACACTATATCCGAAAAAATATTCATCAAACAAAAAAAATATAAGAATAAAAACTTAATTTTTTCCGCTATATCGAAAAAAATCAGAATTTTTCTGCATTGGGAAAATTGAAATTTGGCAAAAAAATGGGAATAACATTTTTTTAAACCTAATAACACACTTTCGATTTCGGTACAAATTTTACAGGTTGTCTGTTATTGGGTAAAGAGACTGCAAAAAAAATTTCAGAATTGTACCTGGAATGGTTAAGATAAAAAAAATTAAAACCCTGAAAAATCTCATAACCGCGTATATGCGGTTATGAAAACCCTGCGAAATCTCATATAAAACCCTGATTTCGCAAGGTTTGTATTTTTTTCATCCTAACCATTGCAGGTGCCATTCAGAATTTTTTTTCGCAGACTCTTTACCCAATGACAGTCATCCCGTCAAATTTGTACCGAAATCTAAGATGTGTTATTAGGTTTAAAAAAATGTTATTCCCATTTTTTTGCCAAGTTTCAATTTTCTCTATGCAGAAAAATGATGATTTTGATTTTTTTCGATAAAGCGGAAAAAAATAAAACTTTTTATTCTTATGTTTTTTTTGTTTGATAAATATTTTTTCGGATACAGTGTTCGTAATGAAAAATTGAAAATCCTGAACGGAGTCCTAAGAAATCTATAAAAAATCACAGACGTTCCTTTTAACTAATATTTCAAACCGGCAGATTTTTAAAACAATTGGAGAGGTTGAAAAAAAGTGGCCCAGTTGATGAAGAATGCCTCATATGCAAGTTTTAAAATTTCTAAAAATTTTCCGGTGAGTTTGTAGCTTCACCACTGTACTAAAAGTATATTTTTCCATTTTTTACTGTAGAGAAATCTAGTTACCGGAACCATGTACGCGACCGAGCCGTGCGGTTGTTTGTAAATATTTTGCAATTTAAAAAAGAACGTCGACGTGTCAATATTATGTACTATCTGTGTGCGAAAGATCGACCTTATCATCTCAATAGCTGAGACGAACCAAAATATTGAAAATGGATTTGTTTTTTTCACTTCAAGGTTATGCATACCCCTTCAAGAATGATGAGCAATAAGTTTATTATTTTTGAAGGTATTGCAAGAGTTTGATATAAATATTAACATGAACGTATGATTAAATCATCATATTTTATGTGTGTTACGTGATTATCAATTATTATGTAAATTAAAAAAAAAGATGATTGTTAAGAAAATCACATTTTTGTCCGATTGCCTACGTCTGTCCGGAAACAAAATGCTTGCTACGCTCGTGCCGTTTTTCAAACTTCATCAGCCAAATCGTTTTCTATCTTACGCTTAGAAATAATTTGCATAATTTTATATCGGTATTTATGCATTGAATATAATATTTCCCGAATTCATGGAATCCACAAAAATTATTTGCGGGTGATGAATTTTCGCAATCGAAATATCTTTCGCCAAAATTATCGACCTCTTTAGACATCTGCTACGCAATTGCCCGTCAGTGTCGAATTCTGATCGGAAATACTTCGCAGTCGATAAACCAAGCAAAACAAGAAAGTCTATCAAAATTCGTTTCGGTCGAGGCTCGGAGCCAAATCTCATCCGAAATCGATCGTCGACTTCCTATTATAATTACAAACTGTTTCAATATGGTCGCGTTCGCTCATTGAGACGCACTTGATAAACGGCACACCGACAAAAGAGCCGGGCAACCCATCATCATATGCGAGGAAGGGTGCACCGTTTCCGCCAAAGTCAATAATTTGTCAAAACATGCAAGCTCTATTTTTGGGATTTCACGAGAAATTATAGAAACTTGGGCTATATCAGGATCCAAGTACTCAACGGAGTCTCCGTACGCTCATCTCGAGCTTGCGGAAAATTCGGTCATCGTTAAGTTATCCTGGACACCTCTCTGAAACTCACATATTCACTAAAAGTTACATCCTGTTGATGTTTGTAGTTCCAGCATAATACCAAAGAACGTTTCTCTATTTTACAACTCAACAATTGTGTATCAAAATGAAAAAAAGCATTATTTTATACGTCTCTAAATTCCCAGCAAAGAAGTCTATTCATAATTTTTTATCGATAATTACCCAGCTCATCATTTCAACAATGGTCGCAAAACTGTATATTTTTTCAAAATTTTATCTCAAACAGATCTTATTTCAACAACTTGATATTGATATTCTACGTAAGAACACGGAAATATATTTACAGTTTTTTTTGTACAATCTAATTTTATTAAAACATTTTAGTTTTACTAAATGTTTTACATTTAGTATGCTTCTTTTTCGTGATTTTATTGAGCGAGACTTGTGGAGATAGTCGCGCATCAAACTTCAAACGTAATCGGCCATCGTGTATGTACGTCCCATCTTCCCCGATCTTTCATGATTTCTATGCTCTGTGGAAGCATTTTCCTTGCTCTTCACTGAAGGAGCCAAGATTTTCTGCGAATTTATCTCGATCCTTTATTTTTATCCCGAAATAATGAAAAACAAAAAAAAACACTTTTCACGAAATCTGTAATCGTTTTTCTACATTTTTGGTAATTATACCGTTTGAGAACTTTTTGAAAAACGACGCATTTTTTTTTCGCCATGATGTTGTTTATTCCATTATGGCAAGTGATATTCCGTCGGAGGAGGCGGAAGTTTCCCAATAATTCCATACCCCATACGGGTTTTGAAATTTTCGGAAACGAGTGACAAAAGGGCGCGATTACGGACATTTCAACGCCCATATTGGGAGTGGGGAGTGGGGGGATTAAAAAAAAAACCTTCCTGAATACAATGCCGAAGAAATATTAGAGCGGTCACTTCCCCCTCCCCCCTGCTCCCGTTAAACGTTTGGCAAAATACACGATTTCAAAGACGAGACTGAAAATCGGTGAAAATGGTGTGTGTGTGTGTGTGTGTGTGTGTGTGTGTGTGTGTGTGTGTGTGTGTGTGTGTGCGCGCGCGTGTGTGTGTGTGTGTGCGTGTGTGCGTGTGTGTGTGCGTGTGTGTGTGTTTGTGTGCGTGCGTGCGTGTGTGTGTGTGTGTGTGTGTTTGGGTTTGTGTGAATTTGTTGTGCGTGTGTCGATCACTATCGACACACACACACTGTGTTCAGGAAGGTTCTTTTTACAAATCCCCCCACTCCCCACTCCCAATACAGGCGTTGAAATGTCCGTAATTGCGCGATTTTGTCCCTTGTTTCCGCAAACTTCAATATCCCATAACTTATGGAATTAATGGGAAATGTCAGCCTCCCCCAACGAAATATCATTAGTCGTGACAAATTAAAGCAGTTCATGGCAAATGAAATGTTTTCCGTCGTTTTTCAGAAAAGTTCTCAAACTGCATGATTACCACATTTTTCAATAACACACTCTCCGTATATATAACAAAATGTGTCAGGGTATTTTGATTAAGCTCATCTTCGATTTGCTACCGTCGACATATCACTGAATTAATTTATAACAGCAAGGAATTTAAAAAAAAAGAAAAAAATCTCAAATAACTGTTACGTCACTCACTATGGAATTAAAATTCATTTGAAAACCCTGTTTAGAAACTTGAAATATAAGTTGGTAAATGTCTCGCCAGTAGTCACTTGACAAAAAATCATACGAATTTTGCCGGTATCAAGATTTTTTTGACGTGTTAAATATAAAATAGTCACGTGGATCGTGAAAAAAATGTATTACATTTTTTCAAACGAACGAAGGGAACGAAAAGAAGCTGCACGTTGCATATTGAACCCTCATGCTTTGTGAAGACGGAAAAAAACGTCCCGTACGGGAATGCGGATTAGTTTTACCAGAAGTCTGGTCGGGCATTCACAATAAATACCATAAAACGGGGTTAAATTGTCATTAAGGGTAACTTTGACGGACTTTGGGACTACTTCAACAGAGTGCCAAAATACGGTTCAAATGTGTGCGCAATTAAATGTGTTTAAATTTGTTGCTCAAGTTTATTATAATATTGCTAAAGTTGATTGTAATGTTGCTGAACTTTATTTTGACCTCAATGACAATTATAAGACTGATTAAGTGCCTATAATAGTACCATAAGTACTTCATATTTTTATGTAAAATGTTTCCTTAATGGGTTAGGCCACAGTAATGGCTATTAAATCATGTGCGAATTTAACAATTTTTTTCGTATGAAAAAGTGATTCAATCATAAAATTAATTACACATCTATTTAGTATGAATATAAAGCTGTAAAAATTTTTTTTTTCGATGTACAAAATGGCCGACCCCTCGAAACTCCTCGAACCAGGTTTTTTCAATTGGCGTGACAAATAACTTCAACAATTTTCACTCGATTTACTTCAAATTTAAAAGTTGTGTTCCTAATTGCATTTCGCAGAGAAGTGCGAACGGAATTTCTGATTAATCGAAAATTTTTCATTTTATGAGCAGTTTATGAGCAGTTATAACGAAATTTTCACTGAAAATTCATTTCTTAAGTTCAAATACCTACAACTTTTGAATAAAACAATATTTTTTAAACTCCGTACGTACTTCTCTAGCTATTCTAATGTAGACTGACGAGAATTTTTGTTTTTTGTTCTAGGTAAAAAATTGTGGATGCTAAATGTCATGCCGCGGAGTGCCTAAAAAAAGATAACAAAAGAAAATATTAGTAGTCGGCTATTATGTACATCGAAAAAAAATATATATATTTCCCAATAGCTTGATATTCATACAAAATAGATGTGTCATTAATTTTATGAGTGAATCACTTTTACATACGAAAAAAAAATTGTTAAATTCGCACATGATTTTATACTCGTTACTGTGGCCTAACATTACTTAATAAAGATGATAATTTGATTGTAAAAAATCGGTGTTTTGCATTTAATTCCATGTATAATGCACAAAATATTAAATTTTTTCATCAAAATAACGTCAAAGTAACCCTCAATCTTTGACAAAAGTTGCATTTCAATGCCTTGGCCAAGAAACGTCACACTCGAGGTTACTTTGACACTTGAAAACAAAATTAATGGTGGTTTCGTGGTGGGGTTTGACTTCCTTATACATTCGATAGCCAAAGGTGTATCCTTTGGCTGTTCTATGAGAGCAAAAAAGTTGGAATTTAGGATGTTAAAAAAAAGTTACCTACAATAAACTTCCAAAATCTGTTTAACGTAACCCCATTTTACGGTACGTTTCTAAACATAATGTTGGGCACATGCAAAAGAAACGACCCACTCATTTCGAAGAACATGAAAAAAGCAGTATGCAATTGTAAACCTGTCTGTAAAATATTTACTAATAGCAAAGGCAGTAATGTGCCTTCAAGTATTACAATTACAGTAGAATAATCGCCTCTCGCCAGCCATTGAGGTCCTTCGGAACTGTCAGCCACTAGAGACTATAGTGTCATTGTTCGGTACTTCTCGAGAAGACGTAGCGACAGGACTCCGCGAGATCTTAAACAAAAGGCCGGTTGTCGTTGGATCGGTTTTCACCTCGACTAATGAACGTATCTAATGTGCGAGTCGATTGCTTACGTTGAGACTTGTAAGTGGGTGAGAGGGCACACATCACGAGACAGGGGTAAAGTAACGAAAAATCCATTCGGGAAAGCAAGTCATCACGATTCGCGCCAATACATGGATCTCATGAACTTCTCCAACTGTACACACAATTACACCTGCGAAGTATTCGATGATTTCTCTTAGACTTTGTTAGCATCATCATTGAATAGTAATTAACTCGATAGAAATCCTTGTTTTCACCGATCATCGCGAATACGTTATTTGACGTTGCTTTGTCTAGTAGAAAAAAACCAGCCTAGCATTATCGAAGAAAAATCCCTTGTCGATGTACTCACAACGAGGTAAGTAAAGATAAATTGTACGGTATTTCCATACAGTGACAAGGTGTAATTTACATACTTTAAGGGGTCTTCTCACTTTAGACGCTAATAAAGGCTACTTTCATTATTTTTTTCATCGGTTTATATTATAGATATTGATATAAAAGTTGTTACACTTGAAAAATAAACTTTCGAAATACATTCAAAAATTTATTTTTATTTATTGAAGTCACTATTTATAGCCGAAAATGGTAGTTAAAAAAATGTCTTAAAACAATTGAGATGGATCGTCCGAAACAAAATAATCAAACGGTTTTAGATTCAGTATGTTAATGGCTATAGCGCAGATCGTACGATCTTTGATATATGCAAAAATAACAAAATAACGGACATTAAAAAAAAAACAAAACAAAAAACGTGCTTTTTAACCGTTTTTGGCATGAAAAATAGTAAATATCAAAATATAAAAAAAAATTTGACACGCGCCATCACTATCGTTGTAAAGAATATGGGCTTAACATTTCACAAGGATCGGTTCAGCGTCGAAAATTTTAATAACAAGCCGTCGAAAAACGTTGTGTCGACAAAAAACGTGTTTAATGCGTTTTTTTTGCGCTACAAGTGGGGGCACTTGTAGCGCAAAAAAAAAACTTTTTTAATCGATCAATATACCATCTTAAAGAACACATCTTGAAGAACTTTCAGTAATTTTTTTATTGAAAAATATTACATTGTTTAGTGGCAAATGGCCGTCAATGAAATAATGTTTTTATATACACGGATTGCGGTGACCAACATTGCGGCGAAGTGGATCATCTGAAAAAAAATGCGGATGGATTTAGTCAAATATAAGTATGAACTAGTCTTTAATCGACGGATTTTAAAAAATATTCATTTTTCACAAAATGGCGGACAGTCAAAGTTAATGGTTCGATTTTAACGAAAAAAACGGCCGTTTTTTGGCTATAAAACGGCCATTTTTCGTCGAATAAAAAAATCGAACGATTAAAGACTACATTTTTATGTATTAAATGAGCCTGTAAAATTTCAAGAAGATCGGTTCATTAGTGTTCGAGTAATCTTGGTCACCGACTTCAGAAATGCCATTTTGAGAAAAACACGTTTAAAGTTTCTCTTTCAACGCTCTTTCAACGCTCATATCTCAGTCAATTTTGATCGGATCGACTTGAAATTCTCAGGACATATTCTCAGATACTTATACTTCAAAAAAATGCAATAAAAAAAAATCGATTTTTTCTAAATCCCAAGTGGGGGTAACCCCTTAAAGCTTTTTTTAGGTTACATAAATACATTTAAAAAAATATTTTTTATATATTTCGAAAATGTATTTATTAAGTGTGACAACTTTTATATCAATATCTATAATATAAACCTATCAAAAAATCCTGAAAATAGCCCTTTTTAGCGTCTTAAGTGAGAAGACCCCTCGAACATCTGGCAATTTCAACATCTCGGATGATTTTTGCGTCTATGTTAGCAAAAAGATCTCGCATCTTCGTCGAATGTAGGGGCAGATTGTGGAGATTCGTAAAAAACAGATATTTCTGATAAATTGTATAGCGAAATAAGATGTAGGCGGCGGTTAGGGGCAGACGAAGGTGCGGGGTAAGATGAATCATAAGCTTATACTACTAAACAGTATGAGCGAGGACAGTGGTTGGAGTTTGACGGTGCGGCGGGGAGGTGAATGAGTGTGAAAGTATCAACTGTGGCGAGAAAGCACACGTCTCGAGTGAGAAAAAAGAATGTCGATTTTTTGCCGAAACGATCTATTTTTTGATAAAGTCTACCATCGTTTCGGAACATTTATGTTACTGATATTGATGAGAGACAGGTAAGTAAACACGATGAAAGTACTAATTACTAATATTATAAAAACGGTTTGTCAGAAATGTTCAAGGTCATTGTGTGATTTTTTGTTGATTCGTTAACCCTCCAATATGGCAAGATAAATGCAGGCTATCGCCAAGCCGCAATATTTTACAAGGTAGGGGAAAGGTGTATGAGTTGATGCCATGAGGTAAGATGATCACTTTCAATAGCGACGAAACTATTAACGCTATCTAGTGATATTCTTTGGTGAAACATACCCCCCCCCCCCCCCCCCCCACCCGTTACCCAATTCATGATGACGGTATGAGCGACGCATTTGTTTTTGTGGAAAAAAATAAAAATTGTGAGCTGTTGATCTATGACAAGGTTGACTTCAAGCTTAGGTAACTTTTATTGTATACTGTCAGTTGCAATCATTGTTGTGTTTGTAGCTTTATAATATGCTCAATTTGGCTTTTGATTGGCGTGGTAACAGTGGAAGACTTATTATGTTATGTTATCGAGCAATGAATGAAAAAGTTGAGTTTGGGGCAAGATGATTCTCTTCTGGGTGTACAAGATGATCCCTACGGATCATCTTGTACACAAATAACGTGCATACTTTGTTTTTGTTGAATAGATTGTCTACTTATGTTTAAACTACACTACTAATGTATAATTGATCTCACAAATAATAATTGATGTATCTAAGTGATTAAACACTGGCTGTAGAAGACTGGTTTAGTTTAATTCTAGGTGAGTGAGATAAAACTTATAATATAAAGGTAATTTAACTTGTAAGTTCAGTTTATGTTGTACACCTATGATTAATATACAGGGTGAATCAATAACTATTAGCACCTTCGATATCTTCGAACCTATAAGGTTCACAAAAATAAAGGTTCAAAAGGTTCAAATGTCCGAAGTACCTCCACCTGCAAAAAAACTATTATCGCTATCGGATGGCCCCTTTCGTACTGTGCAATTTCATTGCAGCAAATATTTCTGTGAACCTTATAGTTTCGAAAATATCCAAGGTGCTAATAGTTATTGATCCACCCTGTATATAAAGGTGTTGTAAACTCGAGCAAATTTTTGTTTACATTTACCTAATTTCTCAAAAATGGAAAAAGTCCCAAAATAGGAGCAAGATGGCCCAGGATATTATCTTGTCCACGCCCTAGGGATCATCTTGAACATCGGGGTGTCCACGATGATCCTTATGTAAGGTTTTCAATAAGGGAAATCTTTTCATTGAAACCCTAATAAATTGAATATTTCGAACATGCGAATCGTAAGATAGATAAATATGCCAGTAGTAAACGCTTTCGGATCTTAATTATGTCGAATATATTTGAAATTACGAGCATTCTCTCCGAGGGAGATCATCTCGTACACCTTTCTCCTGCCACTATCTACGTTAGCGAGACGTGCTAAAGCTACAAGAAAGGCTGCAATGAAAGTAGCAGGGCCTTTGGTTCCTCTTCAACCGATGTTACTACCAGAGGAAGAAGAATAACTGACAAATGGTTTGAGGGGTTTTCTCACTTTTAACGCTAAATAAATACACTTTTGAAATATATTAAACAATTTTTTTATTTATTTATGCAACCCAAACAAACTTTGATCGCGTTCTTTCTCGAAACAACGTTTTTCGACGGCTGATAAAATCTTCGAAAATACTGAACCGATCCTTATGAACGTTTAACCACATATTCTTTACAACTTTAGCTATGGCGCAACACAATGAATTTTTTAAATGATATTTACTATTTTTTGGCCAAAAACGGTGGAAAACCCCGTTTACTTTCTTGTTTTTTCGAAAAATGTCCGTTATTTTGTTATTTTTGCATATAACAAAAAATCGGCTGCGTCACATCTGACCCGACGACAAAATATCCGCGACAAAATATCCGAGGACTAAATATCCGAAAGACAAAATATTCTCATGACAAAACATCCGCGAGACAAAATCGTAAATCTCGCGCAAAACACCTTTGCGGGGTGTGTGAGATAGTGGGGTGGGGGCATAATACGAATTTCTTCATTGCACCCAAACAAACAAACCCAAGCAAATAAACCCAAACAAACAAACCAAAACTAACAAACCCCAACAAACAAACAAACCCAAACATATCCGTCACATATTAATAATTTTCCTCCTTTTTGTGATGGGATAAATTTCAACGGCATGACTGTACGCTTTAAGGGGTTACCCCCCACTTGCGATTTTGAAAAAATCGATTTTTTTTATTGCATTTTTTTGAAGTATAAGTATCTGAGAATATGTCCTGAAAATTTCAAGTCGATCCGAACAAAATTGACTGAGATATGAGCGTTGAAAGAGAAGAATCCGCGTTGAAATAGCGTTGAAAGAGAAACTTTAAACGCGTTTTTCTCAAAATGGCATTTCTGAAGTCGGTGACCAAGATTACTCGAACACTAATGAACCGATATTCTTGAAATTTTGCAGGCTTATTTAATACATAAAAATGTAGTTTTTAATCGTTCGATTTTTTTTTGTTCGAAAAAAATGGCCGTTTTATAGCCAAAAAACGGCCGCTTTTTTCGTTAAAATCGAACCATTAACTTTGACTGTCCGCCATTTTGTGAAAAATGAATATTTTTTAAAATCCTTCGATTAAAGACTAGTTTATACTTATATTTGACTAAATCCATCCGCATTTTTTTCTTCACATGATCCACTTCGCCGCAATGTTGGCCACCCCAAACCGTGTATATAAAAACATTATTTCATTGACGGCCATTTGCCACTAAACAATGTAATATTTTTCAATAAAAAAATTACTGAATGTTCTTCAAGATGTGTTCTTTAAGATGGTATATTGATCGATTAAAAAAGTTTTGTAGTTTTCTTTAAAAAAAATCATGAAAAGGGCCTTTTTTGCGCTACAAGTGGGGATAACGCCTTAAACTGTATTTAATATCGGCGGATATTTTGTCTTGCGGATATTTTGTCATGAGGATCAAACACGTTTGTGGGGTGTGTGAGATAGTGGGGTGGGGGCATAATACGAATTTTTTCATTGAACTCAAACAAACAAACCCAAAAATATCCGTCACATATTAATAATTTTCCTTCTTTTTATGATGGAATAAATTTTAACGGCATGACTGTACACTTGACATGGAATAAATTTCAACGGCATGACTGTACACTTTAAACTGTATATAATATCGGCAGATATTTTGTCGTGAGAATATTTTGTCCTTCGGATATTGTATCGTCGGATATTGAGTCGTCGGATATTTTGTCGCGGATATTTTGTCGTCGGGTCAAAACGCCTGTTACCCAAAAATTGTATAATATGCGCTATAGCCATAAACATGCTGCATCTAAAACCGTTTGATTTCTTTGTTTTGGGTGATCCATCTCCGAGATTTCATCAACAGCGCAGACGTACAATTTTTTAGGACATTTTTTAATTTAACATTTTCGTCTATAAATAGTGACTTAAATAAATAAATAAAATTTTAATGTATTCCGAATGTGTATTTATTAAGTGTAACAACTTTTACATCAATATCTATAATATAAACCTATCAAAAAAATTCATGAAAACAGCCTTGTTTAGCGTCTAAAGTGAGAAGACCCCTTATTAACTATTGTACGCGAAATAAGGCGACTGAGGCAATTGTGGCAAAAAGATATGGAAGCAATATTAATCGAACTAAATACTACAGAACTTAGACGATTTGTTTGGGGGCATCCATTAATTACGTGAGGTGATTTTGGCGATTTTTCGACCCCCCCTCTCCCCCTGGTGAGATATCGTGAGATTTTGCTCGACCCCCTCCCCCTCCCCTAATCTCACGTGAGATTTTTCAAAATGAGTACGTTCACGGAAAATAAATTGTAGTAGAAGTAATTGCGGTTGCAGTACGATTTACTCCACCATGTACAGTAGTAGGGAGACTCTTCCTACGTGATAAAAGTTACGTGATTACTAAAATTACTAACATTACTAAAATTACGTGATATTTGCCGAAGTCCCCCTCTCCCTCACGTGAGATTGGGTGAGATTTCGCTAGACCCCCTCCCCCCCCCCCTAAACGCCTCACGTAATTAATGGACGCCCCCTTTATCAAATTGGCGGAATTGAGAATGAAACGGTTTTTATATGCCATAAATGCCGATAATTCTAGTCCCATCGTGCTCCCAGCGCTGTTTCATCTTGCTCCGCGTATGGAGTAAGATGGGAAAAATAAAGGTTTAATTCCAAATATCTATTGTATGCTAACAATCAGAAATACTGATTTTTTTTTCTTCGAAAATTAAAAGACTAATAAAAGTGGATTAATTCAAAAGAATAATTAAAGTTGACTGATTCATATACATTGTTTTATTTGAACATGACCTCAGCGTTCTCATCTTGCTCCTGCTTTTCCTACATCTGCTGTACGTTCGTTATAGGGAAATTCTGAAATTTCGGTAGTTGTGCGTATGATAAAGTGGCCTCGTTGAGCTGTTTCGGTTCTTGACTCGAATTGGGTAATCCAATATGTCCGATGGTACAAAATAAACGATGAATTGCCCATATCGTCATCCGGTATGGCGCACAAGACAGAGCAAGAAAATGCGGGAGGTCGCTATCCTACATGGAGAGAAAATGATGCTTACGCCCCCACTGGATTCCATCCACTGTCTCGTCAACCTAAAATACAGAAACGACGAGCACTCGTACGCATAAATGACTTTGATAGTTTCACATTCCGGATCCGACGAAATGGCTTCTCGACGGAAATAAGTTTTGCCTTTGTGCTTGAGTTGCAGACGCGAATTATCTGCATTTCGTACGATCCTCATCCTTTTAATCGGTCTATGTCTTTTGATACACCGGAACTCTTTACAGTCATAACATAGTCGCTGAATACTTCACTCAATTATCGTGGACCAACATTTCATGCGACAAAAATTGCTTCTGGGAATACACACAACCATTTCTTGTGAGGGTTTTTTTTTCTCAATGTATTGTAAGTCGACATTTCATATTCGTTTTAGTAACGAATTACGGGGCCAGTAGGAATCCACACGGAGACTCAAAGCAATCTTACTCTTACTCGCTGAAGCAAATTAGACATCGTTTAAGGGGTGAGGCTATTGTGAAAAACTTTTAAAATCGATATTCGCTTGATGCAACTCAAATTGAAGAGGACAGTTCAACATATGGTGCAGGAATCGCAGATTTAAGGGGAGATTGTCTTTTTTTTTCGCAAAATTTACCGCTTTTTGGGAATTTTTTTGTGAAGAAAGTATACAACGGAAAACTTGTGAAACTTGGCATATAGTTTTATTGATCTGTTTACTACATACAAAGAATTTTTTTAACAATTTCATCGAAAAATCCGCCTCCCACCCCCCTCGACGCGCGATGGTCCTTTTTTGATGGTGTGCACGATTACAGCCTTCACGTTCATCCTGCAACAAAAACCCAAAAAGCATTTTACTTTAGACACATATAGCTATCGTTCGATGAAGGGGAAAAAAATTCACGATTTGGTGACGTTTTGAACTTGAAGTATCGATTTTTCGAAAAAAATTGATCGATTGTTTGTTATAAATAAAAAAACTATTAAACGTATTGCTTTTTTGCTTCATCAAACGATAAAAGGATGTCAGCTGAGCATTCTGTCCAAATTTGAAGGCAATCGGTTGAATAGTTTTTGAGAAATCGTGCACACCATCAAAAAAGGACCATCGCGCGTCGAGGGGGGTGGGAGGCGGATTTTTGGATGAAATTGTTTAAACATTTTTTTGTATGTAGGAAACAGATCAATAAAACTATATGCCAAGTTTCACAAGTTTTCCGTTGTATACTTTCTTCACAAAAAAATTCCCAAAAAGCGGTAAATTTTTCGAAAAAAAAAGACAATCCCCCCTTAAGGTAAACTTATGATTACAACGATAGAACTGCTAGTAAAACTTCCTGGCTAGAGATTTAGTTATGGCGCTAATCACGCTCGGATCAGGTTGCGTGACTGCCGTTATATGGCGCTAGTATGGCAACCTGATCAGGGCGTGAACAAAAATGTAACGCTGTTCCTGATAACGGCGGGTTCCGGCAGCCTGATTACACCCGAATCTGGAAGCCTGATTGGGCCGCTATCCTGGCGCCTTATGATGGCGTGTATACGGCTGCCTGATTGGATGTATTATAGAAAATATACAGAACGAATGACATAAAACTTTTGTTTATTGAATATTTAACACCAAGTTACATCTGAACAGTTTGACAACAAAACATATATTTCTGAACATGAGGATGGGAATGGGGAGACATGGGGATCTTCTTCGCTGCCATTGAAACCCTCTCCGCTGACATGGAAATCTTCTTCGCTGGGGTTGAGATTCTCTCCGCTGACATGGGGATCTTCTTCGCTGCCATTAGAACCCTCTCCGCTGACATGGAGATCTTCTTCGCTGGTGTTCGAATCCTCTCCGCTGGCATTGGGATTTTGTTTGCTGGTAGCTTTATCAAGACTTTCCTGATTTTGAATTTTATCATTCGGGCCTCTTTCTGTAAATGTTCAAATTTTTCGTAAACAAAACAACGTATGTCATTCTCATTTTTTAAATTATATTTTATATTAATATTATTCTATTTTTTATATGTTTAAATTATATTTTATATCGATATTATTCTATACTCAAGTGTATAAAAATTCATAAAGTTTGTAAAAGTTGAAAAAAGTAAGGTTATACATACCTGGTACTTGTAGCGATGATCGCGACTCGTCAAGTTTTTTCTCCGAACGACATCTCCTAACACGCAGCCGTGTCAAATACCGCTTCCTCTCTTTGCGATTTATAACGTTTTCACTTTATGTGCTCCTTTTTATATATCGTGAAAACTTTCAAGTTTTAACTCAAACACGATGTATACAATGACACACGTGCAAGCATAGTTTTCAAAAGCAACACTAGCGCCACCACTTTAGCGCTAGCCTGAGCACTGCCATGCCATGGGCCTCCTAATAGAGCCATATTAGGGCACTCATAAGGCAAACCACATTATGGCCATTTTCACGTTTGCCATAAGTTTGCCTGACCTGTGACTGCCTGTTCACGGCAGGCTCACGGGCGAATCAAAATTCCCGTAATACGGATAGCCACGCAGCTCGTTGATCACGGCCTGATCATAAATCTGACTAGCCTGAACAAATTTCCAGCTGGGTTTAAACGCGCTTTTTTTGAGACTATGCTTTTCAAAACGGTGTACACGATTTGTCGACATCCAATTAACGGATTGACTCGACATCCGTTCAGAAATTCAGTTTTCTGAATTTGTGAAAAAAATCTAGATTGGCTTATGATAAGCCAATCTACATTCTTTGCCTCAAATTCAGAAAATTGGAGGGGCAGACAGCTGTTCGTCTATCTATTTGACGTCGTTTGGCAAAGTTTCGACGGGATCTGAAGAGCCGTTTCAGAGATTTTTGGGAATCTATAATTGTTCTACCATACCGACCGCGATGAGGTGTCATTCCGTCTTAAGGCCATGTGCCACATGCCTCCGACCGCATCGAAATTTTGAAATGGGAATTCTCCCGAACGGCTCAACCAATTGGAATGAAATTTGTTGTGTGCATGCAGGGCGCTTGCTCCGAGAGCATGATTCGCGAAATTTTCCAAAATTTCGAAAAAAATTTTGCAGTTTGTAGTTACCATGCGAAAAACTGTGAATTATTAACCATTGCATCGCATTTTCGTTAATTTGGCGCGAATCATGCTCTCGACAGTGAAAAAGCACACATTTTGAGCTTTGTTTCACCTGTTTTCATGAACAAATGGCGGAGAAAAAGCATTTTGAAATTTTTACATAAATTCAGCAAAAATGTACCAACAAAGCTCAAAATATCAGGTACTGTAGCGAGCGTTCAGTTCATCCGTTTTCTCACTGGCGGCGCGCAGCTCGCTTCGTCTTGTTTTTACCGACTGCGCTCGCCTCCTTCCGGAACAAATTTATTTTTTGACAGGTCGAAAGCCGGAGCCATAACCTCCGGCCATAACCTCGAACATTCGTTCGGAATATATTTCATACGATGTGTGTCATAGAATTTAAATAGTGTGTGTGATCGAGTGAAGTTTGTTTTCGTCGCGTTTTGGTGAGTTTTTTTTGCTGTGAAGAACGCATCAGGACGCCGGCACACCACCGACGACAAAAACCGACAATGAAATAATCGACGAGAAAACAGCCGCAGCCGATTACACGAAGAAGATCGAGGAACATAGGGACAGCAAGAAGGCAAAGAAGAAAACACCGGACTTCAAGGTACGTACATGCTATAACCTCAATTTACGTACTATGTAATTTGCCACGATCGTCCCTCGCATTGCTTTCTCGCTCGCCGATGTGTCAAACAGCCAACGGCTCCGGTGCAAAAAACTCAAGCTTATTTGCTCTTAGCAGAAATACCTCGGTATTTATTTGTGAAAAAATCGTAGATAGCATATTTTCCGATGATCCGTAGCCACTTTCATTACCCCTCGAAATCGTCGATTTCCTGATCAGTGTGCGACCAAAATGGTGCACGAAAGTTCAACACCTTTTGCCTACGAAGGCAAAACTGTCATGTCTCAAACACGGTTGATTTGTGGACCAGTGGCGATATCTCTATAGCTTCACCCTGATGACCGAGAGAACTATTGGTATGGCGTACAAAGATGGAAGACCCTTGGTATACCTGTACGGTAGTACACCGCTACACGCAAGTGTACGTGTTACTAGTATGGTACTGGTATACTCTGCAATAGTAAAATATACTGGTTCCGTATCCTCACCATACTAATACTCGTACTGATAGCGTGCGCATACACATGCTAGGTATGGTAACTGGACTAGCATGTAGAAACCAGAACTAATGTAGCGTCGGATTTACCATCTAGATGGACCAACGGATTTATCAAGGGCAGCAAGAAGGCACTGCCGAGGATGAGAAACCTTGTAACTCGTCGCGGCCACTGTATAGCCTCCCAGTGTCGGCAAGGATATCACCGCTGTCTTCAATCTCTCCGAGAGCACCAGCGAGGCTGACCTCGAGGAACTCGTCGAACTCTTCGGCTTCGCCCAGAAACAATATCTCACCATGGATCGCACCACCAATCTGTGCAAGGACTTTCAAATCTTTTTCTTCACGTTAAAATTGTTTAACGTTAGGAGCACAATAATTAACTTTTTTCTCAAAATATTGAACAACGCTGTTCTGCGGTGTTGCATAATGTCTTCTTATTACAGGGGATAAATATTTCTAACCGAGAGTTATTCTGTCGTTACTAAACGTCTTTGGCAAAACTGAATAGTAAAGACCATTCAAACTTTTTCACTCGTCCCCTAACTGGTTTACTATCTAATCATATTTTTTTTTCAAAATCCATAAACACAATAGAATGGTACGCCGAATTAAGTGACCTGACTTTCGGCCAATGCAGACCCTGCAGTGTTAAAAGTTGCTATTCAAAAATCCATTATCTCCCAATGTAAATAGTCAACTGTTCTGAAATTTCACTTAAACTTGCATAATAATATGAACAATGTCTGGTTAAAATTTGAAAAAAATCGATATAAATCAAGAGCGCACGCTCGTTTTACCATAAGGGCTTACACCACTGTAAACGTCCAAAATTGAGTGATATTTCGCGATTTTTTTTTTGTCGAAGGACAAATAAGAGAATATTAATATTCAAGGATGTTATTAGTCATATCTTTAAGTGAACAAAATGAAATTTATATTGAAAAATTATGCCAAAAGGTGACGCTGGAGCCATTCTGGCGAGGCATGTTAAATTTGAGACGCTCTGCGGCACGCAGTATAGCTGACGCAAATTTGATTGTAGAATAAAATTTAAAAAATTCTATTTATTTTCACGAGTATAGCTAGAGAAATACGTAGAGAATTGTGACAATGCTATTTTTTGTGTAATTGGCAAGCATTAAACCAAAAACTTAAATTTCGACAAAAAAAGCACAATCATTTGGTAATAACTAATGTTATAATTAACTCATAGAAAATCCCGTACTTATTGCTCTTCGGAATGTTATTTGAAACATGTACCCAAAATTGGGAGTGAAAATGATGAAAATTGTTGGAGTTATGCTGCATGCCGTTTTGAAAAATTGTGTTTTGAGAAAAACGGTCGATGTCTCGCAAACGGGCCAGCCACTGCCACCGCAGACCCATGCTGGCCTGCGGACCTTTTTTTACAGGTACCAAACTTTTTTCTCCTTATTATAGATGGTTGAAAGCATCTTTTAAGTCAAGTAAAAAAAAAACAATTTTTTTTAATTCCACAGTGTGACCCCTTAGATCGGAGTACACGGTGACGATTGTTGGTCGCGTCTCTTTGAACGACACGCGACCAACAATCTTGAAAAATGTTTGGAGGATTATTGTAAGCAAAGGTTGCCGAAATATAAAAAAGGACTTCACAAATTTTTATTTTTTTGCGTTCCAACGTTGCAAACTTCAACCTCATACCCTCTCCGTGGAACGCAGTAGAACTATCGTAAATTTAATCGTGGAACTAAGAGTAAAGTATTTTCGTTTATTACGTTCGTTTTAGCAGTCAAATGAGGGGAAACTTCAAAATAATTAAAGAAAAGAGACGAGTTAAAAAAAGGTCGTGTTTTGAACCAAATTTTTTATATACGACTCCGAAAATGACAAGAACAAAATTTCTACATTTTCTAGCGTTTTTTTAAGCGCTGTGTCTATGTGAAAAATTGTCGCATCGAGATGAAAAACGCTTTTTGAAGCTTCAAGATGATAGTTTCGAGATCTGTTGGCAAAAAATTGTGATCTACGGCTATCGCGCAATCATAAGAAATACCGGCAGAAAAAAATTCAAAATTTGTTTTTATTTTTCAGGGGTCATCGGACTAAGGAATTTTGTTTCAGTTAACTGAATGTATGGGTTAGTTAGCTTGTTTATTCAGCTTTAATTAGCTTTTTATCTCTGTACGTCAAATTTTCTGCTGAGATATCCGACTTCGAATGAAAAAAGATCCTTTTGTCTTTGATTATCGATCTCTCAGCAACCAATTATCGTAACGGGAATTAGAGGGCAGCTTTGAAAAGTCGAATAAATTTCCCGCCAGCCCCTCCCGTTGATTTTTGTGATTTTTTTCTTCACCCTTAACCGTTATTTGGTGAAGGACAAAAAATTACTTTTTCTGGATTTTCAGTAAATCTACCACTACGTTACAAATATTGATGCAAAGACTAATGTTGCCGCGTTTTTTTTCAGCTCGAATTACTCCCAATACCCCTGTTAGTCTGCAAATTGATTCATCGAACCGTTTTCTATCAAGGCTTAATCGAAGTTTGACAAAACAATTAAAGGAATAAGTGTATTATACTTAAACATCTTGTAATCATCATCAAAATAAAAATACTAACTTTCTTCGACTTTTTTCACAACTTGGCACTAGTTGCTTGTTAAATATAAGAAAAAATTCGAGAGATTAACATTTTTTTTGTAAAATGTTTAAGGAAACAATACTGACTCATTTTTTTACACCATTCGGCCTTTGCGCACTTTAATTTCACTCATCTGTAATTGCATCAATTAAAGTTGATACTCCCAAGCTGTATTAATAGTCGATCTGAGAACATTTATGCAATTAATTCTCAATATTTTCTACGAAGGTTATTAGGGTTATGGAAAACAATCTTTTTTTCAAAACTAGGCATGATCAAAAATTGAAAAAAATGAGAGTTTACAAAAACAAGAGATTCATTTTTTTTATCAAAACGTAGAAAAAAATTACCAAAAAAAGATTAGTTTTCGAAAGAAATTGTTCATTGGTTTTTTCTTCCAAGCAAGAGATCATTTTTGAAAAAAGTGTTTTTTGTATCCCTGATAACCTTCGCAGAAAATATCTACAGTTAATGGCATACAAGTTCTCAGATCGACTAGTCAATACTGCTTGGGGGTATCAACTTTTAATCAATGCAATTGATGAGTGAAATTATGGTGCGCAAAAGCCGAAGCGTGGCAACAACGAGTCACCATTGTTTCCTGAAAAAATTTACAAATTTAAACAGATTACAATTTTTTTTAATATCTCAATTTTTTTCTTAAATTTAACAAGCAACTACTGCAAAGTTCTAAAAATAGTCGAAGAAAATGGGTGTTTTCATTTTGATCATGATTACACGATGTTTAGGAACACTTGTTCCTTTAATTCGTTTGTAAAACTTGGATCGATCGGTCCGGAAAAACGGGTCGATGGATCAATTTGAAAATACGTGGCGACATTAGTCTTTCTACCAATATTTGTAATGGAGTAGTAGATTTACTGAGAAACCATAAAATGTCATGTTTTGTCCTATTTTTCAAACTACTGTTAATGGTGAAAACATGATTTTTTTCTCAAAAATCAACGAAAGGGTCTTGTACGAAATTGATTCAAGTTTTTCAAGCTGCGCAATAATTTCCTGTGCGATCATTGGTTGCTGTGATATCATTGATCAAACACAAAAGGAACATTTTTTATTATAAGTCGGATATCCCAGCAAAAAGTTGACATAGAGAGACCACAAAAAAACCAAATTGGAACTGAATAAACAAGCTAACGGACCTATGCATTGATTTATCTGTGAAAAATCCCTTGAAAAAATAAAATTGGAAAAATAATTTTCCCGCTATCTCTTATGATTGCGCGATAACCATAGCTCAAAAAATTATTTTGCCAAAAGATCTCAACCTAGAAACTTGAAGCTTAATAATGTTTTTCTTTTTCATCTTGATACGACTATTTTTGACATTGATACAGCTTTTCAAAAACACTTTAAAAAATGAAGAAATTTTCTGTTTCTTTAATTTTTTGGGGTTGGGTATAAAAAGTGATATATTTTTTTTACAATTTTCAGTCAACCGAAAAAAAAGAGCTCGTCCTTGACTGTTAAAGCAATCTAAGAAACTACATTTAAAATTTCAAGTCGATTGGGCGAACATTGTTTGAGTGTTGCTCCGTCCCGATATCGAAAACATGATTTTGAAAAAAAAGTGTTTGAAGTCAACGGTTTCAAAGAAGCTACAGCTGAACAAGTTTTTTTTCCCCGTAATCGAATGCCACCTATTGGTCGAAAATAAAACTATTTTTAGTCGGTGACTTTGTCCCCACAATAGGCTTACAAGAGTTGAGAACTGCGCCTACCGGCATGAGACATCGCCAAAGACGATTTTCAGCGGCGGAGACTTCCTTTAAAAATAGCTCGAAAACCACATTATAATGGGTTTTTTCAGTTACAAAGGAATATGCATCATATTTTTTAAGGTTCCAAGAATTTCTTAAAAGTGTTTCAAACAAAATGATTTTCCGAAAATTTTACACCGACGACCTCTAAACAATTTGCGATAGTAAAATTTTACGGCTCTTCTGTAGAACGAGACTTCACCGATCGTCATTGCTAGAAAATTTGATCTTTGAAGAAACCTGCCGAAGATGAATTCCGGCAGAGAGAAAAAATGCCAAACGAATTTTTTTAGCGTAATTAATAATAATTTAGTAATAATAAAAGTTTACCACTCTTTCGCAGAGTGAGACCCGGTCGATCTCGTTCGCTCGCGAATTTGGTCGGCCGCAGGCAGCCTGTCGAAGATAAGCCATGGGAGAGAAAAAAATGCCGATCGCAATTGTTTAAACAAAGAGCATTGTAATTTTTTTTTAACTTTTCAACGATTTTTTGAAAGTGTTTCCAACAAAACGATTTTTCGAAACTTTTACACCGATGACCTCTAAACAATTCGCGATAGTAAAATTTTACCGCTCTTCTGTAGAGCGAGACTTCTCCGATCGTCATTGCGAGAAAATTCGATCCTTGGAGAAACCTGCCGAAGATGAATTCCGGCAGAGAGAAAAAATGCTAAACGTATTTTTTTTAGCATAATTAGTAATAATATAGTAATAAAAAAAATTTTACCACTCTTTCGCAGAGTGAGACTCGGTCGATCTCGTTCGCTCGCGAATTTGGTCGGCCGCAGACAACCTGCCGCAGATAAGCCATGGCAGAGAAAAAAATACCGATCACAATTGTTTAAACAAAGAGCATTGGAATTTTTTTTAAGTTTCCAAGGATTTTTTAAAAGTGCTTCCAACAAAACGATTTTTCGAAAATTTTACACCGATGACCTCTAAACAATTCGCGATAGTAAAATTTTACCGCTCTTCTGTAGAGCGAGACTTCTCCGCTCGTCATTGCTAGAAAATTCGATCCTTGGAGAAACCTGCCGAAGATGAATTCCGGCAGAGAGAAAAAATGCTAAACGTATTTTTTTAGCATAATTAGTAATAATTTAGTAATAATAAAATGTTACTACTCTTTCGCAGAGTGAGACCCGGTCGATCTCGTTCGCTCGCGAATTTGGTCGGCCGCAGACAACCTGCCGCAGATAAGCCATGGCAGAGAAAAAATACCGATCGCAATTGTTTAAACAAAGGGCATTGTACATTTTTTTAAGTTTCCAAGGATTTTTTAAAAGTGCTTCCAACAAAACGATTTTTCGAAAATTTTACACCGATGACCTCTAAACAATTCGCGATAGCAAAATTTTACCGCTATTCTGTAGAGCGAGACTTCTCCGATCGTCATTGCTAGAAAATTCGATCCTTGGAGAAACCTGCCCAAGATGAATTCCGGCAGAGAGAAAAAATGCTAAACGTATTTTTTTTGCAGTAACAATAAAATTTTACCACTCTTTCGCAGAGTGAGACCCGGTCGATTTCGTTCGTTCGCGAATTTGGTCGGCCGCAGACAACCTGCCGAACATAAGCCATGGCAGAGAAAAAATGCTGATCGCAATTGTTTAAACAAAGAACATTGTAAAATTTTACAACTCTTTTGTAGAGTGAGTCTCGAACGATCTAAAATTTTACAACTCTTTTGTAGAGTGAGTCTCGAACGATCTCGGTCGTGACTCGAGATTTTAGCAGAGATCGAACTCGTCGATGATGAGCGACATCGAGATGCCAAATAGTCTTCGAGCTTATTTGTTTAAATTAATTAAAAAAGAGTGGAGAAATGCTAGCACCCTTCCACCATACGAGTCTCTAGCAAACCCTGTTTGCTAGAAAGTTCAACCATAAAGAAATTTCCACCGATGACCGCCGTCAACAAAAAAATCGATTCGAGGGCATTTGTTTAAACAATGCGCGATCGCAAAATTTCACCGCTCTTCCGTAGAGCGAGGCTAGCGATCTTGATTGTTCGAGAAGCTGACCAGCAAAAATGCTGCCAAATATGAACCCTGGCAGAGATAAAATGCTGAACGCATTTTATTGAATAATGAGCATTGCAAAATTTTACCACTTTTTTGTAGAGTGAGTTTCGAGCAATTTCGATCGCTCGAAATTTTGGCAGGGATCGAAATCGTTAACGTTGAGCGGCATCGATGTTACAAATTGAGCTCGAGCCTATTTGTTTAAATGAATTAAAAAAGTATGGGGAAATGCCCGAGTCTTTTGGTTGTGGCCGTCGTCGAAAAAAAATCGATTTGATGGCTGCATATACAATGTAAAATGCAACAAAGTTTCACCGCTCTCCTGCCGAGCGAGCGCATGCTTCCAATACAAGCGTACCGTGGTCGCTACGCATAGTTGTGTGAATTGTGTGACACGCACATAGATGTAAGGTGCTTGCGTACGCCGAACGGCGGCGAGAACGGATTCGTTCTTTCTGCAACGCGGTCGGCGTAGCAAAAACACACACACACACACACACACGCGCGCTCAGCGATCGTCGTCTATTTGGCTTCGAGACTCTTCGTCCCAGTGCGAAGCATCGAGACCGAATTCGCGATCGCTGCGCTGTCCGTCGGTAGCGACTCGTAGTTAAAAACTACGAGATCTGCGCTACCGACGTAACGAGAGGCCGCGTCGAAATTTTCTGGCGTGTGGCACATGGCCTTAAGGTAATAGTTTCGCCAAGGTGTTTTTTTAATAGTTTTTTTTTTCATTTTGAGGACACATTCAAGACACTATTAAATGATTACCTGCAAAATTTCAAAAGGATTCACCGTTCTGTATTCAAGATACTGGCAATTAAGGATTGCACGATTTTGCACGTGTTGTTATGGAGAACGGTGGAAAATTTAACATTTCATGCAATAACGTCGAAACTTTTTAACAGATTTTTCTTTAAAAATTCTCAATTACCGAGGAACACATGACGAAGTGGGTAAAAAAAATAATGAATTTTGACCGTGTAGTTTTAGAGATATAGCGATTCAAATTAAGCAATGTCTAGCGACGCTAGCGCCACGAAGCGACTGGAGCAGACTAGAGCCGGAGATCTGGATGCGCTGCAAGCGTTCGGCGCGTTCATTGATAGAAAAGGTGTCTGGAGATGCGGCATGTTTTTCATATTTACTTTATATATATATATATATATATATATATATATATATATATATATATATATATATATATATATATATATATATATATATATATAATAGATATAATGTATATATCATTTATTATATATTATGTACATATTGCTAGGTTAAAATTATTAAATGAATAAAATAAAAAATTCATTGGAACAATAAAAAACTTTTATTATCAATACATCGAAGAATCAATACATCAATTCAACGTTTCACGATACGATGTCCCACATTCTCGTTATTCATAACCTATACATGGATCTTGTTGTTTTCTCTTTTTGCACGGGTGATAATTTCGACCGCTATTAATTTTCGCAGAAAACAATGTTTTATCTATTCCTTCTTACGTCGCGAATGTAGGCATCAAAAGCGGCAATTTTAAAGCCCTTATTATTTTGTTTTGGTTTAAGTTATTAACAAAGAAAATTTGGTATCGGGTGGCATCGGAATGTATTTTATATTTCTAATCAAGTAACATTTGAGAAGTGTTTCCAGCGTTATTCGCGGATTTTTACTCGTGTAATCGGAACCCATTCTCATTTTCGCCAAACCAAAAATTGAAAAATTTGCTGGTCAATTTTAAAAACAAAGGAACAGGAAATCAACGAATTTCTGCAGAACACTTAGATGGAATGTGCAATAGTGCTATAACGACCCGTGCGCCGCCATTTTGTATTCTTTTGACAAATACATTTTTTTGCATACTTCAATATGTACCTAAAAAAGGCTACAATTTCTGTTGACGTATTCTGTTGGTGTATTTTGTTCGTTTCTTTTTAAAAAAATCCAAATAAGACGATCGAAAATGGGCAGTTACTGTGGTGTCCTCCCTTAAGGTAGAACGAGCGCGCGCTCTTGATTTCTATAGATTTTGTTCAGATTTTAACCAGGCATTGTTCATATCATTATGCATATTTGACTGAAATTTCAGAACAGTCGACTATTTACATTGGGAGGTAATGGGTTTTAAAATTGCATCTTTTAACACCTCAGGGTCTGCATTAAAATTTAGACAGAATAGTTTTCCTTAAAAAACATGTGTCCCCTATAATCAGACACATGGCAACACCGCATCGTTCCACGTATCCAATGTCGTAATTTTGCACGCCATATTCAAAATAATACTGCAACACACATTTTTATTTGGAAGTAATTTTGACTCCAACAAAGTTTTTAATCAGTTATGAATTAACCAACACTTTTATTTGTTAATGAAGATAACATAACCAACATGAAATATTAATATTTATAACGCAAATTTTTTTTTTATGATAGAAGGGGTGGGGTTCATAATGTGGAATGACCAAATATAGAACGACAAAGATTTCGAAACGTCAGAATTATAAACTCTCAAAATAACGAAGGTTAAATTATTCGAAATTTCATCCTTTGACCGATGACACAATCGAATAACTATTACACCAAAGGATTATTCATTCATGAGTTCATTTATTCGAGAACACATATTCAGATAGTCTGCAGTTTGAGTCATACAAATACAGATTCGAACAATCTACAACCTTCATATCTCCGAAATAGAAAAAAGTGAGTATCTAATATTCGTGATACCGTCTACAGCAAAAAGCCATATATCAAAACTACAAACTTCGAATGTGTAGATCTTAGAAACGCAAATGATCGATGGTCCGAAATGGCGAATACCAAAATGGCGAACATGGCAGAACTGACCAGACTGACCACTAACGCCATCTGCCATCTTTATTCTGAAGCACAAGTAATATTGCTCGATCCCAAGTTTTCGCTATCCGGACCGTTCGCCATTTTGGCCCATCGCTATTTGAACTGATTGACTTTTTGGTCCTTTGCTTTAATGAATTCGAAATTGTAAACTGTCGTAATATTTACAATTCGACGATTTGACGAATCGTTTTATCGAATTATTTGGTGTATATATGCAGGCGAATCGATATTATATCTCTCATTATTTTGTTAAATCTCATATTTGTTTTCGCCGTAAATCAATTTCGAGATTTTTGTATTCAAAATTTCGATTAACTATTTTACAGACTATCATAAGTTTGATCTATCTATATTGGAACGCTCGTCATTACTGAATTCGAAATTTCGGTTCCTTCTGAATATTGATCGTTCGAGTTTCCGATCCCCACCCTGTCATATGTCTTCTTAAAATAGGGGACAAATATTTTTTACAGAGAATTATTCTGTCTTTACTGAACGTTTTTGGCAAAACTGAATAGTAAAGGCAATCCAAACTTTTTTCACTTTCCCTGACTAGTTTGCTGTCTGAACATAATTTTTTTTTTTAAATTTATAATACGATAGAATGGTACGACAGAATGCAGACCCTGCAGTGTAATAAGTTGCAATTTTAAAACCCATTATCTCCCAATCTAAATAGTCGACTGTTCTGAAATTTCACTCAAACATGCATAATGACATGAACAATGTCTGGTTAAAATGTGAACAAAATCTATGGAGATAAAAAGCGCGCTCGTTCTACCTTAAGGTGTTATCCCCACTTGCGATTTTGAAAAAATCGATTTTTTATTGCATTTTTTTGAAGTATAAGTATCTGAGAATATGTCCTGAAAATTTCAAGTCGATCCGAACAAAATTGACTGAGATATGAGCGTTGAAAGAGAAGAATCCGCGTTGAAAGAGCGTTAAAAGAGAAACTTTAAACGCGTTTTTCTCAAAATGGCATTTCTGAAGTCGATGACCAAGATTAATCGAAGACTAATGAACCGATCTTCTTGAAATTTTGCAGGCTTATTTAATACATAAAAATGTAGTCTTTAATCGTTTGATTTTTTTTTTCGAAAAAAAATGGCCGTTTTATAGCCAAAAAGGGCCGTTTTTTTCGTTAAAATCGAACCATTAACTTTGACTGTCCGCCATTTTGTGAAAAATGAATATTTTTTAAAATCCTTCGATTAAAGACTAGTTTATACTTATATTTGACTAAATCCATCCGCATTTTTTTTCAGATGATCCACTTCGCCGCAATGTTGGTCACCGCAAACCGTGTATATAAAAACATTATTTCATTGACGGCCATTTGCCACTAAACAATGTAATATTTTTCAATAAAAAAGGTACTGAAAGTTCTTCAAGATGTGTTCTTTAAGATGGTATATTGATCGATTAAAAAAGTTTTGTTGTTTTCTGTAAAAAAATTCATGAAAAAGGCCTTTTTTGCGCTACAAGTGGGGGTAACGCCTTAAGGAATCGTTACATTTCTCTAAGAGTCACGGCAAATACGATATTTATCGTCGCCCACGCGCAGTTTGATCGGCGTATGAAGGAAGCTACGCGTACCGCGAGCATAATCGAAAAGCGAAAGTCTTTGTCGCTTATTCTTCGAGATTCCAGACGACGTCGGGGCGGATGACAACGATGACAAATTTATCATTGGCAGTAGCGGCGGTGTTGCACGGGGTAGAAGAACCGGCAAAATGAGCATCCGAGCCGCGCGGAGGCCACGAGAGAAGCAACACTCGAAGAGCCGCGTGGCTCGGAAGCAGTTACTAGTAGCAGGTACTGAAAAGTTGAAATACGACCAGTGGGACACGTGCTCCATCGAGCATCCGAAGCAACGAAACTAAAAGGCAAAGAGACGTCTTCGAGCGATCTCCTCCGGTTGCGAGTTATTCTTCAAAATTCTCTTTTTATTTATACGTCGTGTAGTCGTTGACGGGTCGCCATTGCCGAGCCTTTTCAAGGTCTGCTGTCTCGCTTTGTACACCATCCTTCTGCTTCTAGACAATGACATCGAGGGAAATTAGCCGTGCTTGTATTAGTCAGCGAGTCGTAAAGCCAGTCATTCGACTCGCGCGATTATTATTTCAATGATAAATCACGCCAAGAGCTCGCGCGTTGTTGCAAACTTTTACCCCGTCGAGACGAAAAGACTTCATTGATCAAGAATTGTTGGTATATTGGGCTTCACGTCTCAAGACCATTGCAGTGTGATTTTTTTTGAAAATCGTTTTCTTTTTTGCATTGTTCAAAAATGTGGACTTTCATAAACATGTTGCTATAGTTTGGTCGCGAAGTTCGAATTATTTCGGTCGCTACAGCCTTTCTTAGAAAAAGGAATTCGACGCTTTTTTTCTCGATATGCCGTTTTTCAAAACGGTAGAAGATTTTAAGGGGTTACCCCTACTTGCGATTTTGAAAAAATCGATTTTTTTTTATTGCATTTTTTCGAAGTATAAGCATCTGAGAATATTCCTGAAAATTTCAAGTCGATCCGAACAAAATTGACTGAGATATGAGCGTTGAAAGAGAAGAATCCGCGTTGAAAGAGCGTTGAAAGAGAAACTTTAAACGCGTCTTTCTCAAAATGGCATTTCCGAAGTCGGTGACCAAGATTACTCGAACACTAATGAACCGATCTTCTTGAAATTTTGCAGGCTTATTTAATACATAAAAATGTAGTCTTTAATCGTTCGATTTTTTTTTTCGAAAAAAAATGGCCGTTTTATAGCCAAAAAACGGCCGTTTTTTTTCGTTAAAATCGAACCATTAACTTTGACTGTCTGCCATTTTGTGAAAAATGAATATTTTTTAAAATCCTTCGATTAAAGACTAGTTTATACTTATATTTGACTAAATCCATCCGCATGTTTTTCTTCAGATGATCCACTTCGCCGCAATGTTGGTCACCGCAAACCGTGTATATAAAAACATTATTTCATTGACGGCCATTTGCCACTAAACAATGTAATATTTTTCAATAAAAAAATTACTGAAAGTTCTTCAAGATGTGTTCTTTAAGATGGTATATTGATCGATTAAAAAAGTTTTGTAGTTTTCTTTAAAAAAATTCATGAAAAAGGCCTTTTTTGCGCTACAAGTGGGGGTAACGCCTTAAACAGAAAGTTTTCGAGCCATTCGTCTCAAATTTTGCCACATCATTCTTCACGGCGTACGGAAGCGATTTTTTAATTCGACAATTTCACATTTTTTAACGACAAACTGTCGAAAAAAGGCCCAATTTGACATCTGATTTTCTAAATGGCCACCATTTCGTTCATTTTCACTCTTTTAAAATCCTCCGTACGCCTGTACAGTTTTTTATACTGATTAACAATCTTATTGGTTTTTTTTTCTTTCGCAGAATTTTAGCAGTTGGCCTTTCCAGCGTCAGGCTTTATTTTCATCAGACACCATTTTTCAGTGGCCAAAAAATGATATAACAAATAAAAGTAAAACATTAAACAATATTTTTGGATACAACATTAGTCATTTTCAAACGAAAACAAAATCGGACTGATTATCGAATTTTATGAAAAATAAAAAAAGTCATGAAAATCAGCTATTTTCAAGAGAGTATTTTTAGATGCAACTCTTCATGACGTTATGCAAGTAAGTTTGGATTTTATAATTAATCTACTTATATGCTGCAACTCTACAATTGTTATTCAAACGTCATTGTTTTAATCATTTCAATGGCATTTCGATCGATATTACGCCCGATTAATATTGGCGCAGAGGAAATTCAATTGTCAGTTACAATTGCAAGAATACATCCATAGAAATGGGCCCTTGAACGTCCGTAGCGGGTATCCTTCCTGGATCAATGAATAATTGGCAGGTACTTGCCTCTTTTTTCTCACTTGAGAATAAAATCTTCAAAGCTTTCAAACGATTAAATGTAAAAAAAAACCTATTTCTCGTTTTGAACATCGTGCACCTGGAGGATATAAATCAGTACGATTAAATGCTGGCTCGCTAGCTTGCCTATCTCAAGATTGAGTCTCGTGGAGACTTTAATATAAATAGATCGATAAGCACGCTGTATAAGTGCTCGAGCAGCAAAGAGAGCTCAGGCATTGCCGATGTGACTAAGTGATGAGTATATATATATATATATATATATATATATATACACACGAAGATTACCTCTCCATTATGGAGAATCTCTATATGTTTATTTGTTTCATTGTATTCAACCTTTTTGTTTCAAGAAAAAAGATGACGACTCATCTAAATGGTAGTATATTTACTTTTTCTTTTACGGTGATGGTTAATTTAACTATTGTGAGTCCGTGTTGAACATACGGGCTCATAATTTGGTACCAGTGATTACTATTGTTTGATGGTTGAGTAGGTTATATTATTTTATGGCTTGAGGGGACGGGTTATGCCTAATTGTAACAGTCAAAAACAGCTCCTTTTTATATCGTTAAAAGAAAATCGTGATGGAACATTTTTACAAAAATGAGGTGTTTGAAAAAGTATCATCTGAAGAACGCTCTGTAATCTTTTCTACGGTCTTTTGCGGTGAGCAATGCCCTTCTGGGCCAGGTTATGTAATACCGAAACATCAAACGGATTTCGTTTGTATATTAATTTATCCTATGATTAATCGAAAGAATTTCCGAAAGACGAAATTTAAAAAAAATGTCGCGTGATCAAACTGAGTCTTGATTTTTGCGAAAAGTGGGCATTTTTCGTTCATCAAATCGAAAGTATACATCGGAAAAAAAATCCTTCGACCAAATACTATATTTTTACATCTAGAAAAAGTATTTAAATAAACAAAATATTAACTACGTTTTTAAAACTAAGTATAAAACAATTTTTCCTAGCCCCATACAGATTCCTGATCGCATCCAGATTGTCCTAAAAATGTGTGATTGTGAAGTTTTACGGGGCCGGTCCACTTTGGAGCCACGAAAAAAGGCTATTTTCGCGATTTTTTTTTTGAGGATTTTATAAAAGATATGAATATAAAAGTTGTTGGGCTTGATTAAAAAAAAGTCTTGAAATACATTAAAAAATTTTTAATTCATTTTTATTAATTTTTAAGTACAAAAACTATGGTTTAACGTAACGTAAAAAGTCTTGAAATACATTTAAAAATGTTTAATTCATTTTTATTCATTTTTAAGTACAAAAACTATAGTTTAACGTAACGTAAAAAGTCTTGAAAAACATTTAAAAATGTTTAATTCATTTTTATTCATTTTTAAGTACAAAAACTATCGTTTAACGTAACGCCTCAAAAATAGGGGATGGAGCTATCTAGCTCCATCCCAACTAGGCAACGGCTTGTCTGAAACAAAAAAATCAAAGTCCATTGGATTCAGTATGACACTAGCTACAAAATGACCCTCGGATATAAAGTTTTATTAAAAAACATAAAAATGGCAGATGAAAAACGAAAAAAGTAAAAAAATGCGTTTTTTCGAAGTTTTTCGCAAAAAAAGAGTAAAAATCAAAATTTTAAACCCATCGAGGGTCATGTTGCAAATCATGTTTACAATATGTGGTTTAAATTTCAAGAGAATCGGTTTATTAGTTTTAGAGATACGATGGAGCTAGATTTTGAAAACGTTGTTTCGAGGAAAACGCGTTTGAAGTTTATACTATGATCGGCCGAGCTCGCTATACGCTCAGGTAGACGAAATGAGGTCCTGACGTTCAGGTTAAAAAAAAATACTTGGAGAGCTCGGATTTTCATAAAATTTTGACACAATATTTCTGAATGTATAGAGTTTCGAAAGAAGTTATAAAAAATCAATTTTTTTTTATTTTCAAAGTGGACTGGCCCCTTAATATCTATGAAAATACTTGTGAGTTTTAAAACGAAAAACGTGGGACGCATGTAATAGATAACTGATGTATGAATACTTCACCTAATTCAGTAACAATTTTATTACACTGCATATGATATGAACCGCTGTGTGAGTTTTCTCAGCGACAGCTTCTCCCTACCACTCCTTACTATTATTATCTATGCATGCGCCCCACGTTTTTCGTTTTAAATCCTATAAGTATTTTCATAGCTATTAAAAATTCACAATCACAAATTTTTAGGACAACTGTATGCGGTTCGGAATCTGTATTGGGTTATAAATCTGTATGGGGCTAGGAAAAATTATTTTATACTTTTTGGTCCGTTTTAAAAACGGGATTAATTTTTTTTTAATTGAAATAATTTTATTTTCTGCTTTTTAGTCTTGTGTGTGTGAAATGTTGCTTCTCCATCTCTAGGCGTCGCTTGCGTTGGGGGGCTGTCTCCTTGACCATCGTAGAAAGTGTCACTAATGCACTATTCACTATTAATGTTATTATTATTATTAATATTTAACAAAAAATTCTCTTTCACTAAACTATATTTTTTATTTCTTTATTGATTTTTTTCACATTTTTTCTCTTTTTCTCTCTCTGTAGCAGACTTGCCTGTCTGTTGATTTGTCTGAAATCTAGATCTGAGCCATGTTCAAAGTTTCAAGTCTCTGGCTCATCCGGAAGTTAGTTTAAAATCGATTGCAAAATTTGTACCGAACAGACAACAAGCGAAACGGGTTAATAAAAACGTGGCAAAAAGCCCTAAACATTTTAGAACGATCGATGCAGTAGTTTATGAGATATTTTGCTCCCCGACATTGAAAACGCATTTTCGAGAAAGAAGCGTTTAAAGTTTCAACCGATGCTCTGACGGGCGTCAAGATAACATCCTATAGATCTGCCAATTTTGCACCGATTACCTTGGAATTTTCAGGGAACATTTATACGACGATATACTGTCAAAATATGTTGGTTTTGAAAAAATTGATTTTACGACTTTCACAACCAGGCATAACACCTTAATTCACTATGTAGACTTTTTCTTTAATTTAGCGTCTATTTCCAGTGTTGATTTTAAATTTCACATGACGAAAAGTCTCCGACCATGGTCCTTCAGCCCACGAATGGTGGATGTATTTTACTTTTGTCTCTTGTCCAAATGCTCAATTTAAAAAAAACCATGGAAATGCGGATGAACCTTTCGAAGCTTCAAATGGACTGGTTTTTTGTTTAAATCTGTATTTAGTTTCGAATGTTATACCTGTAAGAAATGTTGGCCTTTAGACATGCAGATAATGGTTGTAACTGACCACCGCTACCAATTAAATCAACTATTATTTTTTACTACAGCAAACAGTGGGCCATCATACTGCTCCGATTTGGTCGGTAGATTTCGATCACTACAGTCGCGTATACATAAATACTGAGATGAAAGATTATCATCAATGAGTACGAAATAACTATTCCGTCCCCAACGCATATGCTAAACATCGAAAAGTAGGCGAATCGCCAACGCTATTAAACTTTCAAAGTATGATAACGGTATAATGCTATGCGTATTAAACTAGACCTAGAAACACTGGTGTACCACTTTTGGTAATTGTGACCAACTTAATTTTCGAAAAGATCCGAATGTACTTGCCGCGGTTTTGTTTGCGCTATAAAAACGATCGTGGACCTGTAATTCCATTGGCAAACGACTTACAAACCAAATTGGCAACTCTCTGTTCGAGATTCCTTGTATACTTGTACTTACCAGTGCTTCCAACGTTGTTAACGTCGACGTTATGAAAATAGCCACAAAGTCGCCTTAGTTCGCGTAGAATAGTCATTAAGGGGTCTTCTCACTTTAGACGCTAAAAAAGGCTACTTTCCTGAATGTTGTTGATAGGTTTATATTATAGATATTGATATCAAAGTTATTACACTTAATAAATACGCTTTCGAAATACTTTTTTTTTAAATGTCATGTATTTATGTAACCCAAACAAACTTTAAACGCGTTTTTCTCGAAACAACATTTTTCGACGGCTTGTTGACAAAATCTTCGAAACTACTGAACCGATCCTTATGAAATGTTAACCACATATTCTTTACAACTATAGCCATAGCGCCTATCAAGGATTTTTTTAAATTCTGATATTTACCTTTTTGTAAAAAACGGTGAAAAAAGCACGATTTTTTTTGTTTTATCGAAAAATATCCGCCATTTTATTATTTTTTTATATATCAAAATTCGTATGATATGCGCTATAGCCATTAACATTCTGAATCTAAAACCGTTTGATTTTTTGTTTCGGATGATCCACCTCCGAGCTTTCATCAACATGGCAGAACTACAATTTTTTAGGATATTTTTTTAACTACCATTTTCGTCTATAAATAGTGATTTAAATAAATAAATAAAAAATGTTGATGTATTTCGAAAGTGTATTTATTAAGTGTAACAACTTTTATAACAATATCTATAATATAAACCTGTAAAAATCATGAAAATAGCCTTTTTTAGCGTCTAAAGTGAGAAGACTCCTTAAGGAGCTACATCTAACTAGAGGCCCGAAAAAAATTGCCAAATTCCGAATTTTTTTCCTGGGGAACAGTTGGTGAAAAACAAACGCATTTTTTTAAGCACGAAAGTACATATATTGAGAGCCTTTCAAACAAAATTACCCAAAAGTACAGAAAAACAACAAAAACATGATTGCGGGCAGATGACATTTTTTTGCGACGTTTGGCGGTGGACACTCTCCAGCTTAAACGGTCCATATAAAATCTAAAAACCAAACGGGTTATTCAAGTTAACAATAAATACGAGTCGTTGACGATCGTTGATTTTGAAAATCATTTTTTTAAATAACACGGCGACGAATTTAAGCTCCAGCGTACAATATTTATGAAAAAGGTCGCCATTTTTACGTCACTATTAAAAAATGAAGATGGATTTTAACAAAGTGAGATTGTCAACGACCTTTAAATGGTTCTCATCGTATTGCCCATCGCTCGCCCGCCCAGGTAGGGAATCAAAAGGCTGACGATGGAAACAAACTTGTGTGAGCCTTGTTTCACCGAGCCTGAGTGAGACAGACCTGTCCCAGGTTTCATTGTATCGTTGGCAGCAGACTGGAACCAAGACTGGCTGCTTAGCCTAAACTCAGGGTTATTTCAAGCTTTATTCAGCCAGTGAATTTTAAGGCTAAAAAATCAAGGCTGGATGCCGGCTTGTTTCTGATTGTGATAAAATAAAATAAATTTTAAATAATATTTTTTCTGTACTTTCATGAAAAAAAATTAGCAATACATTTGTCGGGTGCGAAGGCACGAAAAACGAAAGCGAAGGAGGCAGCTCAGAACATTTAAACATATTCTCTTATCGATATTTATGAGGTACACAAAAAAGTTTTTTTCTCGTCACATACACATTTCGTATATATACTCACTCTCTGGGGTTTGCGTACACTCTGTGTATTACGTGTCCCATAAACAATAAATAAAATAAAGTATCCCGTGCGGAAATTGAGTTGAGGCTGTGATCGGGCCCCAATAATATTCCCCTAACTTTACTCGGGCCCTAATCTGGAAGCCACATGAGGGCCGTTAGCGGCCGGTCACACTTTGGCAACAAGGGCCCTTAGAGGCGCAACGGCCGGGGCCTTATAAGTTCCCTCAATGGCGCCTCATCAAAACCATTTTAGCGCCCTGAACATGCCTCAACGGCGCCTCATCATAACCATTTCAGCACCATAAAATATCCGTATCAGTGGATATACGTGTATGTTAAATGCGTCAGGGTATATCTGTATTTGTTTTTATGTAATTGTTCATGTGCATAGGTGTGGGCGTACATGTGTATGTAGGTGTGCGCGCGTAGAAATGTGATTGCGTATTTGCATGTGAGTCTTTATGACAAACTGTCATGACAAAATTAATACAAAAAATAATCCATTCTAAGGAATGGATATGTAGTAGAAATAAAAAAAATATATGGGCCTACTGAATCACTAGAATCTATTTCCATTGAGGGAAAGATCTGGAAAACAAAGACCAATATATTTACTTATCCTACACAGTCAGATAAAGTTTACGAATGGGAAATATCAGCGAAGTCTTCAGAAGAAATAATTTTCCCTATGATGAGTATTGAGCGAAAATTAGTTGCTATAAAAATGTCGAGAAAACCGGTTGGGACTGTGCACACTTATGCGCTAGCATTACTCCATGTATGAGTGAAACCATGAGTAATTGTTTGTATCTATGTAAAAGGTTTCTTCAATTTGATAAATAAATACTGTCTGATGTTTATCTGCATATTTGTGTTCATCGTTGATTTTTTATTTGCTAAGGCTCTTACGCTTTTTCCCAATTTGCGTTCAATAATATTACTCGATCGATGTATATAATCGATTTGAATAATTGAAATACCATCAACCATGTAGCCTAAGCTTTTTATACTGGTTTATCGCTATAATAGTCAGATCTGGGCCTATTGTGGAAATCCCTACTTGTTTATCCCTATACTGGCCAAGTCTGGGCCTATTGTGGAAATCCCTACAGGTTTCTCCCTATAATGGCCAAGTCGGGTCCTATTGTGGAAATCCCGACAAGTTTATCCCCATAATGGCCAAGTCGGGGCCTATTGTGGAAATCCCTACAAGTTTATCCCGATAATGGCCAAGTCTGGGCCCATTGTGGAAATCCCTACTAGGGAAAGCACTAGGGAAGCCCTGAAAGGCCCTTATTTTTATTAGGGATGCCCTATCAGTTTTCCGCACGGGATTGTGTTTAAAATATTTTATATATATTTTATAACAAATAATATAATGAATAATAAATATATATAATAAATAAAATGAATTCTTTACAAATTTATTAAATTTATCCCAATGTAGAATATAGAAAACTAAAAAATAGGCCTTATATAGCCTCGAGAAGAGTTTGGGATAAGCCTGGTCATAAATGCTCGTGAAGGCTTCATTAAGGCTCGTTTTGAACCTTGTTGTTTCGTCGTTTCAGGCTTAGTACAGGCTTTGCTACCAGCCTTTGGTCAAGCCTGTGAGCAACAGCCTGAAACCGCGTTATGAATTCAGGGGTTTATCTAGGCCTGAAATCAGGCTGGTGCTCAGCCTGAATAAAAAATGTGAGCCTTGTTTCAGAGCTTGGCGAGCCCTTTTTTCATCGTCAATTCCTACCTGGGCGGCCGACTGTTAGAAGGTCATTCAATTTTAGGAATATTGCAGGGAAAATTTCCGGAATATAGCTAGAAGGAGATACTGTCGAATGATAATAATTTTGGAAAATGCCATTTTTTGACCCACCTAGGTAGATGTAGCCCGTTGAGACTCCAATAAGAATTCTGCTTGAAAGAATATCATTACAAAGCATCGGGGCATTGATACGAGTGGCTATACAGTTGTACGTAAAGGAGAGTTCACCAACACGATTATTTCGTGTGAGGGCAATTAAACTCTTCCACGTCACGATTAACCGTAGGAGAGCTCCCGTCGTTTCACGAGCCACCAGCAGACCAGCATTACAATTCATTAGAAACGCTTTAGTCCAGTTTCTAGATGTGATATGAACTTGATACTACGGCGAGCTTGGAATTATCTATCGCCCTTCTATCTCAACCTCGCTCTACAACGAACGGTTAGTTTATACGGGCTTATCAATCCTCTTTAACGTACCTACAATGGGAGTACCTGCGATGTATGTACTACTATTGAGAATGTACGCTATAACTGCAACACGACTACGGCCGCGCTTGATACAGGTACTGTCTACTTTCACTGCAATTCGTTCGTGGTGCACGTCTCAAGATCAGGGGGGCGGAGGTAAATCAAGAAAAACGATTAAATCATTCGAGAACGAGCTGTTTCATCGCTTGCCGCCTGTTACAGATAAAATAACGAATTCATTGCCAGTGAAAGAAACAAAAACGTAACAAATCATTCTTTTACGCGTTGTGTGATTTTTTGTAACTTTCAGGAAATATTTCACGGCTGTAAGTATCATTAATGAACAGGATGATAATATTCTTTCCAGATGATTTTCAGCGGGCAAGATATGCCTCTTTTACCAATTTCAACATCGTTGACGGTAATCACATCTCTCTATGCAATAAATAAACCGCATTTATTGCATAAAGGTCTGGAGAGAAGATATTTCTTTGTAAACGATATACAATTCCAATTTTGGTATTCTAATATTGAAATGCTAATTTTCAGGCATGTTTCACGAATATCATATCACATCATTTCATATCACACCACATCATATCACATCATCAAGGCAGTAGTCTGGTCTAGAAATTTGAAAAAATCGATTTTTTTAATTCATTTTATTATTCCTTAGACCTTCCTTAACACGCTGTTGAAAACCGTTTTTTGATATTTCAAAAATTAGCAGAGTAATAGAAATCATAAGCAAGCCGCGCGCAAACCTCATCTAACGGTATCAAAACTTTGAACGCGTTTATCTCAGAACTATGTTTTTCGAATCGCCCACGATATCTCGTTAACTAATTGACCGATCGAGCTCAAATTTTGCACATACCTTCGGTAGCCTCTTTCCGAGGACTGGTAGCAGAATTGAGTCGAACAATAATTTTGCCCACATTTTATAACTCGTCGAATACACGAAAATGTATGAAATATCGTTAATCAAAGTTTAACAGGCCGCCATTTTGTAATAAAATTTTTTTAAGTACCAATTCTGCTACCAGTGTTCAGAATACTCATAAACATTGAGAATATATATATATTTTTTCAGATGCATACAACATCACCTTGAGTGGGCGCCTATTGAGGCGCTTTTCGGCGGACCATGTTGTAAAAAAATATTAAAAAACTACATGAAAATATTTAAAATAATTTTTTTCAATGTAGATACATTTTCAAAGGACCAATAAATACATATGTAAAATTTTATCAAGCAACTCGAACGGTTTAAAAGTTATTCCAACCCAAAAATGACGTAAAAAATCTCGCTCTAGACCAGACTGCCTTAATAAGTACGGCGATAGTTTTCTCTTCGCACCTCTTTATGCAATAAATAAACTGCATTTATTGCATAAAGCTCTGGAGACAAGTTATTTCTTTGTGAACAATCTACAATACTAATTTCGATATTCTGATATTCATTGAGGCCGGAGCCTGAATTAGAAGGACCGAAAAGTCGTTATTGCTTAAATCGATAGATTAACTATCCAAGAATATATTTACAAAGTTACAGAGGCGGATTGTAAATATTTTCTAAGGTACAAGGCCAAAAGTAGAGAAGCGATTGATATTTGATATTGATATTTCCTTCTATTGAAAACTTTGAAGCGCGTTTTCTCCAGTTTTCATTTTCACGTTTTTTTCCAAATTGGCGGGTGTGATAGCAAAAAAACTAAACGACCTATTGAATCAAACCAAAGTTTATGTTCTTCAGTATGAAAATCTCTTCTAAGTGAATAAAAAAATTCGTTGCAAAAGACTTTCTAAATAAATTTTATAGCACCTTAAAGTGTTTTTTTAAGCAAATTTTTTTTTTCAAACCTGGGAAAAGTTATAATTTCAGATTTTTCCAGCATTTTCTTAATTCACCCTGAAAAAAAATATGTGACAATTGAACATTTTATTGGTCTTTTGTTTCAGTCAAGAATTACGAGCTGCATCTTTCCCGCCGATTGAGGACGGCAGTGGCAAGACGCACATGGAATAGGCTGATAAATCTGCAGTAATTTATTATTTCGTGTTAAAACATTTTATAAATACATTTCAAATATACATCAAAAGATACCTCAATCTTTACTGGGCTCACTTGCTTTTTTCCCTTCTAAAAAAGTCCCGAAAAAACGCCTTTTTGGAATGGTTGGTACTGGCAAAATCGGATTGCCCGATCACATTACGAGTTCGGGACGAACGACAGTGACAACTTTGACGCTTGGAAAAAATCGGACCAATTCTACCGGCATCTCGTATGGCAATGTTCAATGATCGGGAATGACTTTGGTGCTGCACAGCTCTAACTGATCGATTAGTCAACTGATCAAAACGAACGAAATTAGAAGAAAAAAAAGGCAAATGTAACAAGAAGGTATAGTGCATCACTTTAGATAGTATCGCGACTTTCACTGCCGTTCGTTCGGGGCACTAGTGGGGTATTAACGGACGGGCAAATAAAGAGAAAAAATGTTAAAAGAGCTGTTGAGACGGTTGCCGGACACAGAGTGCATGAAAGTGCAAAATTGTTTGAGTATGCAGTGCAGGAGTGGAGGAAGAAGCTGAAGTCTCTCTTCTCCTACTTTTCCGCCTTTCTTTGTCTTCTTCGCTCTCAATTTATTTGTTCGCCTCATTCCGAGCTTAACCTTCATATATCCGTTTCGTCTCTCGTCTCACTTCGATAACATTGTTATCGCGAACCGTTATAAAGAGTCACGATCCACTTGGAGCAACATCTCTACTCTCCATCTAGACGTCTACGTTTGTCTAACACAGATCCTACAATCCCATCTGCTTCCACTCTTTTCCATTTCGTATTTCGACTGATCCTGTATTCCATTTAGGGGTAGGCTCCGCCCATCCGTTGATTCCAAATGAAAAATGAGCATATTCGATGTGCCGGAAGCTACATCAGCAAGCTTGAATAAATGATTGAGAAAAAGAACGAGGCAATGAGCAATAAAACGATATTGCATTTTTCTATCGTCTCTGCAGTTACTCATTTGTGATGTGCTAATTTCGCTTCTAAGGGGGGGGGGGATACCTTTAGGTGAGGAAAAATGGCTGATTTTCATTTTTCTTGGCATTGACAATGCTTTTAAAACTGCATATGTTTGTTGAGATAACGATGCTAACGCTAGACACAAAACTAACGCTACCCCCACTCCACTGTCACTATGTTGTACTAGAGGGGGGGGGGGGCTGCGACATGTTGAATACCTGTGATTGGTTGAAAAGTGCCCTCTCTCCGACCACTTCTAATCTTGTTATTAATTTAAAAGTTGTATTGCAACTTATATTACAAATATATTACAAAAATTATATAATAATTATTATGCGAATAAACCGAAACAAACTTCAAACAAATCCATACAAATCCAATTATATAACGTCGTATCGTTTTATCAATGTTGTTTGAAAAATAACAAAAACTAGCTCATATTATTCACATGTACCAGTTTTTTATTACCCGAAAAGTCTGACTACATTTTCAATGCCATGAAATAGGTGCACTTTGTGTAATATCTGTAGATTATTTTTTAAACGAAAGATTTTTTCAGTATTTTCGAGACTTAGGATTTGTTTTATTACTACTTCTGCTTCTACATGATATTTTTCCCTTTTTTGTTAATCTTACAAATGGTGGAGGTATAACACGGCCTTCTAAACTGCATTTTCAAAACTGGCATGACGTATAGCTAAAATACTAATTGACCGATTCTGATCAAATTTGGTATTAAGGGGTTACCCCCACTTGCGATTTTGAAAAAATCGATTTTTTTATTGCAGTTTTTTGAAGTACAAGTATCTGAGAATATGTCCTGAAAATTTCAAGTCGATCCGAACAAAATTGACTGAGATATGAGCGTTGAAAGAGAAGAATCCGCGTTGAAAGAGCGTTGAAAGAGAAACTTTAAACGCGTTTTTCTCAAAATGGCATTTCTGAAGTCCGTGACCAAGATTACTCGAACACTAATGAACCGATCTTCTTGAAATTTTGCAGGCTTTTTTAATACATAAAAATGTAGTCTTTAAACGTTCGATTTTTTTTTCGATAAAAATGGCCGTTTTATAGCCAAAAAACGGCCGTTTTTTTTCGTTAAAATCGAACCATTAACTTTGACTGTCCGCCATTTTGTGAAAAATGAATATTTTTTAAAATCCTTCGATTAAAGACTAGTTTATACTTATATTTGACTAAATCCATCCGCATTTTTTTTCAGATGATCCACTTCGCCGCAATGTTGGTCACCGCAAACCGTGTATATAAAAACATTATTTCATTGACGGCCATTTGCCACTAAACAATGTAATATTTTTCAATAAAAAAATTACTGAAAGTTCTTCAAGATGTGTTCTTTAAGATGGTATATTGATCGATTAAAAAAGTTTTGTAGTTTTCTTTAAAAAAAATCATGAAAAAGGCCTTTTTTGCGCTACAAGTAACGCCTTAATCTTTTTAACCTTATTATCTAAAAATGTAACTATTTTTCGGAAAATTCAGGATTTTTATTTCAACGCGTACCTTTTCATCGATTTTCAACATTTCTCAATCTTCCTGGGTTTATATTCTGCGTATGAGCGTACATGAAAGAATAATCAGTTTTTCAGTATTTTCGAGACTTGTTTTATTACTACTTCTGCTTCTACATGGTATTTTTCTTTATTTTATTAATCTTACAAATGAAGGTATAACACGGTCTTCTAAACTCCATTTTCAAAATTGGCGTAACGTATAGCTAAAATCCTAATCGACCGATTCTGATAAAATTTGATATAAATCTTTTTAACCTTATTATCTAAAACATGACCCTCAATGTTTTTGAATATTAAAAGAAAAATGTTTTTTTTTCGCAAAATGTAGCTATTGTTCGGAAAATTCAATCTTTTTGTTACAAAGCGTACCTTTTCATCGATTTTCAACATTTCTCAATCTTCCTGGGTTCATATTCTGCGTATGAGCGTATATAAAAGAATAATTATCGTTGTTTTTTTTTCAGATTAATCCCGCCGACGCTACGGGTCACCCCGTTTGACAACATCCGCCGCAACCCGTTTTGAAGACCGTGCCATACTTTCGTCAATTTTCAGGAGAACTTTAAAAAAACCACGTCACAGCCAAAAGTAGTAATGAAACATACCCTAAGTCTCAATAATAGTGAAGAAAACTTACCTTTAAAAAAAATTATGAAAATCAATTTTTTCCTCGCATAAAGGTATTCCCCTTAATGCTCTTGTTGAGCAGTCCGTAAATGGAGATTTCTAAGGTTACTAAAGTTTATTGAACATCGCACAATGTTCCGTCTCAATCTTCTCCTTTCGCGACCTTTTTATGCTAGAGAGATACCTAGTTGAATGTTAATAAAAAAATGGTAAATTATTTTTTTCCCAGCTCGATACTCGGAGAAAAAAATCGTTCTACCTTAAAATATGTTAATATGAAGAGTTTACATTTTTTACAAGAGGAACACTCTTCATGTCTCTATATATTAACATACAACGATTTATTCTCTGAGCGTCGAGTTTAAACAAAATCTATTAATAATTTGTTTCATTAACATGTCACAATGTACTTTATAAGGGCAGATATAATGCTAAAGGCAAGTATTGTCACCACAATTACACGGGTAATGCCATTATGTTCCATCAAAAATTGACACGGGGGCTTTCAAATTGATTTTTTTTAACACAATGAACTTAATTCACAATTGGTTCCTAAAAATGAAAAAAAGGGAGAAGAAATCGTTCACGATTTTTTTCAATATATTATGGCGGCGCAGCTAATACGGCATGAGTTTTATAAAATTTCCATGTGCAGCCGCTTTATAGGGTTCCATAGCTACTAAAAACCCATACAATTTCCCATGTTCGTCGGCCTATCACAGCCTACCCCTCGCCATCCCTTATTCTTGTAATCTTGATTTTGAAATCTAGCAAAATTTGTAAAAATAGCGTTTGGCAACATTTTTTTACTATAATTATAATGGTTACGATAAAATAATCCGATTTAAAAAATGAAGAAAACGGTTTTTAATTTGACAATCCCCGTCATATTGCCGACAGTATTCGAAAATTTTTCAGTGTGAAATATCGATTATTATGAGGGTTTATAAAAGAAAATTGTATCAAATAACAACAAAAAGGAACAAAGAATTAAACAAAAATTGTTACTCACGCACGTTTGCATTTTTTAGATCTTTTTCTTTTCGAATCTCTTCGAAAACATTTTTTTTCAAAGTGCTAATTGAAGAAAAACTTCTTTAATATGAATCAAAAATGTTTGCTACTTTTCCAGGGTTGTATGCCTACATTGAGCGCATGTATAAGATTAACATAACCTCAGAAATTTTCGAACAGCCTTTTCTCATAGATAGTAGAGTTTTTAAAGAAAAATAAAAGCTTCAGGCTCTGTAGTTAAAAAATTGTAGGCCTGCGCTGTTGATGAAATCTCGGAGATGGATCTAAACAAAAAAATCAGACTGAGAAAAAAATAGCGCATATCATACGATTTTCTATATATGCAAAAATAACAAAATCGGGGACATTTTTCGAAAAAAAAACGTTTTTTTCACCGTTTTCGGCAAAATCTAGTAAATATCAAAATAAAAAAAAAATCCTTCATATGCGCTATAGCTATAATTGTAAAGGATATGTGGTTAAAATTTCGTAAGGATCGGTTCAGTAGTTTCGAAGATTTCATCAACAAGCCGTCGAAAAACGTCGTTTCGAGAATATCGCGTGTAAAGTCTGTTTGGGTTACATAAACACATGAAATTTTTTTCAAATGTCTTTCGAACGTGTATTCATTAAGTGCAACAACTTTTATATCAATATCTATAATATAACCTAACAAAAAATGCATGAAAATAGCCTTTCTTAGCGTCTAAAGTGAGAAGACCCCTTAACTGCAAAGGCCCGTATCAGTTTTCACCCCAGCATGGTCGTGTTACCCCTTCGTGCATTAAGCCACTAAGACATGTGCAATAAACTGGGCTCAATTAATTGCCGACTAAACCCCGACAAACCTCAAATGTCACGAAAAACCTACACCTCCCACAATCACCGTGACTTTATTGTCGTGTAAGAAAATACCCGGTCTGCCTGTCTATAGTTTCGTAGTCAATAACAAATAAGATTTTGGAAGGGTTGCTTCTACGGCGCATCCTCGATATATATATATATATATATATATATATATATATATATATAAGATTATGTACTCAGTGCAGCGTGTAAAAGGGAAAAGCCACACACAACGAACTGCATACATTTTTAACCCGAAGCTTCATTTCAGGGCTTGGTCCGTGCAAAAGCGAGTACCTGTATATGACTGTATCGCTCGGGCGATGTAGCTCGTCCACGGTGTTTCAAGACCACACGAGAATCGCGCACACCTCGACTTTATGTTTCCTGGGCCCAACGTCCGCATGAAGCTTACTACTGGCTGTCTCGGGCGTTAACCAAGGTTTTAGTACGGATGGTATATATGAACTACTGTGCACCGAACCAACTACCAATATACCCTTTGCGATAGTATACCTGGTCGTTACTGGTATAACCGAGTAATAAATGGTCCGAGTACGAGTATCAGGCACACGTATAGTATATATCTTTCGTACAAATATAACTTTATAACACACACACACACACTTACATATATAAATCCATATACATCCATACATGCATACATACATACATATACACACACGCATGTGTATGTGTGTATATATATATATAAATCTAGACCTGGCTGGGTACACCAACTTTCCCGTCCGAAGACAATACATCTCTATTTTATTCTGTCTTATGAACTCGTGGCTACATATCGCGCCTCGGTTTAATGGATAGAGAGGTATACTTTGTGTGCAGCCACGCGAACCTCTATTTTCATTATTTTTCCTTCTATTTCGATCTTTCTCATCGCTGTGTACGGCTTAACAATATAATCGTGATATCACACGGCTGCTAGATACCCCACAACGATATGTGTACATGTGCGTGTAAATATATTTAGTCACGGTGGACTTTTTGCGACGGTGGTTAATGCACTCGGACGTTACGTCTGCTCTATGTCTATTACACGTACGAAGCGTTCAAAAGTTATGAATATTCAAAGGCGAGTACGTGGATGACAAAAATCTTCTGAAAATACGTGCGTAATAATTCGATGTACTTTGATCAGTATCCGAGTAGAAATATTGTCAGGCTGACGTGACATTTGAACCGGGCCTGATGAGGCTGTAGTCCGGAGGCCTTGCTTACGGTGTGCCTTGATTCGCCTGATCCGGCTACGTTCAGGTGGTGGTCAGGCAACTGGACTTACGGCTTACGTCATATCGCCTGATCGCGCTAGCTTCACGCAATCATCAAGTGTCATCAAGTATTCCACGCGCCTAACCTCTTGTCAAACACCAGGAGAACTATTTATCGTCGTCAAAATTTCGAGACATATTGTCCACTCTATGCATACATTTTTTATTATTCCTAGGATTTTATTTATTTTTAATAAGTCTGTGATTCGGTTTCATCTGTTCAAAAAACAATTTAGTTGAAATCCACTGAATGTATCTATTTGATTCTTCTTAATTTTAATTCAATAGCATTTTCGTAGAGACAAACATTTTCCTATTTGTTGGAATTAATGGTCTTTATTGCAATACACGCATTGATGGGGTGGGGGGCAGAGAGGGGGAGAGAGGAATTACATATACAGGGTGGACCATTTGACATGACCACCCCAAATATCTCCGTTGCCTTTAGACCGCCGAAAAAATGTCAGGAGGTAATTTGATTGATTTCGAAGGGTTGATACACTGGTGAAAACTACATTTCTGTCAAGATCATCGTTTTTCCGTTCTCAAAGTCATCAACGATTTTTCAAATGGGAACATGTTTTTTTTTTAATTAAGATGTAGTTGATATTCAGACGAATCCAACGACCTATGATATGACCAAAATGTTTTGGTCAAAAATCATTTCACGGTCATGATATCATACATCGTTGGATTCGTCTGAATATCAGCTACATCTTAATAAAAAATAAAAAATGTTCCCATTTGAAAAACCATTGATCCGTTATCCGTTGGAATACCTGCGCTGCCATCACACGAGCAACTATTCGAAGGTCAAGAGAATCATTCATCCGACGTCTTGAAAAATGTGTCGAGGTTAATGGCCATCACTTCGAACATTTGTTACAATTCATTTTCTGCACAAAAAATTCAATTACATTATTCGGATATTCTTATTGTCAATACCATCACGATTTCTCGTTCTTACACGTGTATTTTGGTGAAAAATAATTTCAAGGTCATGATATCTTCGGTCTTTGGATTCGTCTGAATAACAGCTACAACGTCTTAATAAAAAAAAAACATGTTCCCATTTGAAAAACCATTGATGACCTTGAGAACACAAAAACTATGACCTTGACAAAAATGAATTTTTCACCACCATTTTTCACGCCCTTCGAAATCAATCGAATTACCTCGTGACATTTTTTTCGTCACTCTAAAGGCAACAGAGATATTTGAGATGGTCACGTTAAGGCGGGATATACATTTACAACGGTCAAAAACTTGCTTTCTTTTACTATATAAGTATGTAGAATATATATGTAGAATATTTTCCCAAAGTTTCAAAGCAAAATTCGAAAAACTTCAAACGTTACAGCCCGTCAACGCTGTGCCTCACCGCTCGGATTCGGACCGGGCGTGAACTTCAAACGCGTCTTTCTGAAAACTGCATTATCGAAATTGGCGTGCAGGCTTACTCAAAAACTATTAAGCCGATTGAGTTGAAACTTGGTAGAAATATTGATAATATTGGTAATATTGATAATACCTTCTACTTGACGAGAATTGTTTTTGTAAAATTGGAAAAAAACTACTTTTTGAATTCACATTTTACGGAAATGTTGCGTGAATTGTTGTTTTTTTTTAATGCGTGCCATTTCCTTAAATTTGCACTTTCTTCATTTTAATTACCGTCACATAGAAACTATACATGTTCTAACTGAAAAAATGTTTGAACTTTTTTGCAAATCAAAGTCTACGGGGAGCTAGACTGCACGCCGATTCGCAACTCCCACGGCGACCTTGCTGTAACACTGTGCCACAGCTCCGCCATATTGATGATGAATTAATTTAAAAAAATTGTTTTGTATACTTAGATATACTATTAAAGTATACCTAAAGTTTGATAATTGTAGAATAATTATATCTTAGTTTAAAAAATCCCTCAATATTGCTTATTTTTGTCCTGTCTAAATGTATATCCCGCCTTAAAAGGTCCACCCTGCATATAGGTTATGTTTGAGAAATCTAAAGCATGCCATTGGATAAAACACTCTAATTATCGAAATGATTATCACGATAATTATCACAATAATATGAGTTAATTAGTTAATTGATATAGTTTATGTGATACAACAAATAATTATAGGAATTCATGTGGTCTCTTATGCCATATCTGCACCTAAGATACTGCAAACACTCGGTAGCGTAGGGGTAGCGTGCGTAGTTATAGGTAGTAGAAGTAGGTTTTAGGTTCGATTCCATGTGGCGGCTGGGAAGTATATTCTTCGAGAAGTAACATTTCAGAAGAGCAGGAAATGACGAATTACGATACAAAATTACTGTGGTAGGAACTCTAAATTAAGTATTTCATTTTATTTTGAAATTATGAAATATTCTTTTCTATATTCTATATTCTAAAAAATAAATTTGAAACAAATTGGATCGTAGTAGGCCGTGAGACAAGGAAAAAGTCTATTTTATTTAAACAGACCCTATTGAAATCAATTTTATTTGGCAGTGCAATGAAGAATGTGAAGGAATGGTGGTTTCCAAAGCAACAGCGAACTTCTCTCTTCGAACTGCTGACGAATTGTTGACGAATCATAAAAATCGTGTGTATTTATTTAGAGAATCCGTCTAAGAAGCTACAATAAACATTTCAAGTCAAACCGATTAAAAATGCGCAAATTTTGCGTCCGTTCAATTTCGAAAACGTGTTTTCGCGAAAAACGCTATTAAAGTGTAAAAATGGATTTAGAAGCTATCATCCACATGATGGAATTGAAGCTATCATTTGAATTCTGCGTGTACCCACGGAGGCATTGTGACAGTTAGGACCTATATTTTTTGTACCACGACTGGACTTAACCTCCAAATTGTAACTTTCACCGTCGAGGCTGTTTCGTGCGTTTCGAAGACACTTCGGAAAATGAGGTCTGAAAATCAAAAGAAAAAACGCTACGTGCATAATTAATATTGTATATCATTCTTGTCATGCTTATACATCATTTGAGCCAATAAAAAGTACTGGTCAACATGTTTTTTCTACTCAGATGTAACGCCTCAGGTACCCAACGACGATCGATGTTCATTCTCGAGCTTTTCAAATCGTGTAATTACCGTGCCTGGAGACACTGCCGAGTTCCATTCAATCTGCATGCATCATCATTATATTATATCACATATTGATTGTTCTCTCTTCCTTACTCGGATCGCCATTTTTCAAAATCCAATAACGATTTCTATCAGCGCAGAAAACAATAATATGCATGCGCGAAAAATGCCTCAGTGCTGTCTCGGGACAATGAGAGATTTCAATTCCCTCGAGGGTGTTGTTGCGTCGATACGGATACCTCCAACGTGGGATTTTCATGGAATATCGAAAGGATCCGATCGGTACTAGCGTCCGAGTGCAACTTTCCAATTTCCATAAGCTGTGCCATGCACGAATGTGAAATAAGGGAGGCGGGAGGTCAGTACTATACACGCATTTTGGATTGTACATCAATTGTAGATGTACATACGCACATGACGATATATATGTATACACCTAAATACACAATATAGACGGTAGAGATCATCCGTCGATAACAAGAATATTGTTCTCCCGTCCGCTAAACTTTTTCGACCTGGCTGAAAGTCCACGCAGCGATCGGAGAACACAACCTGAGCTAATTTCACCGGAGTACAATGGCAGTGCATCGAGTAACAGGTTAGATCCCCGCGCTCAGAGACAAAGGCGAAAGGCTGATATATGAAGCTGGACGTTGGACGTTCTAGAGATTAGCCCGTGTATGTGTGGCAGAAACGACGGAAATGACAACCTCAAGATTGATATTCCCTCCTGACAACTTGATCCCGAACATGATTTCACGTTTAAAGATATTCGAATTCGATACGAGCAGAATTGAAGTCATCAAGGTTGCCACTTTTCCCTGTCGAATGCAAAAATACACTATTATTGACACACGACATGTTGATTTTGCAAGATTGTCCGACTTAAGGAGAGATATACACCTAGATGGTCGAAAAAATCGATTTAGAAGCTATGAACATTCCGTCGACCGTAGAAGACCTACACTATGGGCCTGGTATCGATGATTCCATGTAAGTTGACAAATTTCATGATTTATTCATTCCCAAATTTTCAAACGCGTTTTTCTCAAAACCACGTTTTTCAAATCGGTACCCAACATTTCTCGAAAACCAATGAACCGATTGCCTTGAGGTTTTTTGTGGTTATTGTATACATTATCTAGTACTTGTCATAGGATTTTTTTCCCGTTACTTAGTTTTTGTTTTATAGGCAAAATAATAACTAATTTTTGGCCCAAAAATCACTATTTATGTTCAAACGTCCGCCATTTTGTCATAAATCGATATTTTCAAAATCGGCTATGACAAGTACTAGATTATAGTATCTAATTTAATAATCTTTTTGGTTTTTTTTTCAGATGATTTTTAAAGAAACGCCAGTGGGTACCGTATACGGAGATTTTCTTACGACGCTCCAAGGATCATACAATATCCTTGTATATTTTTGATATTTTTAAATGAAGAAAATTAAACATATTTTTGAATGGATATACTTTTAGATAATTAAAACCCCAATCCGAAATTTCAAATAGTTTTTCTTGAAAAAATGTACAAAAATGACTTTTTTCCGGTTCCTAGGTGTATATCTTCCCTTAACTTATACTGCCCTACTTTCTGCACTCATTGGGGTGCGATCGCATTACGAGTAGAGGGAGTAGGGACAAGATGAGAACGCTATCGTCATGTTCAAATAAAATAACACATATGAATGTGTCAACGTTAATTATTCTTTTGAGCTGACCAACATTTATTAATCTTTTAATTGTGCCAACAAAAAAATCAGTCTTTCTGATTGTTAGCATACGATATATATTTTTGATGAAACCTTTATTTTCCCCATCTTACTCCATATGCGGGGCAAAATGAAACAGCGGTGAGAGCATGACGGAACCAGAATTATTGGCATCTTCCGCATGTACCCGAGTAGAAATTTGCCGACATTGAATCGGACCTGATCACGCTGTTGTACGGGGCCTTATTTACGGCGTGCCTTGATTTGCCTGATCCGGCCAGCTTCAGGCGATGGTCAGGCAAACGGATTTATGGCTTGCATAAATTCGCCTGATCGGACTACCTTCAAGCTACCTTCAAGCAATCATCAAGTAGCCGGACCTATATACAGTTTAGTGCCTTTTACATGCCTAAACTTTTATCAAACACCAGACGAACTATCGATATTAGTGCGTCATCAAAATGTCGAGACATATTATCCATTCTATGCGTACATTTTTTATTATCCTAATATTTTATTTATTCCTAATGAATCTGTGATTCGGTTTCCTTTGTTCGAAAAACAATTTAGTTCAACCCACTAAAATTGTACATTTAATTTTTTTGCTTAAATTAAATAGAATTTTCGTCGTGACAAACATTTTTCTGTTTGATTGAATTAATGGTCCTTCTTGATTGCAGTACACACATCGAAGGGGAGGGGGGTAGATAGGGGCGGAGAGAGAGGATTATATATGTAGGTTTTGTTTGAAAGTCTATAGTATGATATTTGATAAAACTTTCAAATTATCACAATGATTTTAACGAAGTGACATAGTTTATTTCATACAACAAATAATTATAGGAATTCGTGTGGTCTCTTATGCCGCCGAAATGAAAAGAGGATTATATATATACAGGTTTAAAATTTTTATATATACAGCATTATATATATACAGGTTTAAAAATATGTAGGGGTCGTCCATTAATCACGTGAGGTTTTTTAGGCCACGTTTTGAGCCCCCCTCCCCCATGGTGATATGTGGTGAGGTTTCTAGCCCCCCCCCCCTCAACATCACGTGTATTTTTTTGAAATAATATATATTGTCAGTATACACTCATTACAAAAATTAAGGGAACAGTAAAATTTCAACAAAATTTCATTGATTTTCGAATAGCTGCAACTTCGTGAAAAGTGGTCGTATAGTAAACAAAAAATGGAGTTTTCAAACTTGAAATCTCTAGTTTACGAATCTCACCGGTAAACATTTTTTTAAGCGTCACGCCCGGTGTAAATCTAAGAAATAGCGCAAGGCAAAAATTGTCTATTTTTTTTGTTTAATCATCCACGGGCGCAAAAAAAGCATTTTTTGAGCTTGATCAATACTGGGGTCATCGAGCCTCATTCTTCAGCTTCAAAACGGTAGTTTTTGGACCTCTGTACGACCATTTGTCGCTGAGGTATCGACGTTTACAGAAAAAAGGAGCTTTTTCGTAGATCATCAATGTCTCATGAACGAATGATCGTACAGTGAGCTAACGATGGGTTTCGTAAAATAGAATAAATTCTCTAAAAGCCCCTCTTGGTACTTTAGAGATTTTTTTTTTCAACCTAACCCTGATCAGCCCTTGATTTTTTACCCTGATTCAACTGAAGTCAGGGATTGCGTTTCAAAAATGATCAGGGCTTCATAAAAAATCCTGATCAAGGCCGGAAAAAGAAATCAGGAAGTCTGATCAGGTCTTTCTTGTAGCCGGAGCAAGATATTTGATAAGCCAACCGTCTAAGTTCTGTAGTATTTAGTCCGAATAATCTTGCTTCCATATCGTTCAAATAATTTGTTAGTTTTTCTTCTTCCTCTAGTAGAAACACCGATTGAAGAGGAACCAAAGGCCCTATTAGTTTCATTTCACCCTTTCTTATAGCTTCAACACGTCCCATTAACGTAGATAGTGGTACGTTGTAAAATATTGCGGCTTTGCGATAGCTTGCATTCATCTTGCCCCATCAGACGGTTAACGAATCAACAAAAAAAATTACGCAATAACCTTGAAAATTTCTGACAAACCGTTCTTATTATATTCACAATTACTACTTTCATTGTGTTTACATACCCCTGCCCCTTATCGATATCAGCAACTCGATATCAGCAACTCGCGGAGTATCAGCAAGTGGCGGAAGCACGCGTCTCACTCGAGACGCGTGCTTCCGCCACGGCTGATACTTTCACACTCATTCACCTCCCCGCCACCCCTTCAAACTCCAACGGGAGCACTGTACTCGCCCACACTGTTTAGCAGCTAGGCTTATGATTCATCTTGGCCCGCACCATGGTCTTGCCCCTAATTCCCCTAATCGTGAACAGCCGAGCAGGTCGACATTGAGTCCCAATGAAGGTCTTCGGTATAATCGAAACTATTGTCCGTCGCTAATGCACTTGGTGCGCGCAGTTGGCACTTGGAGCCGGAAGAGCTCAAGAATTAGGAGCACGAAAATTGGCAAGGGCGCAGCGTCGTGCTAAGCGAGTGCGGATATCCACAAAGTTGGAGAACGTATATGCAGGTATTAAGCGTCGAATGGATAATGGTTAATCGACACCGTATGGCTGGATCTCCGCAAACGGTGTAACACGACGAAGCATGAAAATGCGCGCGAACAAACAATGCAAGCCAATTACTGCGTGCGATATGACGTTGTTCTGGTGGTGAACATCGGCCAAAGATAGGTACCACGGTCGTGCCGATGTAATGGAATTTACCTCTCTCTCTCTCTCTGCTTAGTCCCTCTCACCTCCATGTTTCCTTACAATGTTTCTCGTGCAAGTTGAGATACATGGCTTATAGCTATATACGAGCCTCGGGGCCTTCATCGTCATGGAGGTGTATTATCCCGCATCCGGTATCTGCCTTTATTCCAATATCGCGTATAAATGCACATACCTGTACGCGCAGCTTCACACGGATACACTCTCCGAGAGAGGGGGGGAGAGAGAGAGAGAGGGGGAGAGAGAGAGGGAGAGGGAGAGGGAGAGGGAGAGAGAGAGAGAGAGAGAGAGACCTACATACACATTGTCATATCACGACTTAGCCTTGTGCACGCGTATGTTGGTGCTGCCCATAGCCATTACCGCCACCGCCGCCACAGAAGACGTTATGATGTCCTGTATACTTGCACGGAAACGACCTGATCTTTCCTCCAGGGAGATTATACTGGATTATACAACGAGGGTTCATGAAACTCGGTACACTCTTCGTGCAAACGCAAACCAAGCTTGTAACGGCCTTTCCGACAATTCGATGTACTTCTCATACCCCTAATGACGAAAATACGATCACGTTATGTCATTTCGTTCAGTACTCCTGTGCAATGTGTATAATTTATCATTCGGAAGATATATGATCTACCTGTGATAACGATGATTCTATGTACATATAATGTTAGGGTATCAAAAATTCTTGAATAAAGTAGATAAAGGTCCCAATATATTTATTTTTCGATCACAACGCGGATCTCATGCACGTGTCCGATGGGAAGTTACATCTGAGTAGAAAGAAATGTTTGACCTTTGGTTTATTGGCTTAAATGACGTAAACATTGCAAGAATGATATACAAAAGGAATTATGCGCGAATTTTTTTGTTATTGTTTTTAGGCAATAGCAATTTGGAGACGTTTAGTCTAGACGTTGTACAAAAAATATACAAGGACCTAACAGCTGAAGACCTACTATCAAAAGGCTTCATTCAAATGAGAGCTTCAATTCCGTTTTGTGGATAGCTCCTAATTTAGATTTAAAACATTGAGTGCGTTTTTTTCTCAAAACTCCGTTTTTGAAATCAGGAGAACGCATCATTCGGGCAGTTTTCATTCGATTTACTTGAAATTTTGATTGTAGCTTCTTAGATAGATTTTATAAAGAAATACCCACGATTTTTATGATTCATCAACAATTGTCGGTTTTATAAACAAATTAAGACCGACTTTTTAGCGAAAAATAAAAAAAATGTATTCCACATGATGCCAGTTTGCAAAAAAAACACATTTCTCGATAATCGTATGTAGTTTCTACTGAAACTAATTTGTATTCTTTTTCATAAAATCATTGGTATACGTCAACACATGTAAAATAAACCCTCCAAATGTCATTATAATCGCTTTTTCAATATTCGAAAAAAGTTTCGTTTCCGACTACACCGTTGTGATTGCAGGTCCTTAAAGATAACCGAAGAATCTTAACGAAACGTTTGATTCTTTGGTCGCTCCAAGCAGGCGAGACTATTGCTGTAAAACAGTCGATACGGAGTACATTGACAATGGATGCTCGAGACAGTGGGGGAGAAGCACCACATATCGGATAGCTGCTTAATATCGAATATTGCACTATCTCGAGTTTTCCCATAGCGACATCTGTTTTTTTTTTTAATTTTATACACTTATAACTAGTCGTAAGATATTACCACTGCAAAACTTTATGTTGCCTAGCAACAAAAGTGGCACAACACTGAACAGATGTTACTTTTCACCAGTGTGCAAAGTTATTTCTTGTGTTAAAAAGTGTTTTTTTGTTCAGTGAGATAAGTCCAAATGATTCATGTTTTTGTTATTATTTATGAACTATTATAGCATCTATTCTACTTAATATATATATATAATTCCCGCAAAAATAGCAATGTGTGCACAAATACTACTATTCATATTCGGCCATCTCACATCACAGTGTAAAATTTAAAAAAATTGATTTTTTTGCATCATCCTATGGTATAGACGATTATAAACATGCTGTTGAATTTTTGGGGCGAAGTTTGGGGACGCGTATGTCTCGAAATGTCGATTTTCAAATCGGTGTACACTCTCAAAGGAAGAGTTTTCAATCTATCCGTCTCAAATGTTGACACAACCCTCATTCACGCCATTCTTTATCTTGCTATGGAAGCGTTTTTCAATGTTCATATTTTTAAAAAAACTAAAAACTATCGAAAAGATGTGCTAAATTCGATACTTTTTTTCAAACCACCGCCATTTTGTCAATTTTGATTTAAAAAAAACTCCATAGCAAGATAGAGGCTTTCATACTGATTAATAATCTGTGGACAAATTTTGTTTCGGATAATATTTACGGCCACAACCGTGTACACCGTGAGCACTCCTTTTTTCGAAGACATTTTCAACCGTTAAAAAAATGTAAAAAATAAACGTTAAAAAGTTTATTTTCTGCTTTCATGATTGCTCTGATTTGACAAAAAGAAATCAGACCGATTAGCGTATTTTAACCATCGAAAACAAAATCGCGCAGATCAGCTATTTTTCGACCCGTTACACTGTGATGGTCGCTTAACATCGGATACTTAAGGGGTTACCCCCACTTGCGATTTTGAAAAAATCGATTTTTTTTATTGCATTTTTTTGGAGTATAAGTATCTGAGAATATGTTCTGAAAATTTCAAGTCGATCCGAACAAAATTGACTGAGATATGAGCGTTGAAAGAGAAGAATCCGCGTTGAAAGAGCGTTGAAAGAGAAACTTTAAACGCGTTTTTCTCAAAATGGCATTTCTGAAGTCGGTGACCAAGATTACTCGAACACTAATGAACCGATCTTCTTGAAATTTTGAAGGCTTATTTAATACATAAAAATGTAGTCTTTAATCGATCGATTTTTTTTTTCGAAAAAAATGGCCGTTTTATAGCCAAAAAACGGCCGTTTTTTTTCGTTAAAATCGAACCATTAACTTTGACTGTCCGCCATTTTGTGAAAAATGAATATTTTTCAAAATCCTTCGATTAAAGACTAGTTTATACTTATATTTGACTAAATCCATCCGCATTTTTTTCTTCAAATGATCCACTTCGCCGCAATGTTGGTCACCGCAAACCGTGTATATAAAAACATTATTTCATTGACGGCCATTTGCCACTAAACAATGTAATATTTTTCAATAAAAAAATTACTGAAAGTTCTTCAAGATGTGTTCTTTAAGATGGTATATTGATCGATTAAAAAAGTTTTGTAGTTTTCTTTAAAAAAATTCATCAAAAAGGCCTTTTTTGCGCTACAAGTGGGGGTAACGCCTCAAGCGAGTCTAATATTAGATATCCGTTCGTGCCAGAATGTTTCTGCCTAATCAAAGATGAACTCATAAACACTGATTGCTTGATAATAATTCCAAGGTTGAAACAATAAACGTAATGTTTTATGTTCTATAAAACTAGTGCCCTAATATCAGATATAAAAAATGGAGTTTGGGCCCTTATATTGGATATGCGATTATAGGCAACCTTTTGGAAAAACACGATTTCTGTCACCTTTTGTAAAACATATTATAACTCAATATTCAAATGTGATGTGTAAAATATTTATTAGCATCTTGTCTCTATATGACATGTCGATCATAGAATCGTGCAATTAAAAAATCCTAGCAAACACCCACTTGTTTGTTTAAAAATTTCAAACAAAAGAATCCGATCTATGGTGCCTGTCCCCTATTAGCGAGCACTTACCTTTGCGTTTTGCCAGACCCCGCCTGCATAATGATGCTCGCCTCGCCGCGGTCTTTTCGTTCAAAGACATCGGTAACTTCGCGCAACGAGTTATCTAGTTTAACGCAGTGCCAAGTGTCCGAGTACACCTATCGACGCAAAAAGGCGAGTTTGCTGGAGAATCCGTGAGCGGATTACACGAAAGCATTGGAGGCATGAGCTTCGAGTTGCTCTTTCGCTCTCCAACATCGGCGAAAAATAAAGTCAAACGGTGTAAATAGATATCTAAACATTGTCACATTGCCGGATAGCGGAGAGCCCTAAGGATGATGCGCACGTTGAATCTTGGATTTTGTCGAACATGGCTGAGTTCGAGCATGGGAAATATCGCGTATACATTACGATCGCATTTGATACTTTATTTCCAACCAGATAATGGAACCGCATTAGAATCCGAAGAAAATGCAAGTGGTCGTATCTTCGATGTCAAGCAAGCGTTGGTCTGGCCAAAGGCTGGTATGGGTGACCGTTCAGTTGGCTCGTTTCCAATGGTAAAAGAGCTAACTCTCTCTGATAAACCTGGTTTTCCACAGTTTCTCTGTGCCCTCGTACTAGAGACAGTGCACGAGGGAAGTGGCTGTGGGAAACACTCTGGGCGGTCTACAAGGCACTGGAAAGAGTCACAAGTGTAGGTTGAAAGTGAAAGGGATGGAGTCATATACGTTAATATTAAATGAAACGTCAACTAATTCTGCCAACGCAATCGATAGTCCTCGATTAAGGGGTCTTCTCACTTTAGACGCTAAAGAAGGCTATTTCATGATTTTTTTCGATAGGTTTATATTATAGATATTGATATCAAAGTTGTTACATTGGAGGGGCCAACCCACTTTGAAAATTTAAAAAAATCGAAAGCAAGCAGGACTTGAAGAAATCGACGATGATGAGCAATCAGAAGGGATTTCGTACGGTGCAGGAATTGCCGATTGAGTTTAGGTAAGAGTTTTTCATAGTATAAACTTCAAACGCGTTTTTCTCGAAACAACGTTGTCAAAATCTAGCTCCATCGTATCTCTAAATCTGATAAACCGATTCTCTTGAAATTTGAACCACACATTGTAAACATGATTCGCAACAAGATGACCCTCGATGGTTTTAAAATTTTGATTTTTACTTTTTTTTTGTGACAAACTGCGAAAAAAACGCGTTTTTTCAACTTTTTTCGTTTTTCATCTGCCATTTTTTTATCTTTTGACAAAACTTTATATCCGAGGGTCATTTTGTAGCTGGTGTCATACTGAATCTAATGGACTTTGATTTTTTTGTTTCAGGCAAGCCGTTGCCTAGTTGTGATGGAGCTACCTAGCCCACCTATTTTTGAGGCGTTACGTTAAACTATAGTTTTTGTACTTAAAAATAAATGAAAATGAATTAAATTTTTTTTTCACATGTATTTCAAGACTTTATTTATCAAGCCCAACAGCTTTATATTTATATCTTTTATAAGATCCTCAAAAAAATCGCGAAAATAGGCTTCGTGGCTCTAGAGTGGACTAGCCCCTTAATAAATAGACTTTCGAAATGCATTAAATTTTTTAAAATCTATTCAAGTCACTATTTATGGACGAAAATGGTAGTTGAAAAAATGTCCTAAAAATATTGTACGTCTGCGCTGTGGATGAAATCTCGGAGATGGATCATCCGAAACAAAAAAAATCATACGGTTTTAGATTCAGTATGTTAATGGCTACAGCACATATCATACGATTTTTGATATATGCAAAGATAACAAAATGGCGGACCGTTTTTCGAAAAAAAAACAAACAAAAAACGTCTTTTGTGACCGATTTTGGCAACAAAAAATAGTAAATTTCAAAATTTAAAAAAATCCTTGATATGCGCTATAGCTATAGTTGTAAAGAATATGTGGTAAAAATTTCATAAGGGTCGGTTGAGTAGTTTCAAAGATTTTATCAACAAGCCGTCCAAAAACGTTGTTTTGAGAAAAACGCGTTCAAAGTTTGTTTGGGTTACATAAATACATAAAAAAATGTTTTTATGTATTTCGAAAGTGTATTTATTAAGTGTAACGACTTTTATATCAATATCTATAATATAAACCTATCAAAATTCATGAAAACAGTCTTTCTTAGCGTCTAAAGTGGGAAGACACCTTAAGAATTCAGTGCAAAAAAAATACAATTCTTTTTGCACATCGATACAAAATGCATCTCGGCAAATGGAAGAAGAAAAAACCCTGTGTAAACATCTACAAATAATGGAGACAAAGCCTTGCCAGCTCTTTCCCTCGATTCCAAACAAATGACTACACAATCCACGTACATAAAACGCAAATATCTCTTCGTTAAAAAGCGCGTCGAACATAACCAACGCATTTATGCGTGATTTATGATAACTCAGACGTAAACTCATAGGGGCGAGAAGACAATGGGGCGGAAAAAATCCCGCAAACATCTAATGGCATAATAATACCATTGTCGTTGTTTACGAGACACGAAAGAATAAAAACACGAATGTTTCGATGCCGAGAGTGCGAGCAATTGCAAGAGTGATCTGTTCGCAGATTCAATAGAATGTTTGTGCAACGTATGCAAAAGAAGAAGAAAAAAAAGAAATCTGAATTCAAATATACAAGCGAACGAGAGGTTGGCCGTCCGTGGATCTCGTACGGTGGTGCTGTGTCGGCAATGTTCGCTAATCCGTGAGCGGCTCGTTCGTCGAGATAGCGCCGGGGTATACCTTCCCACTACTTTGGCTTAAAGAAAGTCACTCGAGTTATTTATCGCTCAATGTCTTTTTCAGGGCGATAGAACGTTATCGCGATGCGGCCTATGTACACTGTACTTACTTGTAGGATTAGGTATCCTTAGCTGAACCGGAAAGAAGATCCAGCTTAGAAGCTGGAGAATGGTATAAACCTCGGAACGAACGAGCCTAGTGGAAACGGCATTTATTGCACTTCCGCACGTTCATCCCTGACGATTCTCTTCCGATCGAGACAATCTCAAAGCTCGTCGACCAAGGAAAGCCGAAGAGGTTTCTCGCTTTTACAAATCGTCGTGCAAGTTATCCATTAGAAACTACTCGAGCATTCGAGTAGCAGAGTAAAAGGTTTCGTTGAGGGTGCATTTCCACTGACTAGTCGACACATAAGCTTCTTTTACGAGCTGCGAACTGTGAAATATAGACATTGATGTTTTTCCTCGTTTTCGACGGTGAAGTTCGTTTTTTTCTCGACAGGATCCCATTGGACGACTGGATTGTTGAATGTAAAAACGTTGAAATCAAATAGAATTAGAATAAGGTGGTTGGTGTAGTAGACGTCAGAGTCTTGAGGTCGTCATGTTCACACATCAAATAAGTATTAGGACGTTGGAGAAGTTCTCGCTGTTTTCCAAAAGATCGCGTTACCCAGGTAGGAATTGACGATGAAAAAAGGGCTCGCCAAGCTCTGAAACACTCACATTTTTTAATTCAGGCTGAGCACCAGCCTGATTACAGTCCTCGCTGAACCTCTGAATGATAACGCGGTTTCAGGCTGTTGCACACAGGCTTGACCAAAGGCTGGTAGAAAGCCTGTACTAAGCCTGAAGCGACGAAACAACGAGTTTCACAACGAGCCTTAATGAAGTCTTCACGAGCATTTATGACCAGGCTTATCCCAAACTCTTCTCGAGGCTATATGAGGCCGTTCTTAGTTTTCTATATTCTACATTGGGGTAAATGTAATAAATTTGTAAAGAATTCATTTGATTTATTATATATATTTATTATTCATTATATTATTTGTTATAAAATATATATAAAAAATATTTTAAACACAATACTTTATTTTATTTATTGTTTATGGGACACGTAATACACAGAGTGTACGCAAACTCCAGAGAGTAAGTATATATGAAATCTGTGTGTGACGAGAAAAAAACTTTTTTGTGTACCTCATAAATATCGATAAGAGAATATGTTTAAATGTTCTGAGCTGCCTCCTTCGCTTTCGTTTTTCGTGCCTTCGCACCCGACAAATTTATTGCTAATTTTTTTTTCATAAAAGTACAGAAAAAATATGATTTAAAATTTATTTTATTTTATCACAACCTGAAAGAAGCCTGCATCCAGCCTTGATTTTTTAGCCTTAAAATTCACCGGCTGAATAAAGCTTGAAATAACCCTGAGTTTAGGCTAAGCAGCCAGTCTTGTTTCCAGGCTGCTCCAAACGATGCAATGAAACCTGGCCCAGGTCTGTCTCACTCAGGCTCGGTGAAACAAGGCTCGCACAAGTTTGTTTCTATCGTCAGCCTTTTGATTTCCTACCTGGGTAGCAGAAATACGTGCGTGTAGTTGAGGATGGTAACGCATCTATAAAGAAGTACTATAAGCAAGCTAGGAAATTCAGTGTACACTGCGACCTCTATTATCGGGACCTCCACAGATGCAACAGACCCCCACTATGTGCCGTATACCGATCAGCGCAGCGCATGGTGGAGAAGCGTCAGGCCTTATCGTAAGGTTCGAACCATGCTAGACAATAAGAGATGGTTTTGAGGACTACTGCTATCAGCTATGTCAGCTGCGCAGAGTCGGCTTGATGGATGGTGCGCAAACTCCATTTTTGCAAGAGTAATTCGGCACTGATCCCGCCGCTGTGCCGATAATAGAGGTCGCAGTGTATGTCACTTCGCCGAAGTGTAAACAACTTTTTTTATAGTGTTAAGGATGTTGGAGCGATTCAGTTGAGTCACATGACGGTTTATTCTTTTTTTTCAATGAACCTCAATAAAATGCATACGAGGTACACATTTAGTCTGTATATGCTATTTTTTTTAAATATATAATTAAACGGCAAAATTATGCATTTTAATATTTTTATTACATAAAGTAGAAAAACTTTTGTGTTACTACCAACTTCGAAAAAGTATAACATTATCGATGATTATTATGATAAAACTCCAACAAAGAATGTTTTATACAATTTACAATGAAATTTTGAGTAATTCATGATTATGCCTATTCATATTTACGTCACGAGATTAGTGGCCCATGGTTTACGATGGGCAAGATGAGGATTTTTTTTTCTAAATGTTTACAAAGATTCAGGTTGCGTTAATCCATTGTTATAAATGGTTTATAATGGTGCTAAATAACAAAACAAATTACACAACCTTTAGAGTGAAAGTCTTGCCCATCTACCCGCACGTTGAATTACATACATTAAACTATTTTTTATCTCGAGTGTTTAGTGGTGAAAAAAATTCAAAAAATTCGTATAGACTCAGTATAGTCCAAACAATAACGTGTATTTTTTAAAAATTGAATTTAAGCTTGGATTTGTGCTAACGCTCCAACCTCCTTAAACACGTCAAATTACGTGTCAAAAAAGAGTTTTTGCGGGAAATTTAACTGCATTGCGTTATTTAAAAAAATCTGCAGCTGAAGCACACGAAATTCTTGTTGAGACTTACGGCGACCATGATCCGTCGGGAATAACATTCAGAGATTGGTTTCGACGCTTAAAAAATAATGGTTTTGATGTGTTGAATTGGAGGCATTGTTTCATTAAGCTTAGGGGGCGTCCATTAATTACGTGAGGCGTTTAGGGGGGGGAGGGGGTCGAGCGAAATCTCACCCAATCTCACGTGGGGGAGAGGGGGGCTTCGGCAAATCTCACGTAATTTTAGTAATTTTAGTAATTTTAGTAATCACATAATTTTTATCACGTAGGGAGAGTCTCCCTACTACTTTACATGGTGGAGTGAATGGTACTACAACCGCAGTTACTTCTACTACAATTTATTTTCCGTGAACGTATGCATTTTGAAAAATCTCACGTGAGATTAGGGGAGGGGGGAGGGGGTCGAGCAAAATCTCACGACATCTCACCAGGGGGAGAGGGGGGGTCGAAAAATCGCCATAATCACCTCACGTAATTAATGGATGCCCCCTTACATTAAACAACAGTTTTGCAACAATCGAAAGCATTGGGAATGATTTTTTAAAAGAAAGTATTAATTTTCACGAAAAAAACAGCGAGGACTTATTCAACATCCCAATATTTTGAGACACGGATCAGTCGTTCATGCAGATCTATGATATATTCACGTCCAGAAGGTAGTTACTATGTTGTATTACATTCTAACACTCGTAAGTATATGTATTTAAGTATATTGAAATCAAATATATTCAGCTACGGCGTCTATCTGCGATTTCGGCCGAACCCTTCACTTTTGTAGTTACATCTCGAGTGATTTGAGAATGCCTGCAGAATTGTGTGAGGCAAGTTTATCTTTGAGTAATAAAAGAGCATTTTAATTTTGCGTCCACCACAGAAACTTGTAATTTTATGCTAATTTCAACGAGTTTTCATATATGACGATTACTGGTTCAGTAATGTTAACACTTTGCCGATTAATTGCCATGGCTATCGATAACCGGTACAAGGTTGGCAAATAAATCTTATGAATCAAATATTAATTTATAGAAAATCAAGAAAGTAATATTGGGTCCGTAATTAGCATTGTCTGAAAAATTCACTGGGTCGTTACCATGTCGATAACTGGGTACGTCTTTAACACAGGCGAACACCACTCGATCGGAAAAATATTAAAAAATATTTTATGATAAAATAGTTCTTTATAGTTATTGAAAATAAATAAAAATTACAATTCTGACGTAATGGCCATAATTAGTTTTATTTTAAAAATTATTACATTTGTATGGAAGAGAAATATGTGTATTAAAACTGTTTGTCAAATATTTGAATAAAAAGCAAAAAGTTTGTGACTAAGTAACTCAAAATTATTCTGCAGTCCTATATGCAGACGGAATCGAGTCAACAAAGGCCTACGGGCCTTCGCTTAATTAGTTACAGCAGTTTGGACGCATGTGGCGATTAGTGGGACATTACTAGTGGGGTACATTGCGAGCAAGTACATCTTTCCATAATATCTATCCGGCCAGAACATTGACATGTTCTGAAAGTGGATCCTGTCCTTAAGAACTAAAGAAAAGCTATTTACTTTCC
>OY723389.1:21129179-21195320 GCA_963210295.1 Ophion ellenae | reverse complement strand
TTTGCTCGTCCGCGCAGAGCGATATACTCTCGGTACACCAGGCTCGGAGAACCATGCTGTACCGTATCCTCAAGTTCGCAGGTGCCAATCAACCAACTTTAGACTGTTTTCCGAGGTTCTTCCGAAGGACAGGAGAATGCAGGTTGGCTAGGCCTCTCTCTATTCCTCCAAATGAAGTTCGCCAAGTTTTTTTCACTGTCTCGGAGCGGAAACTTCGTTCGGGGGAAACTTTTTCTTTGGCTTTTTTTCGCCACGAAAATAGGAATGTTTCAAAGCTTCGGAAAATAAGGATTCTATAAACATGTCCGGATGTACGTGCAGTCAATGAATTTTGGAAAATCAGGATGAAGATTTTTATCCATAAATAGTTCCAAGAAGCACGGCATGAATTTGAAGAAAATCAGTGTGAGAGGTACGCTGAGAAAAAAACAACCAATTGAGTCGAAAAAATAGATTGGTTGATTCACATAAATGTCTGATCGCGGAGTGCCACCGATATATGAGATTGTTACAATACTATGAAATATTGGAAAATGTGATTGATTCAAATAACATATTATTTTATTTGAAAATCTCTTCTGTTCTCTGTATATCTACATTATCCTTCAAATAAAATAATATTCTATTGCAATCAGTCTATATACAATCCGTAGATGTTTGGATGAAATAATTAAGCGGTTGCTACAACATTTTTCATTTCGTACAAAAATCTAATCAATAGAATGAATTATTTCTTTACGACATCGAAACGAATATGCTATGAGACGTAAGTTTTTCAATTTGTTTGAAATCTTGAATAAAAAGTGAGCATTAGAATGATCATCCACGATAATAGTGGAGAGAATATCAGATATCTAATGGAATATCCATGGAGAGAACATCAGATATTCAACTGATAAGAACAGATACTACACTTTGATCTTAGCCACAGGCCAAGAAGCGATACTCTTTAGAGTTTGTCCGACGTTTAAGTAGATTTTCGGTGGCGCTCGGCTATGATTTGGTAGAATTGTCTCAACCAAATGCGCAAGAAACAAATTTTATTTTCGCATAATTTTTTAACCAATTGAGACATTTGCTTAATATTTTTCAATCGAAATAAAATATGAATATTTTTACGAATAATGTACTTGAAAATCAATATTGGATATGGTGAGAAAAATAAAATAACATATTTACTCAATAGAAATTTTATCTGAATCAAACGAGCGAAATTCAATTTTTCTTGTGTACTCGAATCAACAATATTCATATTATAAATTGAAACGCTTTTTTTGTTCGTTGCAGAAAATGCATTCAAAACTATAGAATTTGTTTGCGATAATTGTTTAGATAGTCTCATAATACATTGTTCTCGGCTAACAATATATATTTTGAATGAAAAAAAAAACTTTCAATTTTATCATGTTATGAAAGTCAATAGCGTTTCGTTTGGACTAATAAATCCGATTATTTACACCAACAATTTTACAATTGAATCAACGAAATTTCAGTCAATAACTCTAATGATATTGTATCAATGATTATTTTGTCTCAGTGTAGGCCTCATTGAAACTTTTAATGTTTCGAATAATTTGGGAGAATTTAGAAATTTCTCAAAATCATGGGGGGGGGGGAGATACTTTCAGGCGAGGAAAAAATGGCTGATGTTCATAATTTTTTTTAAAGAAATATTTCTTCACCATTTTTGAGACTTAGGGTATATTTTATTACTACTTTTGGCTGTTACATGGTATTTTTTTATTGATCTTTAAAGAAGGCATGTGGCGTCGGCGGAATTAATCTGAAAAACGACCAACGAAGATTTTTCTCTCAATTAACACTCATACGTAGAATATGAACCAAGAAAAAGTCAGAAATGTTGAACATCGTTTAAATGGTACGCTCCAAAACAAAAAGATTGAATTTTCCGAAAAGAGGCTACATTTTGGAATAAAAAAGACTTTTTTATTTCAATAATATTTAGGTGTCATGTGTTAGACAAGATTGGAATGATTTATACCAAATTTCATCAGAATCGGTCGATCAGTTTTTAGCTATACGTCACGCCAGTTTTCGAAATGCAGTTTAGAAAACTATGACATACCTGCCGCTATTTTCAAAGATTAATCTTTTAAAGTACCGTGTTACAGCCAAAATAGTTATAAAGCATACCCTAAGTCTCAAAAACAGTGACGACATCTTTCCTTTTAAAAAAAATCATGATAATCAGCTTATCTTCCCGCGCCTGAACGTATCTGCCCCCTATAAGACATCAGGGAGATTTTTTTTATACGCGATAAGTGGACATTTTTCTTAACCCGAAGTTTTATTTTCATACACAGATTTACACTTCGTAAAATGTTCAATTTGCCTCGAATTCAAATAATTCAGTAATCACTGAAACTTTCTCAAGTTTTGAAATATGTGTTTGATTTTTTTTAAATTGAGTATCACCGACATTGAAATCGCCTCCAATCCCTTCAGGAGTTTCGGTTTCAAACATCTTTGACATTATAGACGATATGGCAAACACAGTACCTTTCTAAAATCTTGAGGTACCGCGAGATTATGTTGTTCATCTTATCGTTTGATTTCGCTTACAAAGCTTTCTCTATAGGAAAGCCACCATAAGAAAAACAACTTGTTCGTGAAATTTTTCAAACGAAATAAGGAGATGAAGACGCAACACGCAACGTCGTTATTATCGCGATTTTTAATTGACAAAAACAAGGAATCATTTCGAATTATCCACTTTCCGAATGACAAACTCAATTCGTCGAAAGACATACATGAGCATATTTTCTCTTACATTAGTGAAAGACAAATATCCTGGATCATTCGAGAAATTATTCACTCGGTGGCGTAAGGAGTACGGACATGTATGATGATCGTACAGCGACCTATCGACACCCGGGATCGACAGAAAAACCCTCAGGGGACTCTGGCATAACAGCGCGAAGGATCGCGTATTAGTCATCGTTGGGGCAACAGTGGGAAAAGAATAAGGAATAAGGAACTGGCGGATCAAATCGCAATGGCGAGATTTCCCTGCGGGCTGAGTCGGTCATTCACGAACGAGAAGAAGAACATAAGAACACAATGCAACTTGCAACTATAGATTTCCGCTCGTATTTACCGCCACACGACAAAGCGATCCGACGATGAACAAGTCGTGCGCAATTAGGTTGAACGCACTGAATTTTTGAGGGAATCAACAACGTCGAAAATATCATTCGTATCAGACTGAACGTCATTAAGTGTTGAGGGCATTGGGTCAGTAAAGGCTGTTTTGTCAGTAAAAGCTTGTAGCTTTTATTTGAAGGGTCTTAATGGGGAGGGGAAAATAATTATTTGCATTTAAATAAATATTTATAATTAATAATAAATATCGATAAATATAATATGAAATAATCATAATATCAAAATGGCATATAATTGATTATTGAATAATTAAACTGATTACATATATCAAATAATTATTGAATACAATATACAATAGCATATCAGTCATTATGAACGTATTATAAATACAGTTGTAATATCCAAGTAAGACAAATCAATTTTTAAATTTTATTTATTTAACTTTTTTTTAAATACCCAGATTAAATAAAAAGATAAAGAATATTTCCTTAATATTTGCTCAATATAGAATATTAAATATCTAATTAGATCGACATTCTCTTTATCTTGCAGATTTTTCGACTTAAAGGGTTTTCTCACTTTAAATGCTAAATAGAAGTTTATTTTCATGAATTTTTTTCATAGGTTTATATTATAGATAATGATATCAAAGTTGTTACACTTAATAAATACACTTTAGAAATACATTTTAAAAAGTTTTTATGTATTTATGTAACCCAAAGAAACTTTAAACGCGTTTTTATCGAAACAACATTTTTCGACGGCATGTTGATAAAATCTTCGAAACTACTGAACCGATTCTTATGAAATTTTAACCACATATTCCTTACAACTATAACTATAGCGCATATCAAGCATTTAAAAAATTTGATATTTACTTTTTTCGCCAAAAATGGTGAAAAAAACGCGTTTTCTTCGAAAAATGTCCGCCATTTTGTTATTTTTGCATATTTGAAAAATCGTATGATATCCGCCATAGCCATTAACATACTGAATCTAAAACCGTTTGATTTTTTTGTTTCGGATGATCCATCGCCGAGATTTCATCAACAACGCAGGCATACAATTTTTAAACTACTATTTTCGTCTATAAATATTGACTCAAATAAATAAGTTTAAAAAAATGTATTTCGAAAGTGTATTTATTAAGTGTAACAACTTTTATATGAATATCTATAATATAAACCTATCAAAAAATTACGTGAAAATAGCCTTTTTTAGCGTCTAAAATGAGAAGACGCCTTAAGCGCAATAAATGTTAATAAATATTAAAATATCAATAAATGATAATAAACTCACCAAATTGTGGTGCGTTGATTCGGAGGGCTGGTACAACTATAGGGTTATTATCGTCAGTCCGTTTGTACAAAATAGAAACGGATCACTCTATTTTTGTACCCCATTCGTGAAGTTCGGAAACACGGAATGTTGGAACAAATCCGCGGGTGACTGAAAGTTTCCTTGTCATAGCTAAGAATGAACGACGCCCATTTGTCTTGACAGCTTGGTACTGATTCGTGTAATCCATCGGCAGAATATCTCTCTCTCTCTCTCTCTCTCTCTCTCTCTCTCTCTGCCCCCGTCCCTCACATTTTGCATATACGGTGAGTATCTCGCGAAATGCACGTATCGGTAAAGGATCGCAAATCAGAGCGGGATATAGGCTTGCACAGTGAACATGAAATCGAGACAAGAGGCCAACGTAGTCAAAGTGTGGTCGAGATGCAGAACGAAGCACAGGTCGAAAAGGCAGAGAAAAGTAAAACGAGGGGAGCTGAGCGAGGTGGGGAGGGCCGGGGGTTTACAGAGAAAGACATTGTTAACAGGTCAGAGTCACGGGTTTGTGACGTTTCACGACGATAAATTAACGAGGGTTTATCGTCCGGAGTGGACCGTTTGTCTTGGGAGAACTTGCGGCCGCACACTCGCAATCCGCGAACGAGTTAGAGAGGCTCGCGAGGGCAGGGCGCGGTGCGAACTGAGAAATGCTAACGAATAGCGGCAAGGGTTTCGCGTATATACGTGGCTCGTTTGCTGCCTGCGAAACACATCGAGAGAGGTGTTGCTTTGGGTAATACGATATCTGAACCTGCCGTCGTGGAATTCTATGAGGCTGCACAAAGCTCTCCTCAGCTGCGTTTAAAGCCCTGCATCTATCCCGGCAATCACGATTCTCAATCGCCCTATTTACAATTTTTTTTTCGTAATCTCTGCTCCTCTTCTAGTGTATTATTCTTCCTTTCACCGTAGACCCAGACAAGGCCCGGGCCAGAGATGGGAAAAAAGTAATCAAATTAACAATTACAATTACTACTGTAATTGAAAATTGAATTACTTTGTAACAGATTACTGGAGTAACTAGTTACCACAAATACCAAGTGTAATTAGGGGGAAGTCCCCCAGTGGCGGAACCCTAAGCTTTTCGGACAATTAAAAAAACGGCTTCGAGAAATGTAATTATTGTTTTTAATAATTACGTCAGCAAAGTTTAAAATCAAAGTAAATTAACAAAAATGCAACCTCTGCATAAACGAAATTAATAACTTTATTCAAACTTTGGTACAAAAAATTGCCGTCACTGTAAGTGGCACCTAGTACCGGACAGACTAGTCCCCAGCGCCGGACATCTTCAGAGCATTGTGCATCAATCGCAAATGTAAGTTTTCGAACATTTAGGGATGTCTGCAAATTATTCATGAACCTATCCACGGCAGCTGGCGCACTGCATCCAGGCTTCTTCGTGGTCCTCCAGGCATCCTACTCAACTAGTTTTTATATTCGATATTTGAGTTGATGGTTGTTTTTTCTTCGTTTTAGCTCCACCTTTCCCTTTGGCCTTTGCGCCTTTGTTTTTTTTTCTTCATTTTCTTCTATCACTGTTTTAAACTTCTTTCCAACTCCTTTCTGTTTGTCCTTAACGTTTTTTTTATTCTCTTTTTTTCGACAACAATTTTACACGGTGATGAAGTCAGAATTTCACTTCTTTCGGTTTTTCTCTTCCTAGGAACTGATCGTTTATTTGAAGCATCTGGCAATGGCGACACACCTGGAGCAAAACTAGTCCACGGTTTAATAAGGATGTTTCATCATGTAGACTGCTTTTCGGAAGGTCGTAGCGTAACGAAGCTTCTCTCAAACTCAGAAAGCAAATTTTTTTGGACCATTTTCCTTCCTTTTTCTTCTCTTTCATTTTGATTTCACTGCGTTTTTTTCTCCTGTAAAACAATGTACAACAGTTTTAATCGAACGTTTAAATGCTTACGAGAAAAAAAACAGCATGTTTACTGTCCGGCGTTAAAGGACCACTTTGTGTCCGGTACCAGGGGACAGAGAATCCCCAAAATTACGTGGTTTATACCAAAACCCGTTGGGAATCCAAGAAAAACTTTATCAAATTTCGAATATTTATGGAACACGACGAATAATAATCACCCGGCTGGAAATTTGTTCAGGCTAGCCAGGTTTATGATCAGGCCGTGATCAGGGAGCTGTGTGGCTATCCGTATTACGGGAATTTTGATTCGGCCGTGAGCCTGCCGTGAGCAGGCAACCACAGGTCAGGCAAACTTATGGCAAACGTGAAAATGGCCGTAATGTGGTTTGCCTTATCCGTGCCCAAATGTGGCTCTATCAGGACTGCCATGCACTGCCATGTATGGCAGTGCTGAGGCTAGCGCTAACGTGGTGGCGCTAGTGTTGCTTTTAAAAACTATGCTTGCACGTGTGTCATTGTATACATCGTATTTGGGTTAAAACTTGAAAGTGTTCACTACATATAAAAAGGAGCACATAAGGTGAAAACATTATGAATCTCAAAGAGAGGAAGCGGAATTTGACACGGCTGCGTGTTAGGAGATGTCGTTCGGAGAAAAAACTTGACGAGTGCCGATCATACTAGGTATGTATAACCTTACTTTTTTCAACTTTTACAAACTTTATGAATTTTTATACACTTGGGTATAGAATAATATCAATAAAAAATATAATTTAAAAAGTATTAAAAAATATATATATATATTTAAAAAAAATAGAATAATGTCAATATAAAATATCATTTAAAAAATGAGAAAGATATACGTTGTTTTGTTTACGAAAAATTTGAATATTTACAGAAAGAGGCCCGAATGATAAAATTCAAGATCAAGACAGTCTTGATAAAGCTACCAGCAAACAAAATCCTAATGCCAGCGGAGAGGATTCGAACACGAGCGAAGAAAATCTCCATGTCAGCGGAGAGGGTTCTAATGACAGCGAAGAAGTTCCCCATGTCAGCGGAGAGAATTTCAACCCCAGCGAAGAAGATCGCCATGTCAGCGGAGAGGGTTTTAAAGGCAGCGAAGAAGATCCCCATATCTCCCCATCCCCATCCCCATGTTCGGGAATATATGTTTTGTTGTCAAACTGTGCAGATGTAACTTGGTGTTAAATATTCAATAAACAAAAAAAGTTTTATGTTATTCGTTCTGTATATTTTCTATAATACATCCGATCAGGCAGCCGTATACACGCCATCGTAAGGCGCCGGGATAGCGGCCCAATCAGGCTGCCAGATCCCGCCGTTATCAAGAACAGCGTTACATTTTATTTCACGCCCTAATCAGGTTGCCATACTAGCGCCATATAACGACAGTCAGGCAACCTGATCCGAGCGTGATTAGCGCCGTAACTAAATTTCCAGCCGGGCATTGACATAAACACTTAAATACAGAAACTTAGCAGTAACACTCGCCTCGATATTACCCGACGCATTGTATTCCCGCCAAACGCAGCAATCAATCGCTCCCACTTTGGCCTCGCGCGTCAGTGGCATACCGCGTCCCGCCATTGTCTATCGCTACACTCCCCCGCACCCCTTTCATGGGTTTTCGCGCTTTCATGGGAACGCGCTGCGACATTGTCGTGATAGCACGAGTGTCCGAGACAAGGTGCCCTCCGGCGTTATGGGACTTCCCCCTACGTGTAACTTAATTGAAAGCTAATCCGATACAAATCCATCGATTACGTATTAATTCAAATAATGTAATTGTGCGTGTTACAATAGTCCGATTTACAGTTCTTGCAATTCACGAGCGCGAATGGACCTTACATGTGGTAATTCGTGTAATTGCACGTTACAGTAGTGTGTGCTGTTTGCGTGTGTACCAGGCACAGAAGTTGTGTTTTTCTAAAGTTGACAGTCGCACACACACCACAATTGATCCAACTTTAGAGGTTAAGATCATATTTTCTCCTATATTTTGCCATAAATAATAACAACGTAATTAGATTACAAATTATTTGAATACATTCTAATCAGATTACCTTGTAATTAAATACGTTGTAACATATTGCATAATACGCACTTAGTAATTTAATTACAATGTAATGAAATGCAATTCAATGATGTTACTCTGCATTTGAATTACTTTGTAACCAGATTAACAATCAAATTACAATGTAATTTAGTTATGCTCATCACTGGCCCGGGCCAACCCGGAAAACAGCTGATTGATTTAAAGTCGTATTTTTTACGAGGAGTCTTTTTTGTCACGCATTTTTATTGTTTTTAGAGGGTCTCGGAGGGGCAGCATTTTTCCTCCTTTAGGCAAAGAAAAAATTGCTGATTTTCGTGATTTTTATTTTGTATTTTGATAAAAAATTGTAGAGGTATGGCACGGTCTGCTAAATTGCATTTTCAAAACTGGCGTGATGTATAGTTAATGAACTAATCGACCGATTCTGGTTAAATTTGGTGTAAACCTTTCTAACCTTATTGTCTAAAACATGACCCCAAATGTTTTCGAGAATTAAAAAAAGTATCTTTGATTGCAAATTGTAGCCACTTTTTTCGGGAAATTCAATCTTTATATTTAAAAGCGTACCATTTAATCGATTTTCAACATTTCTCATTTTTTCTTGGTTCATATTATGTACATGAGTGTTAATAAAAGGAAAGTCGTCGTCGGTTTTTTTTCTTCAGATTAATCCCGCCGACGCTACGTGTCACGCCGTCTGACAACATCCCCCGCAACCCGTTTAGAAGACCGTGCTATATTTCTGCCATTTTTTAAAATTTATAAAAAAACGACCAGGTCAATTCAAAAGTAGTCATAAAATATACCCTAAGTCTCAATTGTTGTTTAAAAGTAGTAATTAAATACCCTCCAAGTCTCACTAAAGAATTGGTGAAGAAATCTTACCTTTAAAAAAAATCATGAAAATAAGCCATTTTTTCCTCACCTCGTATCTCCCCCCTCAAACTTCCAAGACTTGCTCAAACGCGTTATTTATTCATTGCGCTTGTTAGCAATTATTTGCATAAATAATTGCACTCAACGCGACCATGTAAGTTCCTTGGCCACAGCTGCAAATAAATACAATCCCACTCTCACAAAGGGCAGCGAGGGTGTCAGTTTACCCGTTCGCGTGTGGGACATTTCCATTTATTACCGCAATCGCTTATTTTATTTGCAGTTCTCATGCCTGTGGGGTAACAATGTAAGTCTGGAAATAATGGAGACCTCGAGAGCGAACGCATTTGTTCACGATTCATGTTGAATCATTATCTCAATATAAGTACTTAATCAGGTCTCGACTATACCAAGGCTCACTAAAGGCGGGAGCCCGAAATAGAAGGCCCGAAAAATCGTTTTTTTCTTCAATTGCTTAAATCGATATATAAACTATCCAAGAATATATTTACAGTGTTGCAGAGGCCAGTTGTAAAAATGTTCGAACATACAAGCCCAAAAGCAGAAAAGCCATTGCGTTTCATATTGACATTTCCTCCTGTTGAAACCTTTGAAGCGCATTTTCTCCAGTGTTCATTTTCACGATTTATCCAAATTGGCGGGCGTGATTGCAAAAAAAAACTAAACAACCTATTGAATCAAACCAAAGTTTATTTTCTTCAGTATGAAAATCTCTTCAAAGTCAATTAAAAGAGGCGATGAAAAAGTCTTTTTAAATAATTTTTATAGCACGTTAAAGTGTTTTTTAAAAAACATTTTCTTTTCAAACCTGAAAAAAGTTATAATTTCACGATTTTTTGAGCCTTTTCTTAATTCACCCAGAAGAAATATATATGAGAATTGAATTTTTTTTTGGTTTATTTGGTTAAGGGGTTACCCCCACTTGCGATTTTGAAAAAAATCGATTTTTTTTATTGCATTTTTTTTAAGTATAAGTATCTGAGAATATGTCCTGAAAATTTCAAGTCGATCCGAACAAAATTGACTGAGATATGAGCGTTGAAAGAGAAGAATCCGCGTTGAAAGAGCGTTAAAAGAGAAACTTTAAACGCGTTTTTCTCAAAACGGCATTTCTGAAGTCGGTGACCAAGATTACTCGAACACTAATGAACCGATCTTCTTGAAATTTTGCAGGCTTATTTAATACATAAAAATGTAGTCTTTAATCGTTCGATTTTTTTTTTTCGAAAAAAAATGGCCGTTTTATAGCCAAAAAAACGGCCGTTTTTTTCGTTAAAATCGAACCATTAACTTTGACTGTCCGCCATTTTGTGAAAAATGAATATTTTTTAAAATTCTTCGATTAAAGACTAGTTTATACTTATGTTTGACTAAATCCATCCGCATTTTTTTCTTCAGATGATCCACTTCGCCGCAATGTTGGTCACCGCAAACCGTGGATATAAAAACATTATTTCATTGACGGCCATTTGCCACTAAACAATGTAATATTTTTCAATAAAAAAATTACTGAAAGTTCTTCAAGATGTGTTCTTTAAGATGGTATATTGATCGATTAAAAAAGTTTTGTAGTTTTCTTTAAAAAAATTCATGAAAAAGGCCTTTTTTGCGCTACAAGTGGGGGTAACGCCTTAAGTCAAGAATTACGAGCTGCATTTTTCCCGCCGATTGGGGACTGCAGTGGCAAGACGCACATGGAATAGGCCGATAAATCTGCAGTCATTTATTGTTTGATGTTGAACATTTTTTTTAACATTTCAAATATACATGCAAAGATACCTCAATATTACTCAATATTACAATATTACTCGGATACCTCAATAATACTAACTCGATTTTCTCCCTTCTGAAAAAATCGCGAAAAAAACGCTCTTTTGGACCTTCTAATTCAGGCTCCTGCCTTAAGGAATTAAAACATTGGAGTTATTAATTGATTATTACATCCATAATTATTTTGTATTGCCGTTAAGAGACTCATCCAAATCTGACTTGACTTGATCCTGGTTGGGCTGCCGATTATCTCAACTTTCACTAAAACCGACTTGGCGAACTCGACACTTATTATTTAAATTTATTATGAGATACTATGGAGGGTATAGTGATAACGAGTTATCCAGTGGCATTCCAGCACTTTTAATACCACAATATTGGATATTTAAAGCAAATTACTCGAATTGAGCCACCGAGACAAAATTAATGCATCTCGTAAATTGGTGTCACGATAATAAGTTGGAATAGCCCAGTAAGTTGCTGAAGAAAATCTCGAAACGCATTGCACACGAGGGCTTCGAGAAAAAGGGCTCTTCGTAAACCGTTATTTTCATGAGCCGTGCAATATTCTATTCCCGTGCACAAACGCGCTCTGTCTATATTAGCGTCAAATGTTACGCACGCGAAAACGGTAAGACAATTATCGTATTTCAGTTGGTAAAATCGCTGCGTAAACGTCGTGGTTTGTCGAGGCCCCCGATAATCCCAGTGTTAGTGAGTGTAGTATTTACGCAGTAGTTCCAACTGCAGAACGAGGAACACACCACTTTAATGGCAAATTACATTGACTGTGTCCGGCAACGAAGCGTTACGAATCATTTTCGCTTTCTCGTAGACGAAACATTGTCTCCGTTAATGGAAAAAAAACTTGCCAAGTGCGTTTTCGAATACGCATAGAGTTCCGTAGTCATTTTTTTGCAATTATTGGAAGCATCAATGTTTAACTGATGCGTTATTATTATTGTGTATGTGGAACCAACGTGCGACAAAGTTGTTTAACCCAGCCTCTTATGGAAGTTCCGTAAAATGGAAATTATGTATTTATGTACAAATTTTAAACGCGTTTTTCTCGAAACAACGTTTTTCGACGGCTTGTTGATAAAATCTTCGAAACCACTGAACCGATCCTTATAAAATTTTATCCCCATATTTTTACAACTATAGCTATAGCGAATATCAAGGATTTTTTTAAATTTAGATTTTTACTATTTTTTTTGCCAAAGTCGGTCAAAAAAACATGTTTTTTGTTGTTTTTTTTCTAAAAATGTCCGCCATTTTGTTATTTTTGCACATATAAAAAATCGTATGATACACGCCATAGCCATCAACATATTGAATTTAACACCGTTTGATTGTTTCATTCGGATGATCCATCTCCGAGATTTCATCAACAGTGCAACCTACAATTTTCTTAGGACATTTTTTTAACCACCATTTTCGTCTATAAATAGTGACTTAAATTTTAACAAACTTATTCTATTTCGAATGTGTATTTAATAAGTGTAACAACTTTTATATCAATATCTATAATGTAAACCTATCAAAAAAAATCATGAAAATAGCCTTTTTAACGTCTAAAGTGAGAAGACCCCTTAATGTGTGTTCAGGGGGGGGGGGGTAGCCTTGGGCGAGAAACAAATTGTTGATTTGCATGATTCTTTTTTTAGGAAAGATTTCTCTACCACTTTTTAGAGTTGGGTATGTTTTTTTACTACACTGAAAAAAAAATCGTTCAACCATCCAAAATTGAGTTGGTTTAACAAAATGTACCTTTAAATACGTTCAACTTGATTTTTGGTTGGCACAAAACACATTTTGTCAATCTAACTGATAGTTTTAGTGTGGTGTGAACTGTAGCTTATTTAGCATGTCTGAGCAACTGTTAAAACAACAAAATTTCGAGACAACAAAATCCATTTTGCACATTCAACGATTTTCTTTTCTCAGTGTACTTTTGGCTGTTATGTGGTATTTTTTTTATCTTTACAATGGCGGTGGTATGGCAGGGTCTTCTCAACGGGTTGCAACAGATGTTGTCAGACGGCGTGCCACGTAACGTAGGCGGGATTAATCTGAAAAAAAAAACCAACGAAGATTTTTCTCTTATTATCACTAAGGGGCCATCCATTAATTACGTGAGGTGATTTTGGCGATTTTTCGACCCCCCCCCCCCTCTCCCCCTGGTGAGATGTCGTGAGATTTTGCTCGACCCCCTCCCCCCTCCCCTTATCTCACGTGAGATTTTTCAAAATGCATACGTTCATGGAAAATAAATTGTAGTAGAAGTAACTGCGGTTGTAGTACCATTTACTCCACCATGTAAAGTAGTAGGGAGACTCTCCCTACGTGATAAAAATTACGTGATTACTAAAATTACTAAAATTACTAAAATTACTTAAATTACGTGATATTTGCCGACGCCCCCCTCTCCCCCACGTTAGATTGGGTGAGATTTCGCTCGACCCCCTCCCCCCCCTAAACGCCTCACGTAATTAAGGCAGGATTCTACTTTGAAACCATGAAAAAAACGCTATTTTCGTGAATTTTTTCTGAGAATACTATTAAAGATATCGATATGGGGTTTAAACTGTTCAATAAATACACTCTTTAAGTACATAAAAAAGATTTTAATGTATTTTATTCATTTTTTGTACACGTAAAATATGTTTAAAGCCAACGCCTCGAAAAGCAGGTACCGTTGCCGTGGTCGTGAAATCTTCCCGACGGATGGTCTGAAACAAAAAAATCAAATAGTTTCATGTTCAGTATGTCTTCAGGAACCGACCTAACTAGAATATTTTATATACGTGCAAAATTAACAAAATGGCGGCTAAAATACGAAAAAAATGCGTTTTTTTTTGGTCTTTTTTTGCAATAAAAAAATAGTTCTAATCAAAATTTTAAGTTGATTGTAGTTAGGTCGGTTGGTACACACATATAGAATATGTGTTCCAAATTTCATAAGGATCGGTTCAGTACTTTTTGAGTTATCACGACGACGGTCCTTGAAAATGTCGTTTCGAGAAAAACGCGTTTAAAGTTTTGGTGAGTGATAAATCGTAGAAAAAATTATCTTACCCTCAATCAGCGATGCCTGGGCCATATAATATGCCTTCGACGTGTTCCAGGTGGGTGTTTTCATCCAATTTAGCCTTTTTTTTTTTAATTCTGCCCTCCTTAGAAGCCTCAGTCGAGCGGCGGTTCGCTCGAACGATGCGATGTTGGTCGCGCATAGTGGCGAACTGCATGACGGTTGGGCCGATTGTAATGCCCATGACTTCCATTACTTTTAAAACTGGGCTGAATCCTTCATTAAAAACGCAGGCAGCAGTGAGGCACGCAATTTTGACGATTTTTTTGCCATTAAAGACATGTTTCGGTGCCATAGCCCAAACTGTAAAGTTGAAACATTCGTTGTTATTTTGAGTGTTTCCACCCAAACATCTCTCCAGTAATTCCGTTTTTGTTAGATTTTCGTAGATCGGCTTCAGCACCTCTTGTACGTCACTAGCAAGAGCAGGAGGATGTTTATAGTTTTTTAAAGCGTTGTTTGCTTCGGCCTTCTTATACTTGCACCAGCCGTCTGAACCAAGTAGGTGCGTTCGAAAGGCGAAAAAGGATAGTTAGACTGCTTGGAACTTTATAAAATTTTGACCGAACATTCTTGAACATATTTACTTTCGAAAAATGTAAAAAAAAAAAAATTTCAAAGTTTCAAAGCAGAATCCTGCCTTAATGGACGCCCCCTAATCCGCTGAATATTACCCAAGAAAACGTGAAAAACGTTGAAAATCGATTAAATGGTATTCTTAATGTAGCGCGAGCGCGCGCTCTTAATTTCTATAGATTTTGTTCAAATTCTAACCAGACACTGTTCATATCATTATGCATGTTTGAGTGAAATTTCAGAACAGTCGACTATTTAGATTGGGAGATAATGGGTTTTAATATTGCAACTTTTAAAATTGCAGGGTCTGCATTGAAATTTAGGCAGACTAATTTTCCGTAAAAAATATTTGTCCCCTATAATAACAAGACATAAATCCATAAATTCTGCATCCAAATCAAATGCTACTCCCTAGAATTTTTTGAAGATTTTTCGATTCAATGGTTGAAAAATGAGCGGGAGGGGGCACGTTCCACATCACTTTGAAGCTTAATACGTCGCAAACGGGGCTTAAAAATGAAAAAAAGGCGATTGGGTGCGCAAAAAGAATTTCGCCCCATTTTACATTTAGAGAAAAAAACCTGAAAAAAAAGTTTCTAAGATGTTGCTATATTTTAATTCAGATCCCCATCTGAACCATCTACGTGCAAAATTTCATGCATATAGTTTCGAGATCGAAGAACCTGTGGGTTTGTTGCTTGACTACGGAACCCCAAAAATCGTTGCCATATTTTCACTTCTAGACCATCTGCAACGTTACGAGAAGTCAGAAAGTTACGTTTGTATTTTGATAGCAAACACGATATTTACATATAATTAATCCTTCGTTGACACACTGGGTCATTTTGACCCGGATGAATTTTTAGTAAAATACACACTCTCCCAAAATCGAAAATGAAAAAAAAATGCAAACAATTTAATTTGATGCTTTCCGAATTTTAATTATGCAGATACATTAAGAGGCTACATCTACAGGCCCGAAAAAATGACAAAATACCGATTTTTTTCTGACAACCTGATGATGAAAAAGAAACACATTTTTAAAAAACACAAAGGTGTACAAATAATGAGAGCGTTTGAAAAAAACATCAAAAAATACAGAAAAACAACAAAACCATGGCCGCCGGCAGATGATGAATTTTTTTCGCGACGTTTGTCGGGGGACACTCTCTAGCTTAAACGGTCCATCCGAAATCAAACAACCAAACGGGTTATTTAAAGGGTTACCCCCACTTGCGATTTTGAAAAAATCGATTTTTTTTATTGCATTTTTTTGAAGAAGTATCTGAGAATATGTCCTGAAAATTTCAAGTCGATCCGAACAAAATTGACTGAGATATGAGCGTTGAAAGAGAAGAATGAGAAGTTGTCATTTTTATGTAACTATTAAAAAATGAATCTCGATTTTCAAAAAGTGAGATCGTTAGCAATCTTTATAACTATCGAATAAAAATATTTTTGGAAAATGCATTTTTGAACCCACTTAGGTACATGTACCTCGTTAAGAAATGTTTAAAGTTTATCCCTGATCTTTTTCATTAAAAACCAACCGAAGGGTTAATGGCAGGTGAATAACGTACATACCATTCGGGTCCAATTGACCCAGTGTGTCAAAATCGTGGCTAATATAAGTATGTCATCTAAATTAAATTCAGCACGGTATCCCTTTTATAAAGTTATAAACAATTTTTTTCTAAAGTTATAAACAAAAATATAAAAACATATTTTTTGGAATACATGAAACTATTTTTCAAATATCAATGTAACGATCGCTAAATCTGTATCGCGAAAAACGAATCTCATTGGTTGTTCACCACTAGGATACTTTCCACCCGTTAAGCCACCATTGAAAATCAAACTTTCGAGGTAGGCATTGCAAAATGACGTTTAATTTTTCCCCAGTATTGCTATCTTCGTATACCGAGATTCTCGAAGTACTTTTAGGAAAAGACTTTTTTGAAATCGCACACATCATTCGGGCAAATATTTACAGAGCGCATCGTATCTCGCGCGATCGGACTTTATTTTTAAATTAGCTAGAGTTGAGGCGAATTTCTCGAAGTCGCAAGCGTCTCGTGGATAGTATAGTAGCCAGAGGGTACGCGCGCATCTGCCCCGAATTCAAAAGGGAACCTTGGCCCGAATCGCCCTCGTCCGTTTATTCGTCGCGTATTCGCGTCAACTCTCGGGCAGAATTCAAACGCTCCGTCTTGTCACGTGCTAAGCTATGCTCGAAACACATACACGCGCGTTATGTCATTCACACACCAGAAGCTTACTGCACGTCAATTAGTCATAGCGCCCCCCCACCCCCCCTCAACCCGCCCTCTCCGCCGCGGGCCACGGAATTTTGGCCGATCCACCAAAACACGAGATGAGAATCTTATCTGCTGATATCCCCGCTATTCCAAATGTTCGCAAATGATGATCTCGAAAGCGTAGCGGGAGACGAAAAGATAGGGAGAGAAGAAAAGCGGATAAAGAGGGCGAGAAACGTGAAAGAGACGGGAAATCTAAAGCAATTGATAAATACCTAAAATTAGGTTACTTTAAACAGATTTTGGAGGTTGGTTGTAGGTAACTTTTTTTTGACATTGTAAATTCCAATTTTGCTTCAATATTAGATGCGCAACTAAGTTCTCGGTTTTTTTTTTATGAAAATGCCGCTTTATGGGATATAAGACAGAAAACATATGGGAGATGTCTTCATATGAGCGGAACTGCTGATTAGCCTGACCATGTGCCATCGAACGGAACAAGTAATAATCGGACAGCGCAATATCTGGGGAATATGGCGGGTGGGGTAGGACTTCCCATTTGAGCGTTTCTAACTAGGTTTTAACGGGTTCGGCAACGTGAGGCCGAGCATTATCATGCTGTAAAATCACTTTTTCGGCTTCAAATCATAAGGAACCCAAGTTCCCTGTTTTTTTAATCATTCCCAACGCATGCAATTGCTTGGAAATGGCTTGGCGGGTAACTCCTAATGCAATTAAGCAAGCTCTTTTTGCGTTTGGCACGGATCCTCATCGAGCGATGCCCCAATTCAGCGTCTTCGAAGGTTTTTGGCCTTCCTTCACGTGAACGGTCGTCAACATCGAAATCACCGTCTTTGAAGCGACGGAACCAATCACGGCACTTTGTTTCACTTAGAGCAGCATCTCCGTAAACTTTTTGGAGTTCTCGATGCGCTTCGGCCGCCGTTTTCTTCGAATGAAAGAAGAAAAGCAACACTTCCCGCAAATGACGATTATTTGGCACAAAATCAGACATTTTCACACAACCAAAAGTATACGACGTAAAAACAAAATCACTAATGTGTCAAAGCGGTTTGTTTACCATATGTCTAAGCTTGGTTCATGACGTTTTGGTTATGTCACAATCGACCAGCACTTACTAGTGGAGCCATCTCTTGAAAAACAGCGGGAACTTAGTTGGGCACCTAATAGAACAATGTGCCCTTTGTCTATCACATTTTTAAATATACATTTTTTTAAGTGTCCAAGTAAACTCGGGTGTGGGATTTCTTTGACAAGGCATTGAAATGCAACTCACGTCAAAGATTAAGGGATACTTTGACATCATTTTGATACAAAAATGTAATATGTTTTGCATTAAACATGGATTTGAATAAAAAACTACGATTTTTTACAATCAAACTGTCATCTTCATTAAGGAAACATTTTACATAAAGATATCAACTTCCGTGGATTGGGGTTACTTGGATCAATTTTGAAATGAAAATCAACATATTTCTGGTGATATCACAAAATAACTTTTTTGAACGGAAACATCAACTTTTATTAGTCTGTTTATCTTCCAAATTATAATTTTAAATATTTAAAAATAAACGAGAAAAAAAATAATTAGTCGTGATCAAAGTTATACTGAGATTGGGGTTACTTCGATGCCCCCCTTTTCCTTCATGAGAATCGTAAGTAACCCCATGAAGGACCATTTTTCCTATAGAAGAAACAAACGGTCAACAGGATCGAAGGTTACAATGATTTTTATTGTTTTGGGGTCAAGTATCAAGTTTGCTTCGATCAAAGTATGATCGAAAAAATATTAAACCTTTACTTTTCAAAATCAACTTTAGTGATAAACAAGTGGTGTTTTATATTTATTTATGCGGCAACACATCCATAAACTTCGAAACATTCAAAAAACTAGCAGAAAAAGGCGTAATACTTATGTCTACCTAGGTATCTAAATCACAAAACGAGATCACATTGGTTTCATTAGGAATATGTTTCACATAAACTAGTCACGTACCCAATCACACTAATTGTAGGTTAAGAAATGTTTCTAATGAACACATCAGGAATATTTCTTAACCTACAATTTAAAAAGTTATCAGAAGACGTCAATCCCTGAGAATACTCCGAGCCTAGCAATAATGATAATGAGTGGGGTGAAATTGATTAATGATCAATGTTACCCCGTCGAAGCGGTCAAAGACACCGTAACGTAACAAAGGCAACGTAACAACTGTCGCCCATAAAATATGTTTTTGAGGTTATGCCACACAACAAAGCATAATGGTGTAGTTTAACAAACATCTGACAAGGTAATTGTTACCAAAAACATGTCATTGCAACACTCAACTTGTTATTTTATAAGTTATTCGAGCATAAAGAATAGTTTAAATACATTACGTACGTTTTTTAAATATTTTTACGGTCACTTAAACCCGTTTGTTCGTGCTGCATGTGAGTGATGACATAAAGAAACATTCAGGCTTGCCAACCGTTAAAAAACAACTTCCAGTCGCGTTCAGGAACTTCGTAATTTGAATTTCAAAACAAAACGAAGTTTTTATCAAAGTAACCCCAATCCACGGTACTTGTGGTACAATGGTACAATGCTGTACCTTGTACAGCATAAATGTAGCTGCTGTACCTTGATACATTTTGCGTTCAATGATATATAAAGATGAAGATATGATACATATACTGATGAAATAAATTGTATCGTAAAGGGCAACTGATAGGGCTTATAATATACATTACACAAAACCATAGGCAAATATTTCTACAGTTTTTACGCATTAAAAAAAAGTGGTATGTTGATCAAGGTATGACATTGCTTATGTACCTTGGTCCGCATTGTTGTATCTTGATGGCAGTGAGAACTCAGCCAAATAAAAGGCAATTTTTTAACAAATTTCCATATTAATTACATTTTTTAAGTTTATGTTGTTTATGGTATCATTATTCAACTTATCTAATGACAGATATCTGTATTTTAACAAAAAAATGTTCACGAAACATACGTTTTTTCTAACTTCTTTAGTTTGTAAGTTCAAAATATAGAAAACTATTACGTTTTTTCTTGAAATCAAAATTAGGAACTTTATAATCAAATTATCCTGTTTTCTTCTTCTCTTAAACTAATTATTGTTCTTAGAGGTTTCTTACTCAATAGGTAAGCTCCTAATATCGGTTGATTTCAGGAACGGAATAGAATTCCCTTTTAGAATTTGTTTTTTCAGCTTGGATGCTGACCAAGGATATAAGTTCAATTTTTTTACTGGCCACCTAGAACTAATAAAATGCCACCATCATGTTTATAGGCACAAAAAATACCACGATACGTTAAGGTTTCCCTCGTTTCGAGCAAACATTATCACGAAATTTCGTGCAAGCATTATCACGAAATCCCAAATATCTGTACAATGCCGATCAGAAAATCATCTCTAATCATACGTGCCTTGATCGCCATTAAGGTACAACGGGTTTGCCAGGATCAACGTACACCTGTTGATGTTTACTCACACATAAAAATATTGAGATTGTGTTGACTAAAATCAGCCTAATACGTCATAAACGCTAATAAAGTATCTCCCTAAAACTGTAAGTTATGAATAATTATGTAGCTAATAAGGCAAGTTATGAAGAAAGCAAAAAAATCTTACTTTTCGGTACCAAAAATTTGAAAATCGTCTCACGTCCAAACGCCGAGGAGCGACCGTCTGCAACTAACTTTATGTTGATTTGCCTTCTTAAAACGTCACCGCACCGTAAAAAAACATCCATAAAAAGGACAGGAACATTTTAAAAAGTTGAGTGGCTCAAGGTACATAGGGTGTCGAGGTACAGCAGCCTCCCCCACTTAATCAGGCTTATAATTATCATTGAGATCAAAATCAACTTGACAACATTACCATCTCCTTTAGCAACATTTTAATAAACTTGAACAACAAATTTGAGCAACAATAGAAAAAAAAGTTAAAAAGGTATTAGTCTGAGTCCCCGCACACCGCATTTTGGCACTCTGATAAAGTAGCCCAAAAAATTGTCAAAGTTGCCCTTAATGTCAATTTAACTTTCATCATTCATTTTTTGTCATTTTTTTTTTCGCGTACCCCCGAATCCAGCCTGCAGGCTCGTAGGGCGGTTATTGGATATCGGCATTTTCCACGGTCTCGTGGCTCATACAGACTACATACGTCTACACCCGTAACTTGCTCTGCAATTCCATGTTGCTTCTTCGCTCGCTCCGAATTTTTGACGGCGGCCTAATTCCCGTATCTGTTTTATACTCGCACATGACTTTCTTCACTGACTCACTAAACTTTATGCGTCTGGTCGACGTCACCAAGCCATTCACGGTATACCTACGCCTGTATCGATCTAAGAACTTCAAAAAATATATATTACCCTGCAATTATTTCTCTCGATAATGTTGAACAGACCGATCACTTTTCACTGTGTGAAAAATACACTAGTCCAAAAAATTAAAGGAACAGAAAGCTTCTTGAATTTTTTAAAGTGTTTTTTGAAGCATTTTATCTGTGTGAAAAATGGTCGTATCGAGATAAAAAAAAAAGCATTGTGAAGCTTCAAGTTTCTAATATTGAGATCTGTCAGCAAAAAAATTTTGTGAGCTACGGTTATCGCGCAATCGTGAGGAATAGCGCAAGAGAAAAAATGTCCAATTTTTTTTGTTTCTTTCCAAGGTTCCACGAGCTCAGGACATTTTTTTAGTTAAATTAATGGATAGGTCAGTTAGCTTGTTTATTCAGCTTCAATTTCGTTTTTTGTTAGTCTCTTTACGTCATTTTTTTTGCTGTGATATCCGACCTTGAATGAAAATGGATCCTTTTGTCTTTGATCATCGATATCTCAGCTTCGAAACAGCTTCGAAAACTTGAATACATTTCCTACAAAATTCTTTCATTGATTTTTGAGAATTTTTTTTTCGCTCTTAACATTGATATGAAAAAAGTACAAAAAATTGACGTTTTACGGCTTTTTAGTAAATCTACCACTACACTACAAGCGTTGATGGATAGACTAGGGTTGCCAGTTTTTTTTAGCTTGATGCATCTCCAATAGCCCTGTAAATTTGCGAATTAATCTGTCGCACTGTATTTCCGGACCGATTGATCAAAGTTTACAAAACAATTGAAGGTACAAGTCTATTGTTCCTAAACATCGTGTTATCATCATCAAAATGAAAAGACCAACTTTTCCCGACCTTTTTCACAACCTCGCACTAGTTGCTTATTAAATTTGAGAAAAAAATTCGAAAAATTTCCAATTTTTCATTTTATTTGTAAAACAATTCAGGAAACAATACTGACTCATTTCAGACACGATTTTGATTGTCAATTGTGAACCGCCGGCATTTGCGTTACCCAAATCGTACCATGTGGAGGTTGCACGGTCGGATTTACGCTTTTTGTGCACACGCACGTCTATGTGTCTGTCTGTCTATGTGTGTGCGTGTGTGTATGTGTGCGTGCGTGCACGCGCGCATCTGTGTAGTGCGGGTGTGATTTTTTTAAAGATATGAGACGCCGCGGTTCTTCAATTCCGCAGTATTTAACGACTCCAAACTCATTCCTTAAATTATGTGTGTTTGTTCGTGTGTGTGTCTATGTGTATTCAATACCGTGTGTTGCCGCCACTACTTCGAATCACTGTACTTAATCTTTCAGGCATATTACTGCAGCGTCGAATCCTCGATTGTGGAATCGTCTGCACAAATCGTACCGGTGCGCGTTCCAACGCAGCTGAATCCGGCAAACTAGGGTATTCCCGTCGCAATCGACGCCCCATGACGTCCCAAACGTGCTCGATGGGGTTGAGATCGGGGCTCAACGGTTGATGCCTCAACAACGTTATGACGTGCCTCTCAAAAAACCGCCTGGTCACGTTAGCTGTGTTAGGGCGAGCATTGTCTTGCATTAAAATGAACGGCCTCACATTTTGTCGTCGGGGCAGCACAATTGGCCTTAAAATTTGGTCAATGTAGCGCCTAGCATTGAGGGTTTGGCGGACAATCACCAGCGGAGTTCGCGATGACCGCGAAATCCCGGCCCAAACCATTACTGATCCCCCATTAAAGGTAGCAACAGGGTTAGTCAAGTTTTGTAAAAAAAAAGCTCTCCCCGACGACGCCAAACTTGGGGCCTTCTGTCATCGCTGTACAAACAAAACCAAGACTCATCAGTGAATAAAACATTACCCCATTGCCTCATATTCCGATGGAGATGTTAGCGACCGTACGCTAGACGAGCCCGGCAATGTCTGGCCGTCAACATTGGCGCACGGACGCTCGTCGTCGTCGCTGTTGTTGTTGTTGTTGTGTCGACGGTTTGGGAAATGCCGAGCAACGATGTTCACATGGACAAAAGGTTCTTGACGAACACGTCGAACGATTGCCCGATCATCTCGAGGAGTTGTTATACGACTTCGCCCCTGTCCCGACCTCGACCGTATCCACCGGTTTCTTGATAACGCGTATACGCAGGAGACACAACCGATGCGCTAACGCCCAATCTTTCACCGACATTCCGATAACTGTACCTCTCTCCAATAAGAGTCACTAGACGAGCGACTTCTTCCTCACTCAGATAAATGCCGCCTAGGCATTTTCGAAATGCCAAAACTGGCAAAATTCAATATGTCACCTAGGCAATACTTAAAATAAAAGTTAAAGTTTTAAAAACCTTTTGATGATTTTTTTGCCAAAACTTCGAGGAATTTTACCGAAAAGAAAAAAAAATGGTTTTGAAAAAAACTGTTAATGAATTTTTCCTTCCGAAAAAAATGAGGTTTGAAGAGAACTTTCTTTTGTAACCCTGATAACCTTCTCAGAAAATATCGAGAATTACTCGCATAAATGTTCTCAGGTAGAGTAGTGAATACAGCTTGGAGGTATCAACTTTTAATTAATAAAAATAACAATGAATGAAATTATGGTGAGCGAAGGGCGAATCGTATCTAAAATGAGACAGTGTTGCTTCCTGAAACGTTTCACAAATTTGAAAAAAATTGGAAATTTTTCGATTTTTTGTCTCAAATTTAACAAGCAAACAGAGCAAAGTTGTGAAAAACGTCGAAAAAAGCTGGTCTATTCATTTTGATGACGATTACACGATGTTTAGGAACAATAGAATTGTTCCTTCAATTGTTTGGTAAAATTTGATCAATCGGTCCGGAAAAACAGTGCGACAGATCAATTCGCAAATTTACAGGACTATTGGGGATACATCAAGCTAAAAAAAACCTGGCAACCCTAGTCTTTCCATCAACGCTTGTAGTGTAGTGGTAGATTCACTGAAAAGCCGTAAAACGTCAATTTTTTTTACTTTTTCATATCAATGTTAAGGGTGAAAAAAAAGTTCTCAAAAATCAATGAAATACTTTTGTAGGAAATGTATTCAAGTTTTCGAAGCTGCCCTTTAAATCCTTGTGTGATCATTGGTTGCTGAGATATCGATGATCAAAGACAAAAGGTTCCTTTTTCATTCGAGATCGGATGTCTCAGCAAAAAATTGACATAGAGAGACTAATAAAAAAACGAAATTAAAGCTGAATAAACAAGCTATCTGACGTATCTATTGATTTAACTGAAAACAAATTTCCTGAGGTCGTGGAACCTTGAAAAGAAACAAAAAAAATTTGGACATTTGTTTTTCTCGCGCTATCTCTCATGATTGTGCGATAACCGTAGCTCACAAAAAATGTTTGCCGACAGATCCCAAAACTAGAAACTTGAAGCTTTAAAATGTTTTTTTTTCATCTCGATACGATCATTTTTCACACAGATACAGCGCTTCAAAAAAGACTTAAAAATATGCAAGAATTTTTCTGTTCCGTTAATTTTTTGGACTAGTGTAAGATTCGCAAAGACGGATTTTTAAGGTTCCGTATTCGAGCAAAGAGCCCTTATATAACTTCGTGGTATCTGTCCTTCGCTCACTGCGTCAACATTTTGAGAAACTTTTATTCGGATTTTTCTCGGTGTGAAATGAGGGCTAATTTATGTTACGCACTCCCCATTGAGTTTCGGGACTTTCGCGAAATATTAAGCTTTAAAGTTAATATTTTTGCATAAAGCCCCCCCCCCCTCCCCCATTTTGTAACCGTTAATTTGGGAAAACTGAAAAATTATGTACTATCAATGAATCAGAACCTTCGACCGAAATTGTTTCTCTTAAGTTACATTGGTAAATTTAGGCGATATGGACAACCGAGTAATCGCTAACAAGGAGCATCACTTTGATGTCAACCTTCGATTTTGTTGAAACCCATCGTAGAGCATCAAAGACTATTCGATAGGTATTTTTTTTAATCGGCAGAATAACGGTTTCACTGGGTACACCAACCCCGTAGAGTGTAGTATATCAAAGGCTGGTTTCGTCTGCAAAAATGCAAAAATACGTCAATTTTAATTTTATCGCTCTTTCAAAGTGTTACCTGTTTAATTAATTTTGATCAGGGAAATATTTTCCTAGTGGGGTACAATGTGTCACAGGGCACTGTGATCCATATGCGATTTCTCGGAGGTTTGTAGCGGGTAAAAACCGATTTTTTTGTGTTGGGCCGTACTTTATATTGAGTTTCGTCAGGCCTAAAAGAAAGGGTCACAAAATATTATCAAAAATAAAAAGTTGATTGGAGCCTTGGAAAGTAAAAATTCGCTTGCCGGTAAAACGTCAAATATAACCTCACTTTCTGTAGCGGGTCGGATTTTCAGTCCTAATCAATAGTGCTATTATTTATTATGCACCCAGTGACTTGTTTTTTCCATTCATAGTTTAACCCTCAATTCGTGAACCTGGGTCATTTTCGTCCTGCCCAAAATCATTTTCTTCGCAGGTTGCTTAATATTTAATGAAGAGAAAATATATATATTAAGAATGCGAAAGAAAAAATCCCTATATTCCCTTGAGAAGTACGGCTTAAAGATTGACCATGAATTTTTTCAGATTTTTTTCGTTGACAACTGGTGGTTTGGTAGTGCAAAAACGAAAACGACCCAGGTTCACGGAATTAAGGTGCCTCAAATACCTTCACCGATTGAGAGTTAATTAATGATTATTTTCATCAATAATCAAATATTGTACTAGTGAGGTATAATGTGTCACCGAGTTGTGGGGCACAATGAGTCGATTCTCAATGTTGTTGGCTAATAAGATGACCATGACTTTGAGGTGTAAATTGCCGTTTTTTTTCTTTAGTCATCCAGGAAGAAGAAAATGACACGAAACCGCAGAAGAAAAACTACGAGGGGCACAATGGAGGAGAGCGAACTGAAAGAAGCGGCACTGCAACTAATCAAAGTATGAAAATATAGCAGAGTTCCATAGGCTCTTTGTACCCCACGTGCCGTAGTGTGGTGGGTACAGTGTGCCAAGTATGACACACTTATCTGACACATTGTACCCAACCAGTGGGATACAATAAGCCAATCCGCTATTTTTTTTTTTGATTCCATTAATTTCGTATTTTTTATATTTTTGCACAAGAAAATGGTTGCATTATTGTACGCACAAAGGTCTATAAAAATCGGTTCTGAACCTTTTTTTCTAATCAGACTTATTTGGTATGAGTAAAAATTCGTTAATAAAAAGTGACACATCTAAATCTCACAAATACCTTGGTATTTAATTCATTTTCAAAAATCCTTTGATGCACCTATCCCAATACACAAGTACCTACTTTTATACCTTGCTCTCGTACCACTAGAGTTTCGGGTCGAGACTTCTCGGAGCGAGATTTCCCGTGAAATTTGGCCTTACTCGAGACGAGGAAAAAGTGTCGAGAACTCGAGAAATCGCGTCTTGATTGTGCTTGTGCCGTCCCTACCATTGTCCCATGGTAGGGACGGCATGTCCCTACCACCTCTCTCTTAGGGTGCTTTTCCACCAGGCATGTGCGAGGTAGCTAAGCAGTGAGCGAGGAAAAAGTCCACCAATAGGATTGCTTCATTTTGCTTCACTGCGGTCGGCCCTTCATTGTCAAATACACAAAGTATATTCTTTAGTTAATTGTGTTATTAAAAAAAATATTTTCTGTTTATGTAAAGGACTACGAGTGGTTAAAAGTTCTACTTATTTATAGGAAGAAAGATGTACTATATGTAACTTTAATTTAAATATTGTTTTTATGACGATACTCCATGTATTGTTAGAGTATGCGTGTCGAGAGGACGAATAAGATATCGATTAAGAGATCCGAACTGAAGAACAATATTTATTAACAGGCTGAATATTATATTTGGATACAGAGGATGCGACTTGACACGACAGAGGCTCATACACAACTTACTGTCACGAGAAAAAGGTGACTGAGGCATCAACAGATTTTCGCGGCTTGCTATGTCTTACAGGTGTGGTTAATATCAACAACCCTATCACTATGGGTGCGAATTGTACATATCAGCAGTACTGTATGTAACTTTAATTCAAATATTGTTTTTATGACGATACTCCATGTATTGTTGGAGTATGCGCGTCGAGAGGACGAATAAGATATCGATTAAGAGATCCGAACTGAAGAACAATATTTATTAACAGGCTGAATATTATATTTAGATACAGAGGATGCGACTTGACACGACAGAGGCCCATACACAACTGACTGTCACGAGAAAAAGGTGACTGAGGCATCAACAGATTTTCGCGGCTTGCTATGTCTTACAGGTGTGGTTAATATCAACAACCCTATCACTATGGGTGCGAATTGTACATATCAGCAGTACTGTATGTAACTTTAATTTAAATATTGTTTTTATGACGATACTCCATGTATTGTTAGAGTATGCGCGTCGAGAGGACGAATAAGATATCGATTAAGAGATCCGAACTGAAGAACAATATTTATTAACAGGCTGAATATTATATTTGGATACAGAGGATGCGACTTGACACGACAGAGGCTTATACACAACTGACTGTCACGAGAAAAAGGTGACTGAGGCATCAAAGGATTTTCGCGGCTTGCTATGTCTTACTGGTGTGGTAAATATCAACAACCCTGTCACTATGGGTGCGAATTGTACATATCAGCAGTACTGTATGTAACTTTAATTTAAATATTGTTTTTATGACGATACTCCATGTATTGTTAGAGTATGCGCGTCGAGAGGACGAATAAGATATCGATTAAGAGATCCGAACTGAAGAACAATATTTATTAACAGGCTGAATATTATATTTGGATACAGAGGATGCGACTTGATACGACAGAGGCTCATACACAACTGACTGTCACGAGAAAAAGGTGACTGAGGCATCAACAGATTTTCGCGGCTTGCCTTACAGGTGTGGTTAATATCAACAACCCTATCACTATGGGTGCGAATTGTACATATCAGCAGTACTGTATGTAACTTTAATTTAAATATTGTTTTTATGACGATACTCCATGTATCTACTATTTGTTTGATTAAAAGACTGTACGATTAATGTTTTCACTTACCTCAGGAAGGAATCTAAGATAGATATTCAAAGTACTTATTTCTTAATAAAAATACAAATTAAAAGTTTTATACGGATATATTCAAAATTTAATATAGGTTGTTTGGTTAAAAAATGTGTAAGTAATGGAAATCCAAACAAGACTGAATAAATAATAAATGTTGATGATTATTAATACCCGTATGTTTTATTTTGCATTTAATAAATTAATTTTTTTTTAATGTCTCGAAAATTCGCGAGTGCCCGGGAATTCCCAGCCGAGAATTCTCGAGTCCCGAGAAAAAAAAGTCGAGAAATCACTACGTACCACTGATGCGGAAGGATATTAGGAATTTCACTTGCGTGAAATACTATTCGACGTTACAAATAAATTGCTCACAATTAACATAGAATTTTATTCTTCAATTGAGGATAACAAGTGACTAGCACTTAAAAATTACAAACCGTCCTCGTCACATCGTCGTCGGAATTCGCACAAGTATATCGAGAGCGCCAAGCGTTCTCTCGTATCTTCTCACAATTTATCTACTCTTTCGAAAGCATTCGTACACACACGCGCATACACACAGACACACGCTCCCAGCACTCACGGACGCGAACGACGCACGCTGCTTTTGGAATGTATAATTGTATAATCGATTAAATAAGGTATACAGAGGCTATAATCAAATTCCGCTCGCTCCCGTTACGTTTATAGCGTCGTCAATTATCAGTCGCGACGAGATCATCGTCCATTTTTTCCTTCGAAATGTCGCTTCGTTCACAAAACAGCACTAATCTATTATATTTACAGGCGTACTTAATTATAATTCACCCGAACGTGCTCTACGAGACGCGGGGACGGGGGACAAAGAATCGGGACATTTTGCCAGTTTCGTCGAAATATTCTTCTCTGAAACACGAAACTATAACGAAGACAAAATTTCATTAAACTAGCCGTAACGTTAATTATTTTAATAGTACGATTCTTTCATAATTTGTGTCGATCCTTCACGCGAGCATCATAGCTTTGAAAGTTTATCAAGAAAGTTCAAAGTTTCGATATACATACGTAGATATATATTTATATATATATAAGTATGTATATCGTAACTTTGAACTTTCTTGGGATTTATATATATATATATATAAACCAAAGTACGTGAGAACACTTTCAAAACTAAAGTACCCATCTACAAGCTACTATTCAATCTCTTGTTTAGGAACATTATTATTTACGAAGATACCACGTGGCTTTTTTGAGATCTCGACGGAACCCTCGGAGACTCCGCGCTATTTAAACTCAGGGCAGATGTACTACGTTTCGTTACGCATTCGGGACAAATGATAAAGAAATATCTTTTTACCGACATCAGAAGGCCAAGTTCAAGAAGAACTTTACAAATTCTTTCCTTTCGATTGGAGAAACATCGACAAATGATTTCACTGATAAGTAGGAACAGATGCTTGGACTTGAACGTACATATCGAGTTAAGACCAAATTCTAATAAATAATAACGAGCATCTTTCACGAGCATTAAAAAAAATCGTCCAATCCAGTACGAAACGGATGAGAAAACACCGACGGATGTTGGGACACGCGAAACTCGTCGAAAAATCGTCCACCCCTCGTCCGAAATTTATTGTCAATATCTCCGCCAAGTTCTCGCAAACGTTTTCCTCCACATACGAGTCCATGATGGGAGCCTCGAAACATGAATCGATCGGCTACTTGGACTATCGCGATCTCCATCCACATTTTCTTCGATGTGCATCGTTTTTTTTTATTCTACATAGGCGCAGGGTAAATCGCTCGTCGACGAATATCGGGCTATCATCGAAAGGGTCTCTGCGCACCCAACTGTACAATTTTCACGATGAAAAAGACGTTACTTTATCGATATAGTCTACGTTCCATTCGCCACGATTGCCAACCGCTTAGTTTTCATAACCCGACGACTATGCTAGAATCGAAGGAATTTTGTATTGTGCGTTGCTAAATTCAAATTCGCAAGTTGCAGCGAAATCCATCGCACGAGCCCGTCGATTCTCGTACGAATGTGGCCCAACGACGCGAATCATCGCGACGTCAACGTAGGAACTCTGGAGCCGCCCGTCGCAAGAACGAAACGCAAAAAAAAAAATGAAGACGAAAAATGTACTTTTCCATGCAGTGCCCGAGAACGTTCCTGACTCTTCATCTATCGTTGAGAGAAAACTTAAACATTTTCCGGACACGCGATAACGTGAGTGCGAGGTTCGTAGTTTTTGTTGTTGCTGTAAATACATGCCTATCAACGACGACCAGGGTATTGTGCTTCGTCTTTTTTGCATTAAGATCATTCGAAGAGTCTTCACAAGGCACTGATCGATTTCACGCTTCACGCTTTTATTTTTGCCAATTATGCATAAGTGGCTTATTTTTAGCATAAACTGCTTCAATTGGTCACCAGTAATGATATCCCGGCGGGGGAGGCTGCCATTTTTAATTAATTCCATAAGTTGTGGCGTTTTGAAGTTCCTGGAAACACGTGATAAGATAGGGCGTTTTCGAAAATTTCGACACTTATATTGGGGTTGGGGGTGGGGTATTTATAAAAGAAGCCTTCCTGAATACAATAATGAAAAAAATTACATTGGCCACTTCCCTCACTCCCCCTGTTCCAGTTGTAAATTCGTAAGAATTCACGATTTCAAAGACGAGACTGAAAATCGATCAAAATACGTCTACATTTTTTTCTAGCTATTGTTATAAAAGTGTGTATGGGTGTGTTTGGCTTTGTTTGGGTTGTAGTCGGCATTGTATTCGGAGAGGCTTTTTCTATGAATTTCCCCAATATCGGCGTTGAAATGTTGAAAAATGCCTTATCCTATCACGTGTTTCCGGAAACTTGAAAACCCCATAACTTATGGAATGAATAGGAAATGTCAGCCTCCCCCGACGTGATATCACTCACTATAATGGAATCGGCAACTTCATGGCGTAAAAAAAATGTTCTCATCGAAATTGGGGTGGTGCCCCACTTGTGCATAATTACCTTATTTTTTAATCAACGGCCCATCCATAGGATACGTCGATTTTCGAATTGAATTTGACGATCGTCGTAGGTACCTCATCCGAAATCCAACAACCGAATCATTGTGTCGGACTACTCGCTGATTCAGTGGAGACAGGCAAAGGAAGCAAAAGTAAAGAATACTTTTAACGGTTAAAAATAACTCTCGAGAAATTCTCTCTTATCTCGTCGCGTCTTAAATTGTACGGGAGTGAAGACTCTTTGAAAAAGACGCGATTACTTTCGCGAGAAACGTGACAAGGTAGTCAAAACAAAAACAAAAAAAAAAAGAAAACAAGAATAAGTGCTTTATCACAGATTTCAGATTGCGTTGCCCGGGAATTCATCTGAATTGTCGCATGTACGCACGCATACGCGCCCGGTACGAGTTTGTTTGGGTCAGGAAGAGAAAGGTGAAGCGGATGGAAATTGAAGGACTCCGAGGGCCTGCTGCGCGCATAATCGCATAAATTTGATTTCAGATCCTGGCAAGTTCCGCGCCGCCGCGTTATATAGCCACGAGCGTCTCGCGTTCACACACACACGAACATACAGGGGGTCTATTTTTTTTACCTAATGATAAAATACTCAAAAAAGGTTCTCCGGATTGAAAACAAATTATTTCGGCACAATTTGCGCTGGGCTACGAGGCAAAGACGATGGTCGTGTCAATTTTACTGGCGGCGTTCAGGTCACACGAAGGTCGCCATCGGTTCTCTAATGACATGTGTCACGCCGGAAATCCTACAGCCAAATTTTCCCCTAGACCTCCTAAGCTTTTATACTAGGATGGCACAAATTTAAGCTCTATTTTTTTTTACTTTTTCTCACCACCCAATTGTCTTCTTTAAAGAAAAAAAAAATTGTCACGTAAGCTGTGAGCGGTTAACAAATATTTGGAGGTCGTTCAAGCCACCCAAAAATTCAAATTTTCATTTAAAAAACGATTTTTTTTTCCTTCACTCATGAATTTTACGCTTTATAATTTTTTGATTAACGTCGCGAAAGCTCTAGCCGGTCAATGAATATATAGTGGTCGCTCAAGAGCCTCGAAATTTCCAATTTTTCTCTTAAATTTGACGCTTTGTAAAGTTTTCAAAACAATTAATCGTTTTTCTTTAGAAACAGATTTTTCCAATTCACCTCACACTACTAAACCAAGAATTATAATCTTTGTTATCATAAAATAATTCTGTCAAGTTCTTGCCTGTAAACAAAATTCTAGGTTTTATCAGGTTAGAAGTGTGAGGTAAATTGAAAAAATTCGTTTCTAAAGAAAAAAAGGATTAATTGTTTTGAAAATTGTACAAAGTGTTTAATTTATGAGTGAGAAGAAAAAAGAAAATTCGCGACAATTGGAAATTTCGAAGCTTCGACCACTAAATATTCATTGGCCGGCTAGAGTTTTCGCGAGCTTAATTTAAAAATTATGAAGCTCAAAATTCATGGGTGAGAAGTGGACGAAAAAAAATCCATTTTTTAATGAAAATTTGAATTTTTGGGAGGCTTCAGCGACCTCTAAATATTTTTTAACCGCTCGCCGCTTTCGCGACAATTTTTTTTCTTTAAAGTAGACAACTGGATGGTGAGAAAGAGGGAAAAAAATAGAGCTCAAATTTGTGCCATCCGACTATGTACAATTGGTGCTTTTTCCTACTGCTCGCTAATCTCATTGGAGTTTAATTCTCAAAATCGAAAATAGGCGAGCCAATTTTTGTATAAATTTTACTTATGTAAAAAAGCTTACATAGACGAAGTTTTCAGGCAATGGTAATGTCGCTGCGCATAGAACAATTCAGGAAAAGTAGTGGTCTCGCGAATGCCGATTTTCACCTGCAGCATTTACGGATTGTCAGAACTTTAGCTTTTTCGTGATTGTTTTAGGAAACAAAGCGCCCATGATTTTTTTTTAACAATAACGAACTACCCATGATGTTTTTCTTTCAACAATTTTTTTTAACAATAATCCTCTACGGTCTGGTATTTTTTTTTTTTCAATAAAAACATAGTGCAGCGATTACTCATCTTGTTTAAAGTACAGCGTTAGCTTTAGCGTCCGTTGGACAGTTGCCAACACGATACGTGCAAAAGTTTATAACTTTGGTATAAAGAATCTCGAGATAGAAACGATAACTCTCTTTGAAACTCCGCGAACAGTTGGAAACTACATTTTCTTTCATCCACTATAAATTGCAATAAATTCAACCGGGATAGGCATTGGCAAAAAAAATTGTCCCCAGATTGAAAATTGCCGGAGTAATGGCACTTGAGAGCTGTCATAACTGCTACCGGTTCAGCGAATATAGCTCGCAATCACTGGAATCGTGCCACGTGAAGATTGCCGGATCGATATCCGAGTAAACAGCCTGCGTGTACGCAATCAAATTGCCTTCCTGTTTTTCTCATTGTACCAAAAACAGTCTATCAGAAATGCCCCCAGAGCGGACGCATTTATGGTGCTGTAGTTTGCATGTTTGGAATGCAACGAAAAGTTTTCTTGATTTTATTCATTTCTTCAATGTCATTATTATCGAATATATTTATGGGCAGCTTTAGGTTATAGATTTTTTAGGAGGATCCTCGTAAATGTTTCAGTAATTTTTGTAGTCTAAATGTGCCGACGAAAAATCGGCAATACGAAGAAAATATATTGTCGTTGCAGTCCAACGATGCAAACTTCAATACCATGCGCATTTAGCCTCAGTCTTTTAGACACAGTTAGCCTCTCCACGTTGCCAAGCCGGCTGTGCGCCCAATGTTGCGGTGCTACGGTACTGAGCAAGCCTCACTACAACAAGCGCCACAACTCTATCAATTTTCAGGCTGGAGACCAATTTTTCATCCCGACGTGGTCTTTACGAGCTTACGATTGTTCGCCCTTTAAGAAGTAGAGCTGCACATTCAAGGAGGGGATCTTTAGGCGAGGGAAAAATTTGCTGATTTTCATGATTTTTTTTAAAAGAAAGATTTCTTCGAGATTTTTTAGGCTTTTGGCTGCATAGTATTTTTTGGAATTGAAAATGGTTTGAAAACTATATGTCTGTTGAGGTAGGCTGGGTATAGGGGTCTGAGTTAGCTGGATGTGACACGAAACTAACGCTACCCCCACTCCACTGTCACTGTGTTATAGTAGAGTGGGGAGAACTGCGACATGCTGAATGCCTGTGTTCGGTTGGAAAATGCCCTCTCCTCACCCAATTTAAATCTTGTTATCAATTTTAAATATTACATTACCTCAATGTATCCATATATTTTGAAAAATAATAATCACCAACTCATATTATTTACATGTACCTGTTTTTTATTACCCAAAAATTCCGATTACATTTTTAATGCCATGAAATAGTTACACTTTGTGTAATATCTGTATATTTTTTATTATTAATCTTTGAAAATGGCGGAGGTACGGCACGGTCTTCTAAACTGCATTTTCAAAACTGGCGTGACGCTAAAAAACTAATCTACTGACTCTGACACAATTTGGTATAAATCTTTCTAATCTTATTGTTTCAAACACGACCCTAAATATTTTTGAAAATAAAAAAAGTATTTTTTATTGCAATATGTAGCCATTTTTAATCGATTTCCAATATTTCTCACCTTTTCTTGTTTCATATTCTGCGTATGAAAGTTAATGAAATAAAAAGCTTCCTTGGTTTTTTTAGATCAATCCCGCCGACACTATGTGTCACGCCGGCTGACAACATTCGCCGCAATTCGTTTAGAAGACCGTGCCACACCTCTGCCATTTTTAAAGATTAATAAAGAAAATACCACATAACAGCCAAAAGTAGTAAAAAAAACACCCTAAGTCCGAAAAATACTGATGAAATCTTTCTTTAAAACAAAATCATGAAAATCATCCATTTTTTCCTCTCCTGAAGGTATCTCCCCCCTTAAGTGTGACCTGAACACGTCCACCAGCAAAGTTCTTCTGGAAACCGAACGACTTTCATTCAGAAATACTTCCATCGGAAGTGTCATTCTGGTCGTATTTCATCATTTCGTTCAAAACGAGACACCCCGTGTATATATATGCAGACGTAGGCACACATGCACGAATACGGATTGTCGATGAGGAGCACGCGTGTCCTCATGCCCCCGCAATACATAATCTCGCTTCCGTTCGCCCGTACAAATTAATTAGAATCTTGCGTGTGAAGCGTGCCAAAGCACGGGTACGAAGAGCGGTATCGGCATTGCCGTCGATACGGTACGTGTGTACGCTAGCTATAACGCACGTACATCTATATGGAGGTGGTGATGTCTTCGGTGGATGTCCCATCCAAAGTATATAAGTATCCCGTGCGCGAACTCCAGCCTCGGAGCACGGCTAATCTCAAAGTGGCGCATCACAGTGTCCTTTGATCCGGCGTTCTGCAGAAAAATCTTTTTTTTTTCTTTCACTACAAAAGTTCCTGACTTTCTTCTTGGCTGTCTTTCGACGTCTCTGACGTTCTATCGTTGCCAGGGTGAAAACCTTCTCACCCGAGTGTGAAGGAACACCGTTGTTACTTTGACCCCCATCGCGAAGTACACTATGGCCTCGTATCGCGTGAAAAAATCGCCACAACGAGAACGCACGATGGCAGCGGGATGAACACGTTTTTTTAAAACTTTTTTTCGTCGATTGTAACACATCTGAATATATTTCAAGATATTTTGTCCTTCAACGATTGATGTAGACCGTACTGCTCAGTACGACTACGTCCTTCCTCCTACCGGGTTCGTCACGTCCTCCGAAGAGGAGGGCGCACAGGAGATGTCATATGCTTAACGAGGGCCTCTTCTTGCGGTCCTTGGTCGTGTTTTTGCCGAATATGGTGCCGAGTACCCGCGAGACCGAGTGAACACCCAGTTTTCTACGTATCGGCAGTGCTCGCAACAGCTGGACCGATCTCGCTTCCCTCAGCAACGCCTGAAAAGCGAGGGCTGCACCGGCTGGACTCTCCGCTGCACTCACCTCGTAAAATTGACAGCCATGAGCAAGTGACAACTGCTGACCCTCGTCCACGCAAACCTCACTGGAATCAGAAAAAAAACGTCGCGGATTAAACCTCAATTGCACCACTGACAAATTGATGAATCTCGATGAGGTGGCGACCGGAAGGAAAAAAGGAGAAAAAGCGGACGGACTTTTAGGGGCCGAAGGATGCCCGGTTTCCAACAACGACAAAAAGGCCTGTCCGTTTTTAGGATTAGGAATGGAATGTATGTAACGCTCTCGCTCGATATGATATAAAAAACTATTCAGTGTCTACTCCGAAGTATTAGGATGATGGATAAGTAATGGTTGTTTTCCAACAGATGACGTTACCAGAACTGCGTGTGTGTAGTGTAAGATGGTAACTCGAGTCGACATTTTCAGCCTATTTTAAAGGCCTTCGATCCTATGTCAGCCTCACTTGAGTCTGTTTACTGCTAGAAGTCCTACTATGGGCTCCTAACATGCTCTTTTTTGGCTGCTTACCTCCTGCGTAGGCCCTTATACTCCTACCTAACCTAGCTGAAGTCGTTGCAGCTCCTCTTTTGCTGCTAGAAGTCCTACTATGGCTCCTAACAAGCTCTTCCTTTGCTGCTTACCTCTTGCATAGGCCCTTATACTCGTAGCTAACCTAGTTGAAGTCGTTGCAGCTCCTCTTTTGATTGTGTTTGGGCCTATCGCCCATTTGGCTGTTTCGACGAAACGAGGGTGAGGATAGTCGCATTCGAAAGAGGGGGCCTGATAGTTTTCAGTAACCATCATGTGTTGGACTAGGTAGGACCGCGCGTTCGACGTAGAGGCATACATTTCCAATGGCTTTTCCATTATCTCCACCCAGCGAACCTTTCGCATTCGCTTCAAACTTGCCCCGGCAGCTCCAGCAACTCTCTAAAGTGGAAGAAATGGATTTTGGGCAAACAGTTAGAATATTTTTTATAAGAATTGCCCTCACGTATGCATGTATATACGCGGATCCCTATAGCAGGCACGCATCCATACGTATAGGTACTAGTATACGTGTGTTGGTGTATGCTCAGGCGTGTATGTCTGCGGGTATATACGTGTGTCTACGCATGCGCGTATTCAGGCAAATGTATCTCTATATGCGTAATAGAGTGTATGCGTGTGCGTGTATATGTGTGCCAATCGATGTCCTCCTTAGCGCCTGCAAGTGGAGAAAAGGGAAATTTGTTCCCGTTCTAGGCCCTAAGTAGGAGCTCATTTTACATTGAATGAGAAACTACTTTGCGGCCTTCATCTCCTACCACTGTGAGGATCTGGAGGGGTAAAATAGGCTGAAAATGTCGACTCGGGAAGGCATCTATAAAGAAGTAGGGGAGGCTGGTTTGACAGCACTACTTTGTATTAAAAAAATCTGCAGCTGAAGTACACCGAATTTTTGTTGAGATTCACGGCGATCATGCCCTGTCGGAATCAACATGGAGGGATTAGTTTAGACGCTTCAAAAATAATGATTTTGAGTTGTTGAATTGGTAATTGGTATTACTTCACCAAGACTCATGTCAGACGTTAGCTGAACTTGCAGAATCATTAGGAGTTGATCACACAACAGTTTCGAAACGTTTCAAAGCATTAGGAATGATTTTTTAAAATGAAGCTTCAATTACCTCGAAAAAAAACAGCGAGAACTTATTTGACATCCCAATACATCGGAGGTTCAGTGAGAATTTACGATTTCAGAATAGCGATTGGTGTAGTATAATTTTTCGTGCCAGCATGCTGGAGAGTAAGGCGACGAAAAATAAAACTGCTGTCTCGCTGATGTTGATGCGGGAACATTAAGTACCCCAGAAGTCGACTTGTACTCTAAATGGTCGATGGTGACGGTGATTGAACGAGGTGCGAGGAGAGGATGGCATTAGTGGGCAGGATAAAGAGAGGAAAGGGCGAAGGGGGAAACGACGCGGGTCTCGGGGTAGCCCACCAAGGATTCCCCCTACTCACCCTTGCGATATTTATGGATGCAATTAAATTCACGGGACACGTGATATTCGCGAGTCGCGCAAGGCAATCGACCCTAAACGCGTAGGAGGCCTGCTGCTCATACACCTCCCTCTTGCTCGCGAGCAACTTTGCTCACTCGAGGGAATACCGGGTTTCGCGGGAGAGAGAGAAAGAGAAAGAGAGAATCGGTATATGCGTTTCTTGCTAGCAACCACGCGAAGAAGCAACACATCCTGAAGTTCTTGTATGAATCCATACCGTTGAAACAGAAGAGTCCGCAAACCGACGAGGTGGCGGAGGGGCAAAGTGAGAAAAGAGGAGACGTGGACTTGGGACCCACCACCGATATATGCACAGTGACCGTTAACCCGTCCCTCTTTATTTTATACACGGCATTCCGTACTTTACGAGGGATTGCGTTAGATTCTCGAGGATCTGCGACCCAAGGAGAGACGGCGAAAGAGAAGGCTGTGCACTCCCGCACTTTGCTCCCCCTATGCCCCACGCAGACGGACTATGTACCGGAGATGATCTTCCTTCAACTTGGATGGCACGTCCATCAGGTACACTTCCATACACGTATCTACTTTGATACTGAGACGCTGCTTTGTATTCGTTGCACGCGTCGTTGTGTTCACCATGAATGTAGCCAAAAGCGGTAGAGCTTTGCAGAAGAAAATCAAGAAAAGTTGATTTTCAGTGACGTTTTTTCAAGCAATGTGAAAAGTGTATAACGTACCATATGTGTACGAAAGAGGTAGCTGCTAATTCGTCAAAGATCCAAACTCCATTGCATGTAGGGCTGTGGGTGGTATCGAAGGGTTCGTAAAGTGTCGCCACCTTTTCAGCACCATGCTGTAATTGATTGAAAACGTTGATGGAAGGGTGGCGTGAGTTCGAAAGTAAAGAGTTTGGATAGCCTAGACACTAGAACAACGGCGGTTTCATCTGATATTCCAACAATCTTGATCTCGGAGTTCGCATTCAATTAATTATATAAGAACCATGGGCACACACCCTACTGCCTGTTCTAAAAACGGTTAGACGTCGCAGTTCTTATTTTTTACGAGCATGGCCAATTAAATAGCCGAACACAGTTACGAAATAAAACGGAAACTTATGGTATGCCGACGAGAAACGCGAGGATGTTCTGACTCTAATAATAAAGGGCCGTGCTGGATCCATTCAAATGCTGATGTTACGTGGACATTCACATTGTGGCCAGGTTTAACATTATTTTTGTGTTGTGCAATCGGGCCGCAGAACCTGAAATCGAATCCCAGTGTACGTATACTTTGTCCCTCTTTCCTGGGATGCGATCCCTCTGTAGTCACTGGTTCTTCAGTTACATGATATCCCGTTTCTGATTCATGTAAAAATCGCCATGAAAATGTGTCTCTTAATTAATATTACGTTATCGCGTAAGAGATAGTTACCGCGAATAACATGGGTATAACAGAGTTGAGTATCGTTCCAACGGGGCTCCAACGTATAATCAGGTCTGTAAATACCAGAGACATCTCAGTCTACCTCTAGAATATCTAGCGGCTTGCGGCTCATTAAGGCGGGACGGGTCATTCACACATCAAGCAGGGTATTTATCGTGCTTGTTTATATTGTGCACATAACAATTGATCTTATTATCTTTAGTTTTCCTGGTCAGTGGTCTTAAGGGGGGAGGTACCTTTAGGCGTGGAAAAAATTGCTGATTTTCATAATTTTTTTTAAGGAAAGGTTGCTTCACAATTTTTTAGACTTCGCGTGTGTTTTATTACTACTTTTGGCTGGTACACGGTATTTTTTAAATTAACCTTTACAAATGGAGTAGGTATGGCACGGTCTTCTAAACTGCATTTTCAAAAGTGGCCTGACGTATAGTTAAACAACTAATGGACCGATTGTGATGAAATTATATAAACCTCACTGTCTAAAACATGACTCTAAATGTTTTTTAAAATAAAAAAAGTGTTTTTTTTTTGTAGCAAAATGTAGCCGTTTTTTCGGAAAATTCAATCTTTCTGTTTCAAAACATACCATTTCATCGATTTTTAACATTTCACACTTTTTTTGGTTCATATTCTGCGTATGAGTGTTGATGAAAGAAAAATCTTAGTTGATTTTTTTTCAGATTAATCCCGCCGACGCTACGTGTCACGCTGTCTGACAACATCCACCGCAACCCGTTCAGAAGACCGTGCCATGCCTCCGCCATTTTTAAAGTTTAATAAAGACAATACTATAGAATAGCCAAAAATGTAGTAATAAAACATACTCTAAGTCTCAAAAATTGTACAGAAATCTTGCCATAAAAAAATCATGAAAATCAGAAAATTTTTCTTCCTCCAAAGGTCCCCCCTGAAAGAACTCATACCATTTTTCGACTCGATGTTTAAACAATCCCGTCACTAGACATTGAACATCTAAAAGTATGACCTAAAGTTATGGACACAAAATAATGGCCTACTCTTCAATGACTGATGATGGAATATTGATATTTGCAGACGTAAAATCGTCTAGCAGTACCTCTCAATTAACGCAAACTCGCAAACATTTCTAAACTACAGGGTGCGCCAGAGAAACTTACTTATTTGAAAAAATTCCCGCGCGGTGAGTTGGGCGGGTAGAGGGGCGAGAGGGGGCGCATCTGGAGGGGAAAGTTCCCAAGTTTGTTTCTCCCTCCAGTCAGTTGCCATCATGCTCTGGTCTAGAGAGCAGCGGGCCTTCGCAGTCGAGAGCTTCTTTTCTAACGGTCGCTCACTTGTCGCTACGCAACGTGCCTTCCGCGCTCGCTTTGAAATTCCTCCTCACAGACTCGTTCTTGGCCGTAATTCGATTCTGTCGTGGGTTAACTCATTTCGGGAGTGTGGAAGTGTCGCTAAACCCAGAAATGGACTTCAACGGACCATCAGAACTCCGGAAAATGTCGAAAGAGTGAGGCAGTCAGTTGTGCGTTCTCCCCGGCGTTCGGCTCGCAAACACGCAGCTGCTATGGGAATTTCTGACACCACTGTTCGACGAATTCTCCGTGAAGACCTTCAATTTCATCCCTATAAATTGGCTGTTGTGCAAGAATTAACTGAACGCGATTTTGTTGCCCGTCAAAATGCATGTGAAATGCTGGTTGACAACCTGCCTGAAGACGCGGTCGTTTTTTTCAATGACGAGGCTCACTTCCACATTTCCGGCTGCGTCAACAAGCAAAACATGCGTTATTGGTGTGGTGTAAATCCACGTGAGCTTCACCAGAAGCCACTTAATTGTGAGCGAGTTACTGTCTGGTGTGCGATGTCGGTAATGGGAATAATTGGTCCTTATTTTTTTGAAGAAAACGAACGCGCAGTTACCGTGAATGGAGCTCGTTACAGGAACATGATCGAGGAATTTTTTCTTCCAAGACTCGAAGAAATGAACGTTAGGAACGTGTGGTTTCAGCAAGATGGAGCCACAGCACACACAGCACGAGACTCAATGAATTTGTTGCGACAACATTTCCCCGACCGCCTCATCTCTCTCAGAGGCGATCTCCAATGGCCGGCACGCTCTCCAGATTTGACTCCATGCGATTTCTTTTTATGGGGTTATTTGAAATCTCTGGTTTATGTCGATCGACCACGGACCATAGCACACCTCAAGAACAACATTCGCGACGCCATTGCCAACATACCGATTGATATGCTGCAAAGAGTGGATACGAATTTCAAAAATCGACTTCATCAGTGTATGCGCAATGAGGGTCGCCATTTATCCGATGTCATTTTCAAGACGGCATGAAAAAAAAATTGGGATATTGTATTCTCAAATAAAAAAAATTTTAAACAATAATTGAAGTACTTTTGTTTTTATTGACCTTTCAAATAAGTAAGTTTCTCTGGCGCACCCTGTAGATGAAGTTTTGCAGAATATCACGCTGTCGATCGTAATCCCAAGGATCCATTAAGAGAGATCATCAGTCTAGAGAACGCGACAGGTCAATTAAAAAAAAATTGATACCCAGCTGATAGAATGACAATTCCATTCTATCAACTGGGCATGCATAAAAAATTGTCAAAATTCACCTTTTTCCGGGCTCAAGACTGGTAGTCCACCCTCAACCAAGAATCCATCTCTATATGATTGATTTACACGAGACAACCTCTCTCTCGCAGTGAATGAGATAACTGGAAAAAGCTTGATAGTACGGTAAAATGATGATTTTGCTGAATATTTCGGGTAGAACGCTATTTTTTCATTTCGTGGGGGGATCGGCTATGAGTGTGAAACTCAGTTTCCGGACCTTAAGGGTGATAGAACGGCCGCCATCTTGGAATTAAGGGGGTGATTAGTTTTTTAATTTATCTTAGTAACCGTGAGGCTGACAAAAAATTTGTAGAGAGCTTTTTTTTAGTGGATTCAAGTATCCATAACGTTATTTCATAACTTTTTGCGTCAATGTCAATAATAAAAAAGTTATGAATAAATAAATATGAAATATTAGGGGATGAAAAACTTTGAGGCAAGATTATTAATTAATTTGATACCTGACAATTAAAATGCTTCTTACCTTTTTATAGAGAATTTTGTTATAAAAAATTCAACCTATCGTCTTCTAAACCTTCTAAATTTCTAAATTTAAGATTATTATTATTTACTTTTATGAATAAATAAAAGAAGAAAGGAGCTTAAATTCATTTCTTTTGAATTAAATGAAGAAGAAAGAATAGAATTAAATAACCATTAGAATCAAGAAAAACAAACCGAATGAAAAAATGGAATAGGTCAAATTGTTTATGACGAAGTGCTCTATAAAAAGGGTAAGAAGCATTTTTATTGTCAGATTTCAAATTAATCAATAATCTCGCCTCAAAGTCTTTTTCCCCTAATTTTCCCATCTTTTTTGTTAATAACTTTTTTATTATCAACTTTAGCGCAAAAAGTTATAAGAAAAAGTTATGGAAAATTGTATCAACTATGAAAATGCTCTCTACAATTTTTTTGTCAACCTCGCGGTTACGTAGATAAATAAAAAAACTAATCCACCCTTAATTTCAAGATAGCGGCAGTTCCAACACCCTTAACGTCCCGGAAACTGAGTTTTACACTCATGGCCCTACGAAATAAAAAAAAACAGCGTTCTACCCAACATTTTCACGAGGCCTTTTTTGTAGCACCATTCGACCATGCTATTATGATATAACCGAACAATCGAGAAACGATCGATTATACGTGTCCGCTAAAGCATCATCGCAAATCATCGTACAAACGGCAACGACACATGGCCAATTAATAAAACAAGAAAGGATGAATTGAGCGCGCAACGGAGAGAGAGCGAGAGATAAATGGGTAGATGCTCGGATCAGCTCGACGTCGTCGTATATATTTTATGATATAATATAGACCCAGCTCCCTGTTCGGTCGTCTCTCTCTTGCACTCCAGAAGGTGCTCCCCGTACTACCTACATTCCACATCGTTCATCTCTGCGAGCGTTCACGATCGAGTGAACGAAGAGCGTTAGTCTTGGGGACTCTGTTCGCATGTTATTCCGCTCGTTGATATATATGTATGCACATATTATTAATATATATCGGCTAACTATGCTGTATCGTTGTATTGGTAACGTTCGGTGGCGGCGGCGACGGCAGCTTGCGGATGCCGCATGCCAGCCATCGGTAGTCCCTCCGGTCGCCTTAATGGAGTTCATAAAGATTAGAAGCTCGCCACACCGCTGTGGCTAAACTGCCAGCTCGGTTTGTCTGTGTGAGTGCCCCCTAGTGGAACGAGTTATATACCGCGGCTTTCCGCTCTCCGCCATCACCACCGTTCTCACTTGATCCATGCGGCTGTAACGAGAATGGACTTTACGCACACCATTGCCGTGCGCGTATCCAAGTCCGCGCCTGCAGCCAAAGTCTATGCGAATGGGTGCGTACGCTTGCGTCTTTGATCGCACGCGGAAAGCGCGCACAGACACGGAAAGTATCCGGCCACAGGCACACATAGAAAGACTCGGCAACCTTCGACGGAGAACACGCGTTATATATCCGGCGTAAATCGCGCATTAATAAACTTATCGCTGGTCGGCGATCTTGAAATTTCAACGCGGTCAAACGGCGGGCGCCAATAACCCCAGCTATACGTGAACGAACGAGTCACGAGCAACATCTCGCGCGAAACTTAAAAGTTTTATCGACCGGAAACTGGTTGTGACAGCAAGCAGCAGGGCATTCAAAGATCCAGCCTATATTTATTCCCTCGTACTCTACCCACCGCTGAATCTGCTTCCGTCCCCGCATCATTCCAATCTCTTCCCGTGTCCTTCGCCGCGTGTTCTTACACTTCGCTTTATTCCCCTTCATTCTACATGTCGTCAAAATAACGTCAGCCCGATATTGACTTTCGGAGCTGTTTTTTTGTTGGTGTTTTCGTCGGAAAACTTTGTATCGGAGATCCCGATTAGCATGTGTTCGGTTTCAACCTTGCTGACGCTCTAATTGGCTGATGTGCTCGTTTCGATGCACATGCACTCGCGCATTCCGAGCTTATACCTGCATTATGAAAACACGAGGCACCGTATATCTTTCGTGGAAAGCAGTAGCAAGAATTTTGGCTCAATTAACGAGTAATGTGAATTTTTGAACCTGCTTGAGTGCTCGGTCAACGATATTGTACATATACGTTTATTTTTGTATAGCTTTGACGATTCAATATCGTTCTGGAGGCCAGAAATGATGTTTCGCGACCGGTGGTAAACGAAATTTGGACCGCACGTCTTGCAAAGATTCGATAGCAACAAAAATACCCGCTGAACACCATACTGAACCAGGTTGTTCATCAGAATAAAGAACGCAGAATAACGTAACGTATTACAAATTCACTATTTCTAATTTAACGGGGTCATCCCATGTAACAGCAATTTTTTCCGCTTTTTTGGAATTTTTTTTATGAACCATTAAAACACTATCTTTGAATGTTTACCACACATTTATTAACATTTTTACAGACCCTCAAAATTGTATCAAACAAAGTAACGAGTTGAATCGACTTTCCACCGGTCGGAATTTCAATTTGTAGACCTGAGGCTATCGCAGAAACTACAGTTAAGTACAAATATCGGAAATTGAATTTATGGCACGCTCAAAGATAAGTTCCAAGTTGTCATTTTTTTTACCTTTTCAGCTTAAAAAAATATGGCAGATAGAAATATTCTAGTTCAGGTGAAAACTACAGATCTGCTGACTACACCATAAAAATTTGGGCCAAATCCGTTCAATAGTTTTTGAGATATCATGGAACCAATTGGAAAAATACAATCTGAGAAAAACGCGTTTAAAAGTTCAAGTGCGATTTACACAAAGAAAATGTTGACCCACCATCAGTCTGCTATGCCGGGGCCAGTGATGGGCATTACTAAATTACATTGTAATTTGATTATTAATCTGGTTACAAAGTAATTCAATTACAGAGTAATGTCATCGAATTGCATTGCATTACGTTGTAATTAAATTACTCAGTACATGTCATGTAATCTGTTATAATGTATTTAATTACAAAGTAATCTGATTAGAATGTATTCAAATACTTTGTAATCTAATTGCGTTGTTATTTTTCATGGCATAATATAGGAGAAAATATCATCTTAACCTTCAAAGTTGGAACAAGCGTGGCATCCGCGCGACTGTCAACTTCAGAAACACACAACTTTTGTGCCGGGTAGACACGCAAACAGCGCACACGACTGTAACATGCAATTACACGCATTACCACATGTAAGGTCCAGTCGCACTCGTGAACTGCAAGAACTGTAACTCGGATTTTTGTAACACGCACAATTACATTATTTGAATTAATATGTAATCGACTGATTTGTATGAGATTAGCTTTCAATTAAATTACACAGTAATTAATTACACTTGGTATTTATGGTAACTAGTTACTTCAGTAATCTGTTACAAAGTATCTCAATTATCAATTACCGTAGTAACGGTAATGTTTAATTGTTAATTTAATTACTTTTTTCCCATCCCTGGCCGGAGCCATATAACACGGACATATTTTTTGCAATTTGTGCAAAAACATTTTCTCCGATTTTTCGCACCTGTCACATAGGATGACCGCCTCAATGACTTCGTCTGCACATGTTCGTGTGAAGTGGCCGAAGCTCATGACCAAGTGCCACGCGACTTCGGAATGCGGAAGCATTTTTCGCGAGCCTTCAATCACCGATGTGTTTGTCCCCGATTTTCTGCGACTAAACGATTTTCGGACACCATCTTTTAATACTTGTCCTCGGATCTTCTCTCGCTATACGATTTTATACGGCATTTTTTAAATATTTTTACTTCCCCATTTATTTGTCACGACTTGGATGTTTCACGCAAATAAGAGTGTTCGATAAACAAGCTCGTGATTCGAATTATAAGGGGAGCGGCGTGAGGATGTAGACACGGCTTTAACATCTTGCTTGGCGTGGTCTCGACAAGCAAATGGACTGAACGTGCCGCGTCTTTTCTTTCTTCCTTATTCTTTTCATCTCCGCATTCCTTATTTGTTGCCATCCTCCTCGTTCGCGATGTCTCCAATCGAAAATTGCGGACGTTCGAGCCATGAGACCCCTCTGCGGCGCCTCGCTCGGTTCTTCTTTCATCCTGTACTTCATACTGTCTTTTTTTATCCTTCGGTTTTTTTTTGTTGTTTCTCGCACTATAGTTTATGCCACACTCACGGGCGGACGGCTCGCATCGTTTCACACGGATAACGCGTATGTGTCGAGCAAGAGCGACCGAAACAGCAGCGACAGCAGATCTTGGCGAACATACTTTAGTAAACTGTCGAGAGCTGTCCGGCTCACTGACTTTATGAAGCGGTTCTCGCTACCGTATAACTTGAGCAAAAAATGATGCTGCCTCTGGGTGTCACAGATCCGCTGTCCCGGTAAAACATTTCAACACGTATTATAGATACGACGCCATTTCCATTTTCTATTGCGTACGTTAGGTCCTGACAGTCGATCAATGAAGACATTTATCTTTGGAACTGATGTTCAACTAATGGAATATTCTTCGTCTCTAAAATCCGAAACTGTACTCGAAAACCTCAAATTGTCCCGCGAGCCAAATCCACTCAGTCGTTTATCTTCATTCCAACATTCTGGACCAGTCCTCACGTCAGCCCGAACATTTCCCGTCGCTTCCTCTTATCAGCGAAGACAAATTTTTGCTTTGAACTTGGCTTTCCTAAGACGGCTGGAATGACGATGTCAACTGGTGATGACAAACGCGACGAATTGTTTGTTGAAGAAATTACGAGGCCCTGCTCCGATAAGTGATTACGTATAAATAGTTTTATATCCTGTTCCATACGGGGGTGAGTGTCGGTCTTGATATTATCGCAAATAGGCGTTTTACTTGAACAACAATGACACGCCATATTTAGCGAGCCCTCACACGACTATGCAAAATTGTGTCGACTATTGCATTCTTTAAAGGGGAGGTACCTTTAGGTGAGGACAAAATTTGCTGATTTTCATGATTTTTTTAGAAGAAACATTTCCACATCATTTCTGGGACTTGGGGTATGTTTTATTACTACTTTTAACTGTTACATGGTATTTTTTCATTTATTATTAATCATTAAAAAATGTCGGAGGCATGACATGGTCTTCTAAACTGACGTGACGCATAGCTAAAACTAATCGACCAATTCTGATGACATTTGGTGTACATTTTTCTAACGTTATTGTCTAAAACATGAACCTAAATGTTCTTGAAAATAAGAAGAAAAAAAAGTATTTTTGATTGCGAAATGTAGCCTTTTTTCGGGAAAATTCAATCTGTTTATTTCAAAGCGTACCTCGATATCGACTTTCACACTTTCTTCACTCTTGGTTTATACTCTGTATGCGAATGTTAATGACAAAAAAAATCTTCGTTGGTTTTTTTTTTCAGATTTTTGTTCATTCCGCAAAAAAAAGATCAGCCATTTTTCCTCGCCTAAAGGTACCGCCCCCTTAATTAGTCGGCACGTGTCCACCCGGCAGGGCATACGAATGTCTCTACGTGTTACTAAATATACACGAGGGGGATTATGAACGCGTTTGTTTGCCGTCTGTTCAAGTATCTTAAGGAGGAATTCCATTGCCTTCAGCCGATACGCCTATTTATGGTGACAGCGTATCGAGATAGAAAATAAAAGTGAAAAGTACGAAAAGAGGTCGTGAAAGCAGCGACGCGTTGACGTAAATCGGCTGCATAAGGACCAGAGTCACTCGGAGGATTTCGATAGTAAGAGAGACAAAAAAAAAGCCTTTTTTCAGCGGCGAATCGCACCGACACTTCGCAACTTCATTTCTGGGCCATTTTGGTATATCATGCTTCCGGACGTCCTCAGTCTCGAATCGTTCGATTTTGTTTCGATATAGCCACAGAAACTTGGAGCACGAGACACTGTGTGACACATGACACATTTCGTGATTTTTCAGTCTTATCGGTGAATTTAATAACGGACAATCTGTTTTATCGTCAGAGAAAGACTGAAGAAGCTGAGGAGAGCGCCTATAACGGCAGTCAACCCCGAATAATCAAATGTTCGGTTTCGTAAAATAAATAAATGTTAGCTAATAAATATGTGGAATGCATATAACTGACTGTTTAGAAATTTTATTAATCTTCTTTGTTTATTTACATCGCGACTAAGTTATTAACCAAGTTGAAATGTGACAAACGCGCAATTTAGTTCTCAGTAACTGGTATCACTGAGCTCAGATACGAATGCCACATCGTGAGCGCGTAACTGTCAAACATCCTTCGCGAATTCCGTTTTTATGTTCGGCGAAAATGAAAAGATGGAAGGGAAAAATGCAAACCGAAAAACAGTACAATCGACGGTTGGAGCAACTACAACCTGGCAAGCGGTGGAAAAAAGTAGTTGAGCCGGAAAAAGAATGCTTAGTCGAGGGACGACGCGTAATTGATTTGAAGGTTATGTCGAAACACATGCACTGCAGCTTCTGTAAAGAATGATTAAAAACATTTAAATACTCTTTACGAAACCGCGGTAAGAAATTTATGGCAAGGAAGCAAAAGTTTGTGCGTTTCAAATTTTGGCGGCGCTTCAAAATGGCCGACTTGACAGCAGCGTTGCCACGTGCGCTTCATTGTTTTGCGCGAATCAGCTGAAATTTCGTTTCATTTCACGAATATCTCGATAACGTGACAGACAAAATGATGTACTCATCGTTAAAATTGTTCATAAAAATCTCAAGAATTTTTTCCGCCTATTTTCATTCAATTCTTACTAATTTTATTATGTTGCGACACTTGTATTGGAGTTCTCATGAAGCTTTTGCTAAGTCGCCCGTGTATAAGATCCCAACTTCAATAATTAATTGCTCAACAATCACGCAGACGAAGTACTTGAAATTTTACACGGAGTCGTAACGTCTGTTCGCAAATATCCTCAATAAATTTCAGTAAATTCTTACTCTTTCGCGATAGCTGAGCAACCTCCTTAATCGCTAGGTCGCTCGTAACTCCTCGCAGCTCGGACATCGTTGTAGTAAAGGAACGCAGAGGCAGAAATGGTCCCCGGAGGAAGAAGTTCATTGCCTTTCTATCAGGACTTTGAATAAGTTCTCGCTGTTTTCAAACAGATGGCGTTACCAGAACTGCGTGCGGGTAGTTTAAAATGGTAACGCATCTATAAGGAAGTACTATAAGCAAGCTTAAAAGTCAGTGCATGTCATTTCGCCGAAGGGCAAACAACTTTCTTTTTCATAGTGTCAAAAATGTCAAATATCGTGCCACACAAATAGTATTTGCGGGGAACCTTACTGTACTACTTTATTTTGAAAAAAAATCTGCAGCTCAAGCACACCGAATTCTTGTTGAGACTTACCGCGACCATGCTCTGTCGAAAACAACATAGAGTGATTGGTTTAGACGCTGCAAAATAATGATTTTGATGTGTTGAATTGGAGGTATTACTTCATGAAGACTCATGTCAGATGCTGGCTGAACTTGCAGAATCGTTAGGAGTCGATCACACAACAGTTTCGAAACGTTTAAGAGCATTAGGAATGATTATTTAAAAATAAAGCATGAAGGGGTCTTCACACTTTAGACACTAGAAAGGCTATTTTCATGAATTTTTTGATAGGTTTATATTATAGATGTTGACATAAAAGTTGTTACACTTAATAAATACACCTTCGAAATACATGTAAATTTTTTAAAATGTAAATACATAATTTTTTTTTTAATTAAATTTAAAATAAATAACGAAAACCGCGTTTAAAGTTTGTTTGGGTTACATATTTTTCTCGAAACAACGTTTTTCGACGGCTTGTTGATAAAATCCTCGAAACTACTGAACCGCTCCTTATGAAATTTTACCACATATTCTTTACAATTATAGCTATGGCGCATATCAAGGAATTTTTTGAATTTTGATATTTACTTTTTTGCCAAAAAACGGTGAAAAAACACCTTTTTTGTTTTTTTTTTCGAAACATGTCCGCCATTTTGTTATTTTTGCATATATCAAAAATCGTATGGTATGCCCTTAACATACTAAATGTAAAACCGTTTGATTTTTTTGTTTCGGATGGTCCATCTCCAAGATTTCATCAACAGCGCAGATCTACAATTTTTTAGGGCATTTTTTTAACTACCCTTTCGTCTATAAATAGTGACTGAAATAAATAAAACTTTAAAAAAATGTATTTCGAAAGTGTATTTATTAAGTGTAACAACTTTTATATCAATACCTATAATATAAACCTATCAAAAAATTCATGAAAATAGTTTTTTTTAGCTTCTAAAGTGAGAAGACTCCTTAATTTTCACGAAAAAAACAGCGGAAACTTATTCAACGTCCCAATACTTATGAAGATATCCTCATCGCGCTACGAGTGAATTAGTTGAAAGGAATTTTCGCACGAATAAAAGTTCGATAATTCCTACATTGCGTAGTCGCCAATGATTTTTGCCAGCTGTTTACTTCTTTGTGGTTGGGTACTTGTGGTCAATCGAACGGGAAAAAACTTTGCGCAACCGACTCCTTCGTCCAGGCTACAGACAATAAAGATCGCGGTTCCGACAAGGCGCAATTGCTCCGATAAAGATCCTTTCGTATGAGCGCCACATACGTACAGCAACGAAAAATCATGCTGCATGAACAATGAGGTATCATACAGCCTACCAAAAACATCTGAGCTGTTGCCGTGCTACCGTCGAAGCACGAAGACCCGATTTCCGTGTTTGACACTTGTCGATAATTCGCATCCGTGATGATTGGGAGTGATGAAAAAATGGGAAATATCGGAATGATGAAAAAAAAAAAATACGGGAAAAAAGTAAGATGAAACCTCAGATCGTTGAGGATCGCGTGAACCCGGTTTCTAGGTGAACGTGGCGAGAACGAGATCGATACGCTGCCAACCACTGCCGGGTGTGTCACTTTGACGCGAGCGGGGGCTCGCGGGGCCAATCGGTTATTTTGCGGTCAGGCGTCATGGCGCCTAGCCTCACTCGATCTTTTCACAAACTCGAGAATCCGATCCCCTTAAGCGCGGCGAGTCGCGTGCACGCGACGTTCAAGAAACAACACGCATTCGAGACGGCGACGACGATGCCGCCGCCGCTGCTTTTCGAAATTGTCCAGGAAACACGATGCAAAGATCCTATTACATTTGAGCGTGCTGCTAGTACGCCTGGCGCAAGGTGGAAAGTGTACCTGAGGGTCGGTTTGCCCGATCGAAGAAAAGGTAGGTCAAGTTATTTCCCACGTGAGCGCAAAAAGGCAATCCGTTCAACGGCGACGTGGCAAATGATTTGTTTTTTTGTTTTTCAACCAGCAGCAAACGGACGCCCGATTTTTTTAGATTAGGTCCGATCATCTCAACTGTCATGATACCCGTGTGCGTCTGTGTGTCCATTAGGGTGCCACAAATATGCGCTCTATTTTTTTTCCTCTTTCTTACCATCCAATTATCTTCTTCAAAGAAAAAAGAATTGTCGCGAAAGCTGCGAGCGATCAATAAGTATTCAGAGGTCGCTTAAGCCACCCAAAAATTCAAATTTTCATTAAAAAATCGATTTTTTTTCGACCACCTCCCACCCAAGAGTCCATTAATCACGTGAGGTTTTTTGGCCACGTTTTGATGCCCCCCCCCCTCCCCCATGGTGATATGTGGTGAGGTTTCTGTTATCCAAATCCTCTCCTCCCACCCCTATTTGAACCTCACGTAATTTATGGACGACCCCACATCACCATGGGAGAGGGGGGGACTCACAAAGTGGCCAAAAAACCTCACGTGCTTAATGGACGATCCCTAATTAGAGTTTTATCGAATATCATGCTATACGTTTTTCAAACATAAGCTATATATATATACATATATAAAACTCCTCTCTCTCCCCCCTCTCATCCCCGTTCGATGTGTGTTGCAATATAGACAGACCATTCGTTCAATCAAATAGAAAAATGTTTGACTCTACGAAAATTAGATTTAATTTATATTTTGAAAAATAACATAAATACATTTAGCGGATTCAGCTGAATTGTTTTTTTTAACAGATAAAACCGAATTACACATTTATTAGGAGTAAATAGAATATTTACTTATTAGACGATATTAAATAGATCTTCATTTGAATAAATAAATATATTTAAAATAAATAATTCCAATAATAGAATGCAATAGGAAAAATTTGATTCCACGAAAAATCTAATTAATTCAATTTTTTATCAAATAGACGCATCTATTAGTTAATATCAATCGAATTATTTGTCAGTGTATACGCGTGGGTGGGTGCCGGAAACAAAGCACGACCGGCAATAGACGGCGTCAATAAAAATTACGACATTCCACCACAAATATCTGGCGCCATAAGATTTCACGATAAAAAGGGATTTTTTTTTCTTTCGGAAAGGCAAAAACGGAAGACATTCGTTGGCAAATTGGTCTCCGCGGGATACGAAACGGGCCGGTTAAGTGTTCGCAAAGTTGCCTTTCGCGCATACCTAACTAAGCGGATCTCGAGGAAACGAAAATACGTCGTAAATAGTTCTCAATCTGTGCAAATATAATAAGGCATCGGTAGAGTGAAAGTAAACAAGTTGGACGAAAATCGAATCGAACTGTAGCCTCTTAAATTCCGAGCATAAGGCAAGTCGAAAGTGCTGGCGCGTAAAGATTGAGCGAGTTCGTCAAATATGTTACCAGATCGAGAAAAATGAGAACATAGCAATGAAAAAAATGGCCATAACTTCAATTCCACTTTGCTTCATTAAACATCTTACAAATAATAGTACAAAATTGCACCAGGCAGGAATTGCTTTCACTTTGAATAACCTGGTTGTCGATTTACAACCGCGCGCTAATCAATTAGCATGAAAGTGACGGAAACGTCCATGCGAACTGTGCACCCATTGTGGTCAGGATTCGTGTTAATATCCTTCAGTGTATCATCATGCTAGGTAAGGAACGTAGGCCCGAAATGGCGGATGGCGGCAAAACGGCACCCTCCACTGAACCTCCATAACCGACGATGCATGGTAGTTGTTGCTTTCAACTTATTATGTAATAAGTCAATCTTTAGGACTTGAAGGGACATTTAAGGCACACACGGAGCATCTAGTTACATAACTAGAAGGGGCATTTAGGACACATAAGGAACATCTAGTTACATAACTAGTATTCCCTATGTGTCCTAAATGTTCCTATCTTGTAATGTAACTAAATCTCCTATCTCCAGTTCCTATCTAGTTATGTAACTAGATGTTCCTTATGTTCCTTCTAGTCCCAAAGATCGTGTGCATTGAGCATCGGGTTCAATGGAATATATAGCATGGAAATACCGAAAGTAGAACAGACCCAATGCTTGGATGCTTGGATGGCTTAGCCACCGGCAGGCTTGCGCACCAAATACTCAACAGACGGCAGTTTTACTTAAACTTGCTGAAGGTAGCCCAACTGAAGGTCAGCAAAATATGGTACTCTGTACAGACACAGCTTTTCTACAGTTGCCTCTGCGCTCACGCCGATTCAACAGTGGTGCATTAGGAACGATCGGTTGTGGGCTACACTCTGAAGCATCTTTAAGGAATGGGTAATAGGAAAGTGAAGAGTATGGGGGAAAAGTCGAAGAGATTGGGTCATAAACCCTCGAAAGGGCATAGCAAGGAAGATTGGAAACAGTATTTATAAAACACTGCTTTTATTTAATATAGCTTGGGGATAAAATTCTTCTGGAAAAATACCGATCGTAACATTTTGTCACGTTTTTTTTTCAATACAAGGAATTTCGGAACGGGAAACATCGTCGGAACGGTGTTAGAACTAAAGCGGCAATTACGAGCATTTACTTACCGCGCATGGTCGAGGTCCCTTTTATTGCCGAGCAGAAGAGCGGTGAAGTACGACGGTAAACGAAGATCTGCCAGTTGCTTAAGCAAACCTCTTGCCTCCTGGAAGCTCCGCTTGCACGTTACACTGTACACTATCACGAAAGCTTCGCCCCATCGGATGTGAGAATACAAACAACCGTTTTCCTGAAACACCACAAAAAAGTTCGCATAAATCCAAATTGCGCTCATTAGGAAATAAAGTATTTATTATCGAATTCATCATAATATTGTTATTGACATACGTTAATAGCTAAAGCATATTGTTGAACAAACGATTTCAGGATAATTTGTGGTACGTTCATTCGATTCTATTTTGAAAGTATTTTGATTAGAAAAATGAAACGATGATTTTTTTTTCAAACATCAACAAAATTATAAAAAATATATAGTAATTTTCGAAAAACAATTCATTCAACACAAATTCATTACTTAGTGTATCATTTTTTCAACAAACCGCATCAACATTTTATTTTAGTGAAATTGAGTTGTATAAAGTGTCAATTTCGTCTAATTGACAAAAATCCTCATAGTGCTGCCTCAGTCGTTCATTGATGATTATAAAAAATAAATAAAGAACATATAGGAAGAAGAGTTGGCTGGACAATCCTGGTTTGTCACTGTCGACAACCTCAAGCGACCCCTTCAGCCCTTCTATTTAAACTTGTGATGTTGAAGTTTGTTTGAAATACAGTGAGAAAGAATTTGTTTCTAAACGCTCGGATTTTTTTTTTTACTAGATTGAGGCTACGAAAATCATCTCAATGTATTTTATGATTCTCATTAGAGATATACGAAATTCGCAATATGAAAAAAACTATGTATAATAATAAAAATAACAATGAAAAAAAATTTTCGTTGCGTCTCATCGATGCAAACTCCAAGTGTACATCATTATAATTGATTGATACATCTGTATAAATCTTGATATTAATGGAGCGTGATTTTGATTGAATAATATATCCTTGCAAAGATTCTCTGTCCTGATTCAAATGAGTTCGAGCATGCGGATTCGGCTCCGCCACATCATCAATTGGTATGGCCCTTTTTTCCTGTGCTTGTTTTGCAATGTTTCTTTTTTATTTGCCGCCGCCGACGTTACTTTGTTCAAGTCCGACGTATACAATTACAGGGGATCGATAAAGAAACAAGGGGGGGGGGGGAAATATTTCGTCCAGCTACGTCGGTACTGTGGGCGTAAAAAAAAACTCAAGCTCCTCGCGCGAACAAGCACCGCGTGTGCCCTCCATCCGAGTCGATTAAGGTCGGCTCGCGTAAGGTTAAGGTTGCCCCGAATTCAACCGCCAGCATGTCCTCGCTGGACCACCTTTGCTGCTATCCGTGTATGAGTGTGGGTCCACGCGTGTATGCTGATATTTCGCTCGGTCGAATGCAACGTTGCAAATAAACTGCAGGAAGGTGTTCTTCATTCGCGGCATCCAGACGGTCAATCGTGACCAATCATTATTCACGACGAGCCCTGCCGAATCAACATCGCGTGTAACACGGCGATAAATGAAACTGCCGAAAAAAAGACACGTCGGGGCCTTTGGCGGCGAGGAAGGATAAGGAAGAGAACTATCATCGTGTTGAGAATTGAATTTTCAGCGAGAATCGATAAGTATCAATAATCAACTGGTGGCTTGCAAAATAGTTGTAAATTGCTAAATCTTCGTGCCCGCCAACTAAGATTAATACTGAAAAATAAGATTCATCCTTACTATTTGAAACTTCGCACGTCCGTAAATAGGCAGAACATTGTGATTTTCAACCCTTCCCATTAATTGTCATTGCAATTACATTTTCTATCTATTCTCTGGTCCTTTCAATGAATTTTGTGCAGCAAGAAATTGTATCTAGATTCTAAAGCTGAAGCCCAATTGAGATTGTAATAGTCGATTGGGTAATTCTTTGAAATCGGCTTGGAACATCCAAAAGCAGCAACCCGTGCAAAAATACCCATGGGGATTCAATTGGTTTCCCATATTTGTTCATATTTCCAGATAGGGATTCAATGGGTCATCGCTTTGGATCCTTATACTAAAACGTCACGCTCGTACATTGGATTCTAATACGGATTCCCGATTGGATTCCAATATACGAATCCAATTTGAATCCTGGAGGATTCCCACATAATCAAACATAATCGGATACGATTCTTGATGGATCCCATCGCGTTCTGTACGTTGCATTTTCTAAACAAAATATATACTTATTCAAAATGAGTGGATCTTACAAAAGTATCTTATATTTCAAAAGTATAAATCGCTTAAAAAAAGTATATCTCAAAAATTGATTTGAATCACATCACTGAAAATCCACTGTATTTATCGTTTGTTATTTACTAAATTGCACTTTGCCATAATATCACCACACACGTCACGAAGCGTACAGGTTATGTTTCAACCGCCCAGTTTTTTCTCGTGACTTTTCACATAGTTTCGATTCGAACGTGGTAAGAGTTCTCAAACGGCGTTCATAGGGAAACTGTGCGGAATCCAATTGGATCCCAATGAGCATCCCCTATGTGCGGTTTCTCTAACAATTTCCTAACGGGATGTGGGGGCATCTTGGGGAAAGGATGTTTTTTTTATTGGAAAAACCAAAAAATTCCTGCTGAGGATTATAAATTTAAAATTCTTAACCAGAATTCTCAAACGATTGCGCGGCATCCACTTGGATTGCAATGTGAACTCCCTACGTGCGGCGTCCCTATCAAATCCCTATATAGTAGGATCTGGGGGGGGGGGGGGGGGGGGCCCAAACAAATTGCTGCACAGGAATAAGGCCGATGACTTAATCTCATCGCCAACAATGAGATGATCGTTTTTCAGCTGATCGAAATAGTTCGGTTATCATCCCTCAGGAACGGAACGAGAAATGTTTCTTGGAGTCGGTAATGAATTTCGAGAAGCTTTGATATTAACGTTTTGCAGATCTCTGCTGCTGGAAAACGATCAGAGTGACGGACTGCAGGTAATGTACGTGACAAACTGAAGGAACAGCAAGAATGAAATAGAGTTGCTTTATCGCAGTGCTGATGTTAAGGCCTGCATAAATGTTTGCACGAGAGTTATCGTGCGTGCCGTTTCATACAACTTTGTAATTGATACAATCATTCATATGACTTTTCGACTGGATCGCTTATCGGCCGCAAAACGATGTGTCCATATATAAATAGATGCGTAAAGGATACCGATGAGACGACTCTTCACCTAAGTCGATTGCGATGCTACGAAACGTATGAACGATGTATCACGAGGAACACGATGATTATGATGATGATGATGATGATGATGATGATAGTATACCTGTAAACGCGCTTGAACTTACAGCGTGTCGTCGTACACGCGTATACGTACGATAATACGTATACCGCTAGGACGTTGTAGCTCGCAACGTAATTGCTCATAAATATTTATTGATCGATCGGTATCGGGACAATTGGATCCGATGTACAGCGTAGCCATTCTACACCGTATATGATATACATTCCCTACATGTGTCCGCACTGTGTCCACACGCCTCTTGCCAAACGATGAAAAAACATCGCCGAGATGAATGCCGATCGGTAAAGTGAGTGCTCGATCTCGATGGACTCGAGAAACCGAAACTTTCAATTCTTTCGGTATATCGTGAATACAAATGAACCGGGATAATTCGTGAATCAATTCTCTCTGGATTCTATACCACACGGACTAAAATCTTGCGCGGGATAAGTAATAATTTACAACAATGCGATATCTCACAAATATTCCAGAAACGGTTCACAATGCTGACGTTATTATTCATTTGCAGTATATGTCTTTCGAAACTGTAAATAAGCTGAAATGATTTGAAAGGAATGGAAAATCAGAAAAAAATTGCTGGGCAAGACGACGAAAGTTCAAACCCAACAGGAAAAAATCCGCATGAATATACTTGTGCCGATGGAACAAAATTTCGTCTAATTATTGGTCGTCCCATTGTTTATTGTTGATTTAGTTGAAACTCAGGTACGTGGTAGCGTATTAAAAACGACTTAATATGTATTTTCATCGGCGGGAAAACGGTTTTCAGGGGTAAAACCACCCCTTAGGGTAAAGAATGTCAAAGGCTGAATTTGCAGTTTCACCCGCAAGCAGTCCACCGATTTTAGTAAAACAGAAAGGAAAATTCTTCTCATCTACAACGGTCGGAAAGCCACCATAGCTGCATTAAAAAAAAACGAAAATTAAGAGATGAATCATCTCTTTGATTTTCTTGCACTCTCCCATGCATGCAGAAGGGGTGCGTTAAATTGAATGAAACGGATAACACTTTAAAGTGGGGATAGAATTGCAGTTCACGTTTTGGTAAATATTCGAAAGCGGGGCTCCTGCTAGAATCAGGGTAATTTTTGTTTGGGTTTGCTAGGGGTTGTTTGGGTTTGTTTGATACCTGATAGAACTAGATACCAGATAGAACCTGATTCCAGCAGAAGGCCCACTCCCAAATATTTACTCACGTATTTTTGCATTTTTACTGGATAACAGACTTAAGGGGGTAAACCACATTCCATACATTGTCGACGATTTTTAATGAGAATTGCGTGTTTTGGGGGAAATGAATGTTGCATTCGTATCCAGGGGGTATAAATACATCCATGGGAACTAATGAAACAAATACAAAACCAAATGTTTTCGGATCCCACGCGAAAAAAAGTGTCTTCACTCAATTGCCGCTCATTTGTTTTCCATTTTAATTTTAAATTCTGCTCTACGCTTATTCTTTTCGCAATGGTTTGCTCTACAAGCTATAGATAGTAGTCTAAAGCTATAAAATAATAGTTTTTCGATTTATAGCAAAATTCCAAAGTTATATAGATTTTCGCGAGCGTTTCCATACTCTAAACATCAATGTGGAGTTTGTAGAAATATATCGAATCAGCAGACACATTTCAAATGCAGACAAATATATCTGCGCTAGAAAGCAATAAGCAACGAGATTTTCGCAAAGCTTCATGTATCCAATTTGGAGGCTGACGAAAAACGATATTAATGTCTAACAAGTGCGATCTACTTTCGCATCGCGAACTACCTCCACCGGATTGCGAGTGGAGCGCACGAGCCGATAATTGTGCAATGAGGAGAGCTCCTTTTGCTATTGGGTTAGCCGGATGTTGAAATTACTCGTTGGATCCATATGGCGACAAACGTTTACGTTTATATGCGTAACACATATAGGTCGTACGAAAAGCCCGCGAGAGTAGTTAAAAGTGCGGCTGCGTATACAGTCATAGCTGTGCAGTTATCAAGAGGTGTAAGTAGGCAACTATCATCGCTTGCGAAAGACACCGGCGGGGGGGGGGCAAAAATAGTTCGTGGAACTCTCGTTACCTATGCTTGCCCCGAAATTAACTTACCGTGCAATTTAAGTGACGCGTTCTCAATTATGCAATGGGACCATAGACGCGGAGCTTTCGACATTCATGTAGATCGATTTACCACGAGTTCCCATTTACCAAGAGGTTTATTAGTAACCAACGCGCTTATAACAGGTAACGATTTTCGATGCGTAGTTCACGAAACAATCATCTCAGTATTTTCTTGCACGTACAGATTAGCTCCATATACGACAAATTAGCCACTATACACTTATGGTAATTCTCCCAGAATTCAAAGCAATGAAAAACTCCTAGGAAACGTTCTTTTTAGTCGAGCAGTGCGAAACCACATGCTTGTTTCTTTTATCTCAGCTACTTGTTTACCAGAATTGAGGGAGACTACCAGCGTAGAGCCAGGAAAAAGAAGGGTTCGACATTTTTCTACGGATACCCAGTTGATGGAATAAAAATTCCGCTTGATAGCCTTTAGGCTACATATTTTCAAATATCTTTCCATTTTTTTTTTTCGCAAAGTTATCTATCAAAGCGATGGCGCTCAAGCTAGATTAACCCTTCGCGGTCACATGTTCTGGCTATAACACGCTGGTCACAGGGGGTCACAGTGAACCCAGCCATGTTTCAAACGATTGCCGCGTTCACCGTATCGTTCCGAATGTCTCATAAAAATTCAGTATAGTAGTTTGAACATTCTAGAATGCGGCATTCCCGGTATTGTATTTTTAGCGATTTTTAAAATGGTGGAAAAAATCCGCAAGGCGTCAATGCGTAAAAAAGCTCTTTTTTACTAACAAAAATCATAGCGTTGTATTTTCAATTTTTTTAAATAGAATTTTAGGGTGATACTCTTGAGATATGATAGTTTAAGGAATAAAAATAGCTCCGCGTCCGACCCTAGTCTGTACTTACACCGTTAGAAGGCAGGCTAGTCGCCTTGGTCGCCAACAATTTTCAATAGTAATTTTGGCTTAAAGTAGCGCTTGGGGTCATTTTGACTCCAGGTGACCGCGGAGGGTTAAGCGAGTCGCCGTTACACTTTTTAATTTCTCATTTCAGATCACCCTAGTTGCCAAAACCACCTACATCGATTAGCCATGCAGTAACCGCAGCACTTTGTTCGAATAATAATAACGTTATTGCTTATAAATATTTTTCAACAAAAAAACCTCAAACTCGCTACGACTATGTATTAATTGTGTGTAGAATCCCGACCCCCCCCTTCTCAAGGCTCGCATTAGAAAGCAACAATTCAACATCGACCGGTTTTTTGGCCCCAAGCGGACTCGTTTTGCCATAAGAATATTGTATTAACAATACAATACACTAAAATATATCACTCTAAAATGTGTGTTAAAAAATTGACAGCCCTACTTCCACATGCGTCGTACATACGAATACAGAGTACGCGGCGACGTAGTGCAGACTTAATTTTTTATTCCCGTAATTACATGACGTCGACCTGTGGGTATTCTTTGGGCAAATCGATTCGAGGACAAAGATTCCCGTATCCCGAATTTTATTATCATCGATTGCTCCAACGGGCCAAAGTATATGGATTTGCGGATCCGATAGGGATAAAGTCGTAAAGATCACGGTGATAGTTCTTTTCTCCGGTCGTTGTTATTCTTTTTGCGTCTTGCTTTCTTTTTATTACTATTGCTTCCCTTTGGTGAGTCCTCGTATGCGGCTAACCGTTAATCGGACAAGCCTCTCGATAGGTTTCTCGTCTCGTTTTCTTTACTGGTCATGTCGTGTATGTGTGTGCGTGTGTCGAGCGTGAGTATCGGGAGTGGCGGTAACATTGTCCAGTTGGAGGAATCGATTCGTGTGGGCGCGAGGGAGCACACACAGCATCACCAAAGGCTTTTTGCCACCCACGCGAGCGCCGAGTCTGCCCAGCAACTCTCTCTATCTCTTTTCCCTTGTCTCTCCCGCCCTCTCTCTCTCTCTTCCTCCCTCTCTCTCTCTCTCTCTCGGGCGTACTCTCTCTTTCCGTGCACGCAATATAGCCAGCAGGAGATGATCTCTTTGTGAATCCGTGCTCGCCCCAGACCTCGGAAGAGGAAGAGGAGTAAGAAGAAGCGGTTACGCTGCACTACCCGAGATAACGATCCCGTGATTTTACTCAATATTCCGGGATATATAATGGAGCTCACGGAGCGGCTTGTTTCGATTTATCGATATCAATTGAGACGAGGTAAATAGGAGGGGGCAATTATCGTAGCTATCATTACGCATCCGTATACAGACACATACACTTGCGACTAGACTATTGATAACCTACATGCATGCAACACAGAAGAACGATCCTTTTCGTTCCAGTAAACTGTGCTACGGCTGTTTCGCGCAACACTCAGAAAAAATATTCATTATGTTCTAATAAATTCGCACATCAGAACATGATTTATTAGAAATTAATAAATGCTACGCGTATGGAGATAGTTTTTATGTGATTGTAACTACAGCATTTATTTGGCGTCAATAAATATGTTTTTTACGTGCCGATTTTTCACATCAATTAAAAGCCATATTTTAAATAGAAAATTTGAATATAATGCGCGCATGCGCACTTTGCCCTTCAACGCGACGGGCCCGACAGCAGGCCGCTCGTCAGATGTAGCTCACGCATACGCTTACCATGTAGCTTCTTCCGGTGCCAATGCTTTTGGCACAAGTGTCAGTGTTGCGTTTCGGAAGTGAGAAACTCGAAAGTGCGGAATGATTTAAGTGTAAGTAAGAATATAAAGTGAGAAAAAAACGTTCAAGTGAGAAAATAATGACGGACGAAATGACACAATTCCTCGAAAAAAAACCTGCTGGGGGATTATGAAGAATCCTATTAAATGTTAAGAAAAACTCTATTTGTCGAATATAAAACACGTATTTCTTCTAACTCCTATATCCTATTAGATGGTAAGAAAAATTCTTAGTAAATCTTAAACATAAACTTAAATAATAAAGTTCTTAGCTGTTAATAAAATCGTAGTAGGGTGACATACGAATAAGAAAACTTATTCGCCGGGAGACAAACTTCTTTGTCCTTAATAAATCTTTTTTCTGAGTGCAATTCTCCCGTCTTGCATTTCTTTTTTGATCCAATGTCAATGCTTGACTTTAATGCAATTGGTTGACCGAAAGATTCGGAACTTTGGTGATTGGGCATGTGTATCAATTGTTATAGAGTATGCGTTCTCAAGTCCGTCGCGGTCGTTTGTGGTGCTGAGTTTTGCACGAATCTCAAGATGTCGATTATTCTGCAGGTTCGTGAAGGATTTTTTTTTACGAAAATCTTAGGTTTACTGGAATTTGTCTCCCGATCAAGCAATATTGGTATGTCCTGTTTTAATATGCACCTTACAATGAAAAACAATTGTGTGATCCGTTGCTCGACGAAAGTTGTTGCTTGATATATTTTACTTTTTTATGTTAAATGAAAAACGAGCATACTTTGATGTTCTAATAACTCAAAACCAATTTTTGTATCCGCTTCCGATTTTGATCTGATTAAACCTGCTGCATTGAGGATCACGCGCTGACGGGAACTCCACGGCAAAGTAAATCATTACTTCATACGAAAAACGGTGTGTTGGAAACAATAGAAGCTTATCCCATTTTGTATGAGAATGCTTTCGACACCATATGAAAAGGTGTGATAGGGAAACTTTCCTATCCCCCTTTTATAAAAGTTTCTGTGTGTGCGAATAAGAGAGAGAGAGAAAGAGTCAATATCCTAGTCCCTGGTCTCAAAATGTCAGCGAATGATTGTTACCACCTGGCTGAATCCTGCCTCGGCCTTCCTTACATACATTATACTTGAAGTTCATTGACGAATTCTGTACTGATGTGAGACATGCTAGGAAGCATCAACATAGCATCGTCGTCCATTGTTCTTCTCGTTACGTGCAATGTGGTTAGGAACGATTTCGGCGCCCCACGATATGGTAAAAATATCCGGAAACAATTCCGAAAGTATCCGTGATCCAAACGAATCCATATTTAAACAAACGAATCCAAACAATTGAATCTAACCATCCCATGACCTCTTGAGCGAACAGAATGGACGCTAGGGCCTACGGATTAATTCTAGGCGCGGGGTTTTTCGAACGTATGGATTTACCCGTGCAGACATTATCATAGGGCTTCAATTGGATTCCCATACCTGTCCCTACTTCCTGATAGGGTGAACGCTCTGAATCCCTCTACTAAAACATCACGCTCGTACATTGGATTCGAATCGGGTTTCCCGATTGGAATCTAATATACGTATCCAATTTGAATCCTATTTCCACATAGTCGAAATACGATTCTTAATGGATCTCAACGCATGCTGTACGTAGAATTTTCTAAACAAAATATTTACATATACAAAATGACCCGGCTGGAAATTTAGTTATGGCGCTAATCACGATCGGATCAGGTTGCCTGACTGCCGTTATATGGCGCTAGTATGGCAACCTGATCAGAGGGTGAACAAAAATGTAACGCTGTTCCTGATAACGGTGGGATCTGGCAGCCTGATTACGCCTGAATCTGGCAGCCTGATTGGGCCGCTATCCTGGCGTCTTATGATGGCGTGTATACGGCTGCCTAATCGGACGTATTATATAAAATATACAGAACGAATAACATAAAACTTTTTTTGTCTATTGAATATTTAACATCAAGTTACATCTGAACAGTTTGACAACAAAACATATATTTCTGAACATGGGGATGGGGAGACATGAGGATCTTCTTCGCTGCCATTAGAACCCTCTCCGCTGACATGGAGATCTTCTTTGCTGGTGTTCGAATCCTCTCCGCTGGCATTAGGATTTTGTTTGCTGGTAGCTTTATCAAGACTTTCCTGATCTTGAATTTTATCATTCGAGCCTCTTTCTGTAAATATTCAAATTTTTCATAAGCAAAACAGCGTATATCATTCTCATTTTTTAAATTATATTTTATATTGATATTATTCTATTTTTTAGTTTTTAAAAATATTTTTTTATATTGATATTATTCTATACCCAAGTGTATAAAAATTCATAAAGTTTGAAAAAGTTGAAAAAGGTAAGGTTATACATACCGGGTACTTGTACCGATGATCGAGACTCGTCAACTTATTTCCCCGAACGACACCTCCTAACACGCAGCCGTGTCAAATACCGCTTCCTCTCTTTGCGATTCATAACGTTTTCACTTTATGTGCTCCTTTTTATGTATCGTGAAAACTTTCAAGTTTTAACCCAAACACGATGTATACGATGACACACGTGCAAGCATAGTTTTTAAAAGCAACACTAGCACCACCACTTTGGCGCTAGCCTGAGCACTGCCATGCATGGGCATCTTAATAGAGCCATATTAGAGCACTGATAAGGCAAACCACATTATGGCCATTTTCACGTTTGGCATAAGTTTGCCTGACCTGTGGCTGCCTTTTCACGGCAGGCTCACGGCCGAATCAAAATTCCCGTAATACGGATAGCCACACAGGTCCCTGATCATGACCTGATCATAAATCTGGCTAGCCTGAACAAATTTCCGTTCGTTATTTATTAAATTACCGTTCGCTATTTATTTTACTGCATTTTGACACAACATCACCACACGTGTAGACGGTCAGCATTTGAATTCCAATGTGGACTGTCTACGTGCGGCGTTCCTATCAAATGCCTATAGGGATGTAGTAGGATCTGGGGATCCCTTAACAAACTTCTGCACGGATAATGCTGGCAGTTGCTTTGGGGCGAATATTTCCTCGCGGAATTTCTCTCCGTGGCTGAAATAGCGCCATACCCTACGGCGCGTCTTCAGCAATTCAATTTCTCGGTATTTCCGGTACACGGTCAGTCCACCCTTGAATCAAGGTCTAATTTAAATATATTCAAGTTACCAGCGAGACCTGTATATATATATATATATATATATATATATATATATATATATATATATATATATATA